>CM043111.1:59899845-60506547 GCA_023701765.1 Hylyphantes graminicola | reverse complement strand
TTGAAATAAGAAATGTCAAAAGTGTTTTATACCTGAAATTAAAAATTATGGTAGAATAGCCCATAAATAAGCGAGTTGCTTATCACAAGGTAGGTAGTACTTGTCGGGAAATAATAATGCTTCGATTACTAAGATATCTCGTGTGCTTATTTATTAAGAGTACGCTACAGTTCCTCAGAGGGTTAAAGAAGCTGAAATCTTAAAAATCTTTTGACAACTTTTTTATTTACTACATGGGTTTATTTCAAAAATGAAGTCGTGGACATATCTTTATCTTCCTGCCATACTTTTAGACACAGTTTCTAAGACAATTCCTCCTCATTTTCGTCCTCTTTGTACAAGTCATTTATTCTATCGCTGAGAAAGAACACGGCAAACATGCAAAGGGCGGCCAGGATAGAAAATAAGGCTGACACCCCGTGCAAGAGGTGGTTGAACTTGGGGATGTCGTAGAACCAGCAGTTACCGGTCTGTCCGCAACTCTTCTCCCATACCAGACACACATAGTCGACCAGGGCTCCGAATACGATGGGATACGGAATAAAACCTGGAATCAAATCCATGAAAATAAAAATATAATTTGTAATGAGGAAGCTCAGTATTTTTTTTAGGAAGGAAGTTCGTCTATACCTCTCCCGACCTGAAGTTTGCAGCATACAAATGTTCTGCGAGAAAGAGGGTAAATAGTTCTCATTTTTGCGGGCGATAATCGAATACAAAAAGGTATTTCACATTCAATAAACAAATTTATTTGTTATTTCAAGACATAAATTTATTATTTTTATTAGTTTAGCTTCAGTTAGAGTGTTATTTTAATTATTTTTTCCTTCGATTTTGACGTAACAGGGCGCACGAATATCAGGGTCAAATTATCAACCAATCGGAGCAGGCGAAGCTTCGGCGCCAGCCGCGTTGTTTACGCAAATTCCTCCGCGTAGTACATTTCTCTGCTGCAAACTTAAGGTCGGTTTTGGTATAAAATCGTAAAATTCGCAGACGAAATTACGAAAAAAAGCTATTTACTAAGCTATAAATCAAACAAAAATGTCAAAAGATGATGCAACCGCAAACGTTTCCCTTACGTCACTGTCTTTGTCACGCGTGCCTATCGCTCCACGTGCCTACGATGAAGGATGTTTTATTTCTGTATATTCTTGGATTTCCTTATAAATATTAATAGGTTGTTGTTGATGTCTTGAGCCTCCAGGCTGTAGCCTGGAAGGCAAGAGGGATGCAGTAGCATCCGTCGGCACAAGGCTTTGAGTTCCCATGAGAGGGTGGATGTCTGATTTCTACTTCGAGACGGCGCCACCTCCTCAATTTAGGCATATCACTGGAGGGGTGAGGCAATTTCCTCCAGACGACCTGCACCCATGGTAAAATGCGCTATGACCGACCACAAGACTTTCGAACCCACAGGTTTAACGAGCACGTTCTCCGCATACACTCAGGACAACATAACTATTCATGCCTTACCCGGGATTCGAACCCGGACCTACTCGCTTGGGAAGGAAAAAAGCCCCGGGCCGCAGAACAACTTAGGCACAAGCTAACGTCATCAGCTTTGTAAATTTTTTTTTTCCTCCGGTTTCTGAGGTAGCTGACTTTGTGCAGTAGTTGCAACTAAGTAAATATCGCACAGTAACGAAATTTTTGTATTTATGTGATGGTAGGGTATGGTAGGGTATTTTACATATATATTCCGACTTGTGTGCTTGCTCAGTGAGCCGCTTATAAGTCTTCGTCAAGTAAGACAGACACAGAAAGATTTTTTTACTGTCACAAAGAAAGGAAATACACCCAGGGCGAAGGCGGGAATCGAACCCGCGCCCGTTACAGCACGCAGACTGCTGGCCTGCGATGCTTACCACTCGGCCATCCGGGCCCCTATTTATGTGATTTTGGATATGTATTCGAATTTTTTGGAGAAAAAAAGAGAAAGAGCTGATAAAGTAAGTTTCCTAATTTTTTCGATTATACTTTGGCAACACACTTACTAGTTAGAGTAATAAATTTCACGAGATTGCATTGCAGAATATAGATTTGTTGCAAATTGGATTAAATTTGGGAATTAAGCTGCAAGGGCCTTTATTATCAAATAATTTTTCTTTTATATGAATACTTTTCTGAAACACAATTGAATTGTAATTAAATTCTATTATTTAAAAAATATTAAAAATGTGTTTACCAAGTGCTGATATAAAAGTTTCAAAAGTTCCTAAAGCTATGCTTTTATCTTCTATCTTCATGCTTCTAAAATGAAGAAAATACCACTTTTAACACTTTTGATAGAAAAACATGTTTAAAATTATTTTATATCATAACTTTATTAATATTTAATATACATAAGAATATTAATATAAAAATATAATATTAATACAGAGGCTTGATAATTTTGAGTCATAGTGTAAACACCTGAAATGTTCTTATGTTTCTACTATATTTCCCGTAAGAAGAGGAAAAGTACGTACTTAAAACAAGAAAATTTAAAAATAATAATAATAAAATCATCTACATGAATAAAAAAATAAAAAGTTTGCTTGTAAAAATCTTGCGTTTCTGAAATTTATTTCTTTATTAATTCTTGTTCATCTTTACTACATGTTGGGTTCAATAATACCTTTTAAGAACTTAAGTACCTTTTAATTATTTACCTATTAAAGTGTATCAATTATTTACTAATTAAATTCTTGCATACTAGTGTTGTATCTATTTAATCTTTTCTAGTAAACCAGATTTACACATTAAAGCGTAGTCATACAGCTATGAAAAAAAAACTGGAAATATAGTTTAAGATCGAGCAGCAAAAACAGTTTCAAAGAGCTCCTAAACCATAGAATCTGACACAACATCTTCTAAAAGAGCGTCATTTTACTGTTTTATTCTACAAAACTCCTCGAACGGACCTCAACATGGGTGCCGCGAGGGGTCGAAATTACCACGTAGTTCTTCATTACATGTCTCCCCTAGAAAGTGTGTGATACTTTACAATTTAATTTTATTCAAACCTAATTTACCTCAGGAAAACCATCATATCTGCTACTCTGAGCAGATTGACGATGACTGATATAGAAGGTAGCGTGATTATGTAAATGAGTGCCTGATTCCAACATCCGTCAGAAATGCAAAATCCTTCAGTGGCGGAGTCCTTATCCGGGCCAAATGAATCGGCCACGCAGGAACAATCTGTAAACATCTTCAAAACCAAATGTATGAAACAGAGTTGCACAAATTTATATATTATTATAATTTCATATTCATCGATAATCTGACTGAAATAATCTGAATAAAAAGAGTAATGATGAAAAAAAAAAAGAATAATATTGGAGTAATTAATTTCTATTAACTATTTGCGACAATAATCTACGTGGTTTTCTAAGTAAGCAACGCGTTCTCCGTGCCAAGTAAATCAGCTAAGAAAGAACAATTTATGAACTACATACTTTAAAACAAAAGTATGAAAAAAGTTGCAGAAAGCTATACAATTAAAAATTTTATATTCATCTTACCGCGTTTACATACTTCGAGCGCTGCTTCCAGCTTTTTGACCTTCATCGATTCGACCTTTGGTTGGCGAGAAATTGACGAGTGAGATTGCATAGCGCGGCGATTTTATTCATTGTTTAAAACCAACTAGATTATGGATGACGAAATTTTGATTGCTGCTTGTGTTACATTAAGAGAACTTAGATAATTATCCAGAGGTAATTAGTCTCTACTGGAATAAGATATACCCTACGCTGCAAAAAAAAACACCTGTAAATTTACTTTCCGTTTAATTTTTAAGTGCAACAGCCGTATTTGGTGGGAAACTGCCGAAACAGCCGTATTTGGGGTTTTACCCACTAAATAAAAGGCCTTATCTCAAATCTCCGTATTTTTACAGTTTTAACTGTTTGTACCATCTTTAAGGGGCATGACTGTTTTTAAAAAAATGGGACTTGCCTGGAATCTCTGCTGATTACGGGTAAGATATAAATAAGAGTTTCAATACTTTTATTAACATAGGAGCATTTTATCATCAACATATTTTACAGTGTCAAATTTTGAATTTCATTCATATATGAAGAGTACACGGGATTAACCGATTGATTTTTCAGAGAAGTTTCCTTAGCAGGCCACTTTGGCGATGATAGCGAGTGATCGCCTAAACTTGTGTAAGGAAACCAGTTCCTACCACAGAGATCACAGTTGAAGTAATTGAGTGGCAGATCACGTGACCTCTAATGCCAACGACGGGACGCGCAAGGGGCTCCCAGAAGAGCCCCAACGAAGTCAGTGTCGTAGGTCACGTGATATTCCACTGTAGTACTTTTATATTATCTCTGTGGTTTCTAGCTACCATGATCAGGCGATTGGCGATCTCGACGCTTGGACCAAGCGAAAAAGAAAGAGAAAAACCGGTTTTCGGCCGAAAAGCAGGTAATTGCGGGCGTTCGAATAATGAATCAATCGCTTCTTCCCGTGTACTCTTCATATGTGCTTGAATTTTATTTTCAAAATAATGAATGCGTCCTGCTTTAAATAAAAAAAATTAAGAAAAACTCATACAATTCAATTTGATGTTTTACATATTTTTTCAAAGGATCACTTAAAAAAGAGATAACATGCCAAGATGTTTGCTATTTACCTATCGAATAAATACGTATAAATCGGTTACCTTGAGATAATCAAGGTCACGCTCAAATGGCTGCTCGTAGCAGCGCTCGAAGCATGTAAACGCGGTGTCTATAATATGACAACAAAACAGCGTAGGTTATTGGCCCAAATAGTTAATTGTTTATTTTAATAGTTTGTTTAGAGTTTATCGCAAAGAGGTTTAATTTAAATTTTATATTTTTTTGCTCCTTTCCTGATCATAATTTTTAAGGAAATAATTTATTTTATTATTTAATCATTTTTTGATGTGGAATAATCATAGGGGTTAAAAATGAATGCCGAAATGATCACATTTTTATAAACTGTTTTTGGGGGGGGGGGGGAATGAAAGGAAACGTACTTTCCCATGCTGTTTGTATAGATTTTATAATTAATGAACTAAATATACAATCCTTGTCAACCTAAGTTGGGTAAATAGAAATATGCTATGGAGAAGATCCTTCCGCTGATGTAAAGAGTTCCATAAATTATTTGTGATCCCAACAGAAAACATGTTTAAAACATTAATTTCATTTAAGGTCTAACAGATTTGAATATTATTTAAGAAATTTCGAAATTTTATCAGAATGAAAAGTGTATTTTGGTTAAATTGTATTCAGATCATTTTGTTTGTAAATATTACTTTACAATAGATTCCAACTAACGGGCCAATCGCGCTTTTCCCCCTGCCTTTTATTACAATTTGTTTTTACCAAAGTTAGGTTGGCACAGAGTGTAGTAGGGTTTTTCTTTACCTCGTTTTCCTTTGAATGACATCCCGCGTGGCATGGTGAGAAAAAGTGTGTTTTGCCGTCTGGTGCGCAAACTGGTATGAATGCCTTCGTCGTACAGTTGCAGTTGGTATTGCAAGAACCTTCCAGAATTAGTCTAAAATCCATGAATGCAAACAGTTTTCAGAATGCTGTCAAATACTTGAAATTAAAAAGGGCTTACCGCGTTGTTAAATATTAGAACTGATTTAACCCCTTCACTTTCACAAAGAAAAGGAAAATTGTTACAATGTTTCGAAAATTGTCACAAAAATGCCCCCCCCCCCCCTCTATTTCTCTCTCTGAAAATGAAATAGAAATGTGTATAGGAACGTTATATAGATATTCATTTTTAAACTGTCATTGAAGACGAAAAGTGCACTTTTTGGAAAAAATTGAGTAGATTTGTTTTTCATACAGATTATATACGTATTGATGATTATGAGTAATTATAATCGTATGTGTACATTTTTTTGTGAAAATCAAAATGTTGGTGTGATAATAGGGGAGAGGAGGGAGGATTGGGACATTTTCACATAAATATTTTTTTTATTCATTATCCCCTGCTTATTTATAGATTCAAATGGTTAAATAATAAACTTATATGTTTTAAATTACTTTTAAAAAATACAAAGAATGGAAATGTTGAACTATTTTATTATTTTTGAGAAATTCAAATTGAAAGAATTTTGTCCCATTCCTCCCTCTTGGGTGAGAGGAGTGGGACGTGAGTATGGGAGGGATGGGACACATTTGATAATTAAAGAAAACTTATCGAATATCATTATGAGAATGTTTTACATCAAAAGATAAGCAAAGACTTCGCTCTACTGGTCCCACCAATCAATTGTGGTGGCAGCAATTTCATGATAATATGTTTTTTTTTTTCTATTATAACTATAGTCATCCTGTTGGGAAAAATTAAAATTTCCGTTCGTGTCCTTTCTCAAAAATTTTACATTGTAACTTTCAGCATCGCCAATACTCTCCACCACTGCAAAGGTAGAAAACAATTGACTGTTTGGTGAGGAATTTGACAAGCACAAAATCATATTTGCCAATGTTAGTTTTGTCCTTCATACAGTTAATCTCTAGTGTTATTTCCATGTCATCATCTGAACTGTCATGTTCATGTAATGAATATAATGACTCTTCGCTATCACTGGTTTCAGATCTTTAAACGGTAATTTTCTTTTGAATTTTTAAATTTTTAGCTTGAACATACATATTTTAGTTGGTACATTTTTTTCCTAGTCTGGCAGTTTCTGCTTTCTCAATTTCCTTCTTCTTAGGGGTATCTGTTAATATTCTTTTTTTTTTTGTCCTTTTTCTTTCATTTACTTTTATTCAATGGATTCCTAAGTTTAGCATTAGGAAATGAACTTATGGACAGGAGAAAGGAAGAATGGACTGGAAAAAGGAGGAATTTACATGTCCCATTCCTCCCTCCTTCAGTGTGTCCCATTCCTCCCTCTACATAATACTTCTAAAAAATAACTTCTTACATAAAACATGCTGACTTTGGACTTAACTAAATTGCTGATAAGCGTACATTGTATCTTCAAGAGTAATGTGACACTATATTATGTTTGTTTTGGAAGTTACATGAGTAAATAAATAAAACTTAAAATAGATTAAAAACTTTCTCTGGAGGTGTGAAAATAAACTTTTTCCGAATGTAAACTGAGAGTTGAATCTGGATAAACTGGATATAGGTAACAACAAGAAGCTATACATATGCTATCTGGTGGTGAGACTGAAAATAAAATTAGGTCATTTATTTTGCCATAATTTCAGTTGTCCCACCCCTCCCACCGTCCCAATCCTCCCGCCTCTCCCCTACCTATATGAAAAACTAACCAACTCAATTTTTCCAAAAATTGATTTAACTTGTTTTGCAATTGAGCTCTTCAAATAGAAATGTGTGTAGGAACGATATATAGATATTCATTTTTAATGTGTCATTAATTTCTAGTTTAAAATTAAGAAAAAGGCTAGTTAATCTTATTGGTGCTTTAATTGGTGGATTTAAGTTAGTTTGTATGTTATTGGCACGTTGCTACTGTACACTCCTGCCCGGAAATAACACAGGAGCGAGAAATAGAGGACAAAACCTCGCCTTCGCCGTTCATTTTTACGGAAGCGAAAAGGAGGGAGTTATACAGGGTGAGACAAATAAAAGTGGCCCCAATGTAGAGATAAGAATACGACAGAAATGTTGCCAAGTCAAAAGCCAATACTTAAACAGGTTTGCTAACTGAAGCTATTGATCGCTTCAATATTAAGCCCAAACAAACGCTTGGCGACTTATTTGACGGCAACTACGCTATGGTTTGAGAAGCTAGTTGAAATGAAATGTAAGCAAGGTTTGTAGAGCTGATCAAAAAAAGTTCCCACTGGTGATTATTTCGATCGTTATTTATTCTAAAGAATCGGACCTTTTTGTTTTTGTTAATACAAAACATTCTAATTGATACAAGACACAAAATCTGCATTATGGGATGTCTACATACTATACGAAATAAGATCTGAACTCGATACTAGTGAGCTCTAATGTGAAGCTAAACGAACCCAACCAATGCAAAAACAGGTTTCCGGCGGCATCAAGAGTTTTTCTCGCCAAGCATTTCACCGTATTCCTATCTCTAGATCGGGGTCACTTTTATTTGCCTCACCCTGTGTAAAGGTAAAGTAAATTCTTCCTTTTTACCTTTACTCTTGTTATTATAACATTTAAATACAATTAATTAAAATTAGATTTAATTTCTGGGCATTGAGGGTAAAACCTACCCCTGTCCATCCCATCCATAGTTGGACATTCGAATGCTCTCACATTTTGGTATCGTCAGAATGAAAAATCCCAAGGCTCCGAGTACCTCCATGACAGCCAAACCCAAAGTCAGAAACTTGGCACTGGGTCTGAATGTGTAGATGAGGTATCCTCCGACTAGGAGGGATACTATAAGAGCAGCAATGCTAGGAGGCCCTAAAAATTTAAAATACACTGTAAAAATCCATACAATAAGAAGTTGTTAATATGGGTTGTTAATCCTTTGTTCAGTTTAATAAGCTATTGTTTTATTTGATCAATGATACCATTGTAAAATATCACGGGAATCTTACAAATTTCAGATAAAGAAATTTCCTTAGAATGCATTGTGATAAAAATTCTAACAATTTGTAACGAGTTTTTAAATTGATATAAGATTTATTCTTCTTTGAGCAAAAAAAAAAAAAAACACATTTTTATTGGTATAAAAGTTTTCATTTCCACAATGTATCGTTGACAAATCCTTATTTATTTTAGGAGTTACATTTTTAGAAGTTGTATATAGTCAAAATAAAAATAAAAAAAAGTATGAAATACCCTGAAACATTCGTATTTCAGAAAAATAAGTGAATTTTGAAAATTTTTTTTAATTTACAAAATAAAAACATTGAATATTCTTCATATTCAATCACTATCAGAGACCTATCTTTCATATGTTTTGTCCAACTGCCCCGTTGAATAAACAGACCTTTTCTAAGTAAGTCCGCATTGTTCTTATGAGATTTTTTAGCTATAATGCAATTGAAACAGTTGATGCATTCTAAGTAATCGAAATATTAACCTTTTTTACGTGTTTAACATGAGTCATTTTATGAATAACTTGTTGAAATGTTTAATTATTTGTTCTTCACATACCAGACATTAAGGAAGCTTGTGAAGCTGTAACCCTAAATTGATTTTCTATATACTTTGGAAGCATTTGATGATATCCAAATCTGCCATATGTGGTAAAGATGGCATTTGTAACAAGAAGTACATAAATTGGGTTTCTTCCCAATCTTTTTAAGGCTGCCAACAAACCTAAAAGGAAAGTAACATTTCAATTTAAAACTTCTAAAAAGAATATACAAGCATTGAGTCCAAGTCAACTGGTGGCCTTATCTCATTTGACCTTCAGTATTTCTATTCACAAACAAGACAACAGCAACAAAATGAACCAATGATATACAGGGTGAGGCAAACAAAAGTGGCCCCGGTCTAGAGATAGGAATACGTTGAAATGCTTGGCGAGAAAAACTCTTGAAGCCGCCTGAACCAGTTTTTGCATTGGTTGGATCGGATTAGCTTCACATTAGAGCTACTCATAGACTAGTGGCGAGTTCAGATCTTAGTTCTTATTGTATGAAGACGTCCCATAATGCAAATTTTGTGTTTTGCAATAAATTTAGAACGTTTTTTAACAAATCAAAATGGTCTGATTCTCCAGGATAAATAACGACCAAAATAATCACTAGTGGGAACTCTTCTTGATCAGCCCTACAAAACAGCTTGGGCTTTGGGCTTAATATTGAAGCGATCAATAGCTTCAGTTAGCAAACCTGTTTTTGTATTGGTTTTTGACTTGGCAACATTTCTGCCGTATTCTTATCTCCACGTTGGGACCACTTTTGTTTGCCTCACCCTGTACTTTAAAAATGAGAAAATTGTTCTCAGAATCGATAACCCACTTAAAGTACTCACCAGCCAGGTTGGACACAAGACCCTCCTCTTTCTGAACATCAGTCCCACCCAGTTTATGTCCGGGGAGTCTCCTCGGGAACAAGGCGATGGGGGCCGAGCACACTAACATGAGTGCCCCCTGGACCATAAACCCCATCCACCAACCGCCGATGAACCGCGGATCTTCAGGGCCGAACTCGGGGTCCTCTGGGGTCATAAAAACAGTATATTTATGTGTAAACTAGTTTACACTCTTAAAACGAACAAGCGATTTTAACTCAGTCCCCCAGTAGCATCGAATATGGGCCCAATATTGGTTACAATGTAGAACCAATGTGCTAACCCTTATTGGCCCACCATTGGGAGGAAACATTTTGCCAATATTGGCCATTATTGGCTGCCATTATAGGACCAATATTATCCAACAATATATAACCAATATTGACTGCCATTATAGGACCAATATTATCCGACGACTTTTTTCGAAACGGTTGGGTAGATGGAAAAATCGGCGAACACGTATCCCATTATTTTTGGTGTGTGACCCCTGGGGGTTAAGGGTCAACTTTAAAAAGGAATCTCCTACTTAACAAATTCGAATTCTATGCTACGCTTACGCCGTCGGGACTTTCGACTCCACAGATTTAACGAGCACGTATATCGCAGTGTATCGGGCACCCCGGTGAATTTTATTAGAGCAATTTTTTTTACCAGCATGAATACGTCTATAGTATGGCTAGGACAAGGACAGAACCAAGAACGTTCTCAGTGTGAGGCTCGTCGCTTACACCTCTCGGCCACCAAGCAGGGACCGTTGGACTGTTCTTCTTCTTAATCTTATCAAGGAAAAATACGACAAACGCGAGCGCCCCCTAGGTATATGCCAACCAATATATCCCCAATATTGGTCCTATCTTGGCAAATTTTAACGTTCGAAATATTGGTTTCGTATATTGGGCCAATATTGGCTGAATGTTGTAAAACTTGCTATATTTGCCCAAGATAACCAATATTGGCCAACGTCATACCAATATTGGGCCAATATTCGATGCTACTGGGGTCTGATTGATTTTCACTCCTCCATTCTGGAAAATGCACTTCTCCTACAGGAAAGGATCCTTTGTATGTTGAATCTGCGACAAGGTCACTACAAACGAGTAATTTTAACTCAGTCTGAGTTAATATTCACTCCTTTCCATTGTCGAAAATGTACTTCTCCGACTGGAGTGGATTTCACTCTTTTGTTTTAAGAGTGTAAAGGTTACCACACACGCAACCTCAATATTCCATCAACAACTAGGTATCGCTGATTTACAGCCCATGTTCCTACCACTATTCCAGATTACAACGTTAATGGTAGTATATAAGGCGAGATAACTCATCTCCGCCTTGAGGATCCTTTTGGTAGACAATGGGTTATAAAGGCAGCTGCAGTGGTGACCCGAGAACGTGATCGTCACCAGCTCCAACGACGCTCCTGCTACAATGCGCTCAACCACGGTTGCTCACTCGCTGCTAATGCACTCAACGCTGCACGCAACTCAACTCTTCAACTCAACGGTGGCACACAACTCTCTCAAAGCAGCACAACGCACAGCGAAGCAACCTGCGCACGGTTCCTTTACCACGTTGTTTCTAGGAGGGAAGTGATGTGGCGGTTACCACACACGCAACCTCAATATTTCATCAACAACTTGGTGGCGCTGATTTACCGCTCATATTCCTACCACTATTCTAAATTACAGCGTTGATGGTAGTAAGCCGATATAACTCATCTCCGCTTTGAGGATCCTTTTGCCAGAGAATGGGTTATCGAGGCTGCTACGCTAGCTTTATAAATCCGGCCTTGCGCGAGGGTAGTCTTAATAACGGTGATTTTTTTTAACGGTAACTCTTATTTTATGCCAATTCATCCACTCTCCACTCCAGCATATCATCAGGATATTATAATATCCTTCTATTCTTAACTCAGCTCTAATTAAAACAGTATTTGGATGGCCGATTGCATCCAGGCACTTTCAGGATGGATCCTGAAAGTGCCTGGATACTGTTTGGGTTAAATGGGGCAAGTGCATCTAAAGCCATACTGCTCCAGGGCCTTTCAGGAGTTATAGGGTTTTCTCATAGGCTCCTGTAAAAAGCGTCGCTTTCATAAACAAATGATTGATTGCTTGATTTTACTAACCAAACTAACCTAGACTGATTTAACTAACCAAACATCAAGTTCCTACACCAAAACCGAGCTTAAGTTAGCAGCAGAGAAATGTACTAGGCGGAGGAATCTGCGTAAACAACGTTGGTGGCGCCGAAATTTCGTCTGCTTCTATTGGCTGCTCCTTCGACCCTGATATTCGTGCGCTCTGTTACGTCAAAATCGAAGAAAAAAATTATTAAAATAACACTCTAACTGAAGCGAAACTAATAAAAATAATAAATTCATGTCTTGAAATAACAAATAAATTTGCTTATTGAATGTGAAATACCTTTTTGTATTCGATTCTCGCACTCAAAAATGAGAACTATATTTACCCTTTTTCTCGTAGAACATTTGCATACTGCAAACTTAAGATCGGTTTTGGTGTAGTCAGGTAACTTAAAGTCATGTTCAAAATCTGTTCCTCTTCATGTGATTCTCTGGCGTCATTGCATCCGTTTACAATATACATTTTACAGTTTTAGATTCGTAATATTTTACTGCAATTGTTACTTGTTAGTCAATTACTAAATTTTAAACAAATTGCAGAATATTTAGTTGTGACACAGTAACAATTTTCGAAGTATCGAGATGCAATCAGAAAGCTTTTTTATATATAATCCTCTACTGCAAAGGAAAAAAAATCTCACTTATTGAAATTGCTAATTACAAATAAAGTCACGCTTTTAAGGACTAGTGAACAAAAGTTACTTTTAAACATAAGACCTAAAAAAAAATTTATTCTACGCTACTACGCCGACATTTTCCACTTAATTAGAAATAATAACCTACTTTTAAATATAAGACCTAAAGAAAGTTTCATCATACGCTACTACGCCTACATTTTTCACTTTATTAGAAAAAATACCATATCCATCACAAGATTTAAATTGGACATCATTATAAAAACTTAATTAACTTACTAAATGGGTTTTCGGGAATTTTAAGAAACATGTATGACATCAAATATCCAAGCATAGGTCCCAGCAATCGAAAGGCATATGTTAAAGCTACAAAATAATAAGTATAGAAATTAAAGCTATCCGGTCGGGTTAACTTGAGATAAAGAGGTTAAATCCTAGTATCAGTTTCGACATTGGTGACATTTTTTAGCCTTCAAAAGGTTTTGAAAATAGTGATAATTTTTTTTGTTTGTTATTTTGGCATTATGTTTGAAGAGTACAGGGGAAAACCCCATCATCGACTGGAAATCTGTCCGTATTGAGGTCTACTTAGTGAGTAGTAGGGATCGGAATCCGGTTTCTCCCGTGGTTCTTCTTCTGTTTTTCAGGTGCCAGACTTGTATGTGGCGTGAATCTCGTTCATAGAGACAGGGCCGTCTTAAACTAGGCAGGGGCCCCTGGGCACACAATAATTTGAGGCCCTTTTGGAAAGTAAAAAAAATTGAATTACAATAACATTTTTACTGATTATAACCATTTATTTTAGGTAATCAATTATTACCATTATGAAAAGCATTAATAGCATTGGCGCTTACAGAAAATCTAGTTTCTGAGGGAGACTTCAGGACTCTATTTGCACCTAAATGCTCTGTCAAAACTTTCCATCGTTTTGTCGAAGCTGAGAAAAAATTGTATAATTCAACCATAGACAATGTTGACATTTATATTGGTTCTTGTTTCGACAGTGCAGCTTGACTTTGGAATCGGAGTGATTGCGTGAGTGATAGCTAGATGGCGTACTTAGTAAATTAGGTAGGATGCGCTTGGAAATATTATTAATTAATTAGTACAGTAGGAATAGGCGCAGTCATCGATATAATGGCGTAGTATATGCCTTGTAAATATCTTCTGATAAGATTACAGATTTGTGAAAAAAGTGTAATGTGCCCGACAAATATGTTTTGAGAATAAATGTGCGAGAGAAATTGTCGGTCCTTCGGGGCCCCCTGAGATTGGGGGCCCTGGGCACGGGCCCCGTGTGCCCTTATGGTAAAGACGGCATTGCATAGAGATAGTAAACCAGTGCACCGCGTGATGGGACTCAAGGCAAAACTGGTTTCTTTACACCATTTCAGGCGATAACTCACTATCTTCGCCGAGCGGACCTGATGCAGACAGATTCCTACTCGATGAAGGGGTTCTTCCCCTGTTCTCTTAATTTTTTATTACTACTGATACCAACACTGACATTAAGGGGTCTCCAAAGCGTCGTGCCTCTGTGTTAATCCAATGGGGATGGGGATTATAAGCCATATTACACCGACTGTATTGAATATTTCTACGAACGGTATATTTTATATGAATGTAAATGTCTAATAGAGCTTTACAATCCCACTTTTTGAAATTGGCTCGCATATTTTGTTGTAGATTTATTTATTACAAATTTTAAAACAATATTTAATCTAATTTTAAAAAAAGTGGTATTATACACTCTTAAAACAAACGAGCGATTTTAACTCAGTCTGAGTTTATTTTCACGCCTCCAGTGCCGAAAACGCACTTCTTCTACAGGAGTGGATCACTTGTGTGTTAATCCTCCGACAGGATCACTCCAAACAAGTGATTTTTACTCAGTCTTAGTTAATATTCACTCCTTTCCAGTGTCGAAAAAGCACTTCTCCTACAGGAGAATTGGATTTCACTCCTTTGTTTTAAGAGTGTAGGACTATGTAAACTAGCTACATTTTTCATCTAAAAATATAGTTTGTAAGAACATTAAATACAGCCAGAGTAATGTGGCTTAGAAAATTATTTTTTCCATAGGATTAACACAGAGACACTTTGGTTTGGAGACCGCTGCGTCCGTTCCCTTTAAAGGCTTTAAACTTTTTTCAAACGCGCCAATGTTGATGGAACGGATTATAGGATTTTACCACAGAGGTAAATTTCGCAAAACTTTAACATTGAAAAACATCTCAGTTTAGATGTTAGTTCAAAATACAAAACAAATTTTGAAAATATGCATGTACTTCTTCAAATACTTTTTGAACTATTGTGTTTTGACATTATTTCAGTAAAATCTTATAACGTTCATTTTAAATATGTTGCGTCAAATGTCCTGATATCAACCGGCATAAAACCGAAATAATTTCTAAAGGTTTTTTTAAATAAACCTAAAAGGTCATAAAAATAACTTAAAAACTAATTATTTAAATATTTCTTTTTTTACAAAAATGAGTTACTTTCAACAGATAAAAAATAAAGCTTTGAAATAGCATGCTTTTTATCATTGATTATTGATGATTGCTGATGATACCGTTAATGGCTGTAATAAACTGCCGCCTAAATCGGAAAATTTTCACTGTCAGCAATTTAGCGATTTATTAGAAATTTACTTGGTAATTATTTTATAAATCTATAAATCTCAAAAGAAGTAAGTTTGAACACAAATGTTCACAGTGTATCGGAAAAGAGATTGTACACCAACAAGAAACTCAATATTCGAAATTATGAAAAACCTCACTATTCAAAATTATGTATTTTTATTTTTATGTGATTTTTTGTAGCATATTTCAACAGTTATTATCGAAGCAATATTGAATACATTTTAATTACGATGCAAACTATTCTTCAAAAATGACAAGTAATGAAATGGAACCAAAAGATGATGAAAGGGATCGTACACATTAGAAAAACATAACTCATGGATAAGTATACTGCCATGAGCAGGTAAACTGCAGAAATCGCAACAATGAGTGTAAAAATATTTGCTCTGAAATAAAAAAAAATCCAGTATGTTTTCTTAAAGGTTAGTAGTTAAGGGATGGCAGCAATGGTCCAAGTCATTGTGGAAGTTACTGCAGTTTACCTGCCCAACGCAGTATAGCGAGAGCGGCGAATAGGCTTAAGCCGGTAGATGACATAAAATTTGGAATCGGAGCCTGGAAAAAGAACCTTTTTTTTTAATTTCCATCATATATGTATACATATTAAGATTTTCAATTTAGTATTCCAATTTGTTTAATTCGCAATTTCACCAAACTCATTAACATTGTAGCGAAAGAACTTACCGAAATACATTGGCGTGCTCTTCTTCTTAGAATTGTCATCCATATACGCCAGTCCCACTGCATAATACGCCAAGTTTCCGAACCCCTTCAAGAAACTGCCAAGCATCAAGAAAAAAGCTGCTGCAACCGTCGGAGGACGGTCATCAGCATTACACATTTCAACTTTCCGGTCAACCTCGCATTTATCGAATTCTGTGGTTGTGGTGTTCTTGTAGCTGGCGGAATTAGGACGAGCAGTGGAACCATAAAAGAAATAAGGTAATGCAGACACGAAGCAGGCCAAAGAAGTCAGAAACATCCCGAAAGCCACCATTCTGGGTCTGTGAACCCTGCCACCAAAGTAACCAACTAGCACTCCAAATAATAAGGGAGTGATATCGTCTACCACCATCACCATTCCGCTGAGTTTGCTCTTGAATGCAAAACGTTTTTCTAATGTCGATATGGAACATGTCAAGTAAGTGTAGTAAGATCCACTGATGACTCCTACGAGGGCATACAGAACAAGATAGACTTTCGCAGTAGCCCATGGCTGGAGCCATCTAGGCCTGAAGCTGCCGATTCCGCAAACCGTATCCGGGTCGACATCATGCTCGGGTTTGAATTTATTCATTTCCACGACCATTTTCTTTATGAAGTCTTTCAATCCCTAAGTTTTGGCAAAATCTTTCTTTGTTGGTTTGTCTTTTGTGATTTACAATTTTCGGATTACATTCAAAACCAATAAATGCTCACATCCTTTTAGCATATTCAATGACCGAATCGTCACTTGAGAATATCGAATTCAAATAATTCCTAAACCCGGGTTTTCAAGCGATCCTAGTTTGCTCCTCTTTAACTCTCTGTGACACTACAACCCGGCTTATCACCCTACTAAGTTAATTTCGACTCCCGCTATTCCATTCATAGTTTTCGGTTCTCCGTTTTCGTTCCATGTTCTGTCCATCATTTCAATCTAATCATTTCAGGCAGCAGCTCCAATTGCCACATCTGATAAAAAAAAGGGGCTTCATTAATGACATTCAAGTTACTTCAGCAAGGTTTTTCAAATAGGAACAGTTTATATCTGTTTCAGCTGTTTCCTTTTTTAATTTGTTTTGTCCATGTTCTAGAAAATTACCACACTCGTATTATTTAAATTAGTTACTTAATTACTAATTGAATTATTTGCAACAAACATTTTGCTTCAGGTTCTTTCTTCATGAAACTTAAGGGGTCATAGGAGTCTTAAAAATGTGCAAAGAAGAGGTACTACAAAGCATAGTTTTCAATTTCATATAATTTTTTAACTACTCAATATATAAGTATAATTTTTCCATGTAATTCTATAAGATTTATTTATAAAAAACAAATTTTAAAATTTATGAAACTTTAGCCAAAACTAAAATAAATGATAACAAACATAAAACTATTTACAAAATTTGAAAACATTGGGATTAGGCTTGCGCGCCACATTTTGAGGTCAAAATTGTAGAAATGACCAATAAAATGACTTTATATTGTAAAAATATGTACAAACAAAGACTAATACTTAATTTCTAAGCTCAGTTTTAATTAAAAAATATTTTTAAAAACATCAAATCAAAATTTTAAAATTTTTATTAATTATAGAAAAAAAAGTTCTTAAAATAATTTCTAATTAAAATTGAGCTTAGAAATAAGGACTAAAAAGGTGCACTAAAACTTTTTTTTATTATCAACTTATGGTTTGAAACTTCGGTAACATAGTGGATTAAAAAAATTCAGTTCTGTTGGAAGCAAAAGAAAAACCATTTTTCAGTTTTAAATAATATTTTAATGCTTATTTGAAGGCCAAGTTAATTGGTTGTCGTTATGTGCATCAGTATTTACTGAATATCTATTTTAGATTGCATTTATCTTTTTTCGATATTTCAGGGTTTTTTTTTTTTTTTTTTGCTACGGTACAAGTGAATGATATCTACTACACTTTGCTTTTTTTTTAAAGTATACCTATAGTATTTTATGGTTTTTAAAAAGTATAAATCGCTATAACCCAAAAGTGTATTCTTTTGTGCAGTTTAAGTGAACACTCAGAAACAATAAAAAATTAAAACTACATGCAATGAAACTAGAAGGAGACCAGGGGTGCCTACAGGGGGGGTCAACGACGCAGGCTGCGTCATTGAAATTTTAGGGGGGGGGGTCGAAAAAAATTAGAAAATTTCCAGCGTAAATGGTTTATTTTTTTCTAAGTTACAAATACTAGCTCTTTTTAATCAACCCCCCCCCCCCAAACACCAAGGGAAGGGGGCATAAACCTGCCCCCCCCCCCCCAACCTTCAAGAATCAAAAATGGTAACCAAAATCCACAAGAACATTACGGAAAGAAGATCATAGATAATCGAATATCGCGTTGGCCTAACGAATCTTTCTGGCATTTATTACCCATAAACAACTCATCATTTCTTTAAACAAAACATTTGCAACTGCCACTCTGTCTGTATATAACATATACAATTCGATTAAATGATGACTACCGAATATTTCTTTTTCACCAATGACACTCGTGCAATTTTCCCGCTCGCTTTGAAGTGTTGTTAGAAGGTGTTTTTTTTTTTTTTTTTTTTTTTTTTTGTAGATGTAGATTGTTCATTTTGAAACGGAGGAGGGAGCATCAAAGATATATCTTTATTAAATGCACCTATTTGATCTATTTTAAACTACACGTAGTTAAAATGCACTGCACTATAAATACTCCAAGAGCTTATTTTGAAGTGTTATGGCAGTGATTCCGGTAAGATTTTCGTCGTAATTATATAATTTGAATATATTAATCGTGTTAACCCTCTGAAAAAGCAAATTGACTGAAATGTAAATTTGTTTTCACTGCTCGAGATTTAAAATTTTAACTGAAAATTTAATTTCTCAATTAAAAAATTATTTTTCTTTAGTAGGTGGTTATAAATGACTCTCCCATGTTTTAAATTTTGGAATTTAATAAAATTATTAAATTGATAAAACATTAAAATTATGTGCGTTGCTGGAAAATCAGTCATTTGACGGGTTTATACGTCTGTATCCTTCAGAAGGTTAGGCAAATAAAGAAAAGATACTAAAGAATTTTAAATCATACAAATACTGAGAAGTTAATTATATTTGATATTACTACAATAATTTTAGTTTCAAATTTTACACTTTCAAACATTTATGGGCACCAAAAATATTGATCAATTATTATAATGAAAACATTGTTTCTTATTTTTTTTAAATGCACCTGAATCTTAACGTGGCTTTTTTTTTTAATAAAGTCGACTAAAGACATGAAATTACATAAAATATTTTAGAGTGGCGGGATTTTTTTAACAGTTTTAACGCACTTAATGCTCGAACTACATTAATCGCAAGTAAAATCTTTAACAATATGTCCCGGCGTCGAAGAAAGCCATGTGCTTTCAATTATTCCACATAAACATTTCTTAATCATTGTTATAGCATTTGAAGCAGGCATTATAAATATTCAAAATTTTGTATAACATTTCTTTGAATGAATGAGCTTCGGATAATATTTCTGACTTAGCATACATGCTGTGAGTGATTGAATTTAGTTAAGTAGTTCAGTTCCGAGTTTTACGGTAAGAATTTTGACTGTTTAATATTTCATTTTAATTGAAGTAATTTAATAATTAGTAACTTATTTTTAACTAAATCTGTAAACTATATCTGTAAACATTATAAAATAGTTTTGATTTGTTTAATGATATCGATTTAGTGTGCATTGCATCTATAATAATAAAATAAAGAGTCTGTCTGTGTGTATGTCTGTGGATGGCAAAAGACCTACTTAGACTGCTGTAAAATATCCGAAATTTTTAATATAGATTCCTTTTAATACCTACGTGTGCACCTGAGGCGTAGTTTTTTCATATTTGATTGTGATTTTTAATTAATATAATTAGTTTTTTTTTTTTAAAGGTCATCCACGTGGGAGTGCGGGACCATAACAGTGCTTGAAATTACATGGACCGTGCCGAAATGGGGCTTGACGCCTTTCGCATTAGATATTGAGTGTATTTTCACAAGTAAGCAAAGCTTGCCTCTAAAAGGAAGCAATGCGAAGTTAACGGGTTACCTGTAAGGCGGGACCATACTGCTAGTTAGATAAAAAGCGAAGACAGCATTTTTATGCATTAAGAATTGTGTGAAGGAATTGGAAACTGTTTTTGATTGGATCACGTGTCCGGCTATTTTTATGGATTAAAAAATAATATAATTACATAAATTAAATTTTGAGTGGAATTTGTACCGATTATTTAGATTCCCGCTAACTTTTACTGTAAATAAAATCTATTTAAAGGAAAATTAAAAATAAGTTGTAATTCCGTATTGTAAAAGCAAATAAAAAATGTGCTTTCCTTTTTTTTGGGAGGGGGAATTTAAACAATTCTAGGGGGGGGGGTGCGTCGTTGGCTCTGGGGGGGATCGGCACCTCTGAAGGAGACCACTTGTTAATTTGCTTATCGAATGACCAAAATGATCATTATAGTTTTTTTGGAGCGGGTAGGGGATGATTGACAAAACTCATTATAAATAACATTAAAACCACAACCTGAGACCGCAATCTGCCCAACTACTTCTTTATCAAACAACATAGGTTCAGGTTTCATTTCCAGAACTGTTTTTGTCCTCGTCATCCGTACAACTAGACATCACTTTAAGGGCGATTGAGATCGACCGCGGGTCTTCAAATATTTGTCTACAAGTGTTTCCGTGTTTATCCAATGGGAAAAATAATAGTTTTTAAGCCGTCCAGCTGTTTCAAGTACGTTTTTTATGTGATAAATGTAGCTGACTTACAAGTTTCTAGCCGCCTCGGTGGCTGAATGGTTAGTGTACTAGCCTTTGGAGCTGCTGAGGTCGGGTACGAATCCCGGTCAGGCATGGATGTTTGTGGAAGCTGGAATATATATGTATCATACCATACCATACCATACAAGTTTCTATAATCTCACTCTTTGAAATTTGTTCGAATATTTTTTTGAATTTCAATAAATAATTTTTGCAAAAAATATTCGAACCAATCTCGAAAACTGGAATTATAGAGACTTGTAAGTTAGTTACTTTTATCATATAAACTACAACTGTTTGTAAAAATATTCAATAAAGCCGGGGAAATGTGGCTTCCACTTGATTTACACAGATGCACTTTGATTTGAAGACCTGCAGTTCATCTAGCTCACTCGTCCTCAAACATATCCGTAATTCTATAATAATTTTTAACTTTATGTCCCTTGGGCATAACTAATGAAAAAATGTCGTTTTCATTTATTCTTATTATACTAGCAGACTGGTCCTTATATAATTGTCAAACAATATTTTAAAAAACAAAAATACTCAAACAAATTTTTAGGAACAAAACTTTGCCGAAAATTTCTTACCGTCTCCTGTCCGGGATGTTAAAGTTTTAGTTTTGTGCTTAAACTAACACGTTTTAATTAAAAAATTACATTCATTTGCATTTTTAAATTGAACTAATACTATATCTTAACAAATTCCTTCTAAAAAAATTTTGGCTTTTGATATCTATAATAATATACGAAAGAGTCTGTCTGTCTGTGGATCGCAAAAGACCTACTTAGACTGTTCTAAAAAAATTCGAAATTTTTAATATAGATTCCTTTTAATACCTACGTGTGCACCTGAGGCTTAGTTTTTTCATATTTGATTGTGATTTTTAATAAATATAATTAGTTTAAAAAAACGTCATCCACGTGGGATTGTGGGACCATAACAGGGCTTGGAAATACATGGATCGGGCCGAAACGGGGGCTTGACGCCATTCTCTATTAGTTTGATTGATTGAGTTTGGTTGAGATATGCGCTCGCCCGAAGGTTGCTTCATCCTCTATTAGTGTTTGCTTTTTTAAGTGCGCATGCGCCAACACGAATTTAATTTTGTTTTGATTTTGAGTGTATTTTCAAAAGTAAACATGCCTCTACAAGGAAGCAATGCGAAGTTAACGGGTTCCCAGTAAGGCGGGGCCATACTGCTAGTGTATAATATGGATTTTTTTTCTTTAAACTTTGTCCCTTTGTTTTAGTCACTGAACTGAACTGAAACTCTGGAAGAATCATCACATGATAAGCTCAGAGACATAACATCAGAGACATAACATAGAGTGGACTGCGCATTGGCAAACCTAAAGTGTCCTAAACATCTAACTTACACAGTCACATGACTGTGTCGCGTTTGGCTCGCATCTTTGGCGAGTTTACCATTTGGCGAGTTTTTCCACAACGACCTAAACACGGAGGCCGACAATCTAATGTTATGATAAAGAAGCTCGGAAAGGAGCACGGATGAATCGCTTTTATTTTAAGATCCTCTTAATAGATATCAGATTATTTCTTTGATTTTGTGCATCTATTTAAGATTACTTGAACAATTGAATGTGGACTCTTTATTAAAAATTAATTTAAAAGAACATTAGTAGGTTTATGTAGAGTGTTGCTGTAATATAAGTTGGTTATTGACATGGTGAATATTTTCTGCCGTCTCTATAACTTTCGTTCTAACGGTCCGATTAAAAAAAAAATCAAATATACTTTTTTTGAAATATTGTTTCTTCCTTTATTTCACCTGAAATAAATCAACTTTCTAAAACACATCAATATATTCCAAATTCAACAAATGCTCTACTTTTTAAATATAAATAACTCAAACACTACGATTGCAAAAACAGGTTTCGTTTTGACCAAAAAGTAAAAAAAAATATTCTACTTCTAAGCTGTCAATGTTCAGACCATCAATTTAATTGACTTGGCCCAAAATATTTATTATAATTAGAGTTCTAACAACGTTGATTTAATCATGAATATGATTCTTCAGTATAAAAGAGCTTTTAGAATAAATTCCCTCGATAGAAATTATAGTTTATGAAGAACTCACAATTACTAAAAGTATGCAGAACTAAATAAATCTTACCCGTGAAAGTGTGACTAATCCTTTTTTATACCCCTCTTTACAATTAGGAATTCTAATTCACAAGCATTTGGCATCTTGCACAAAACGTTACTGAATTAAGAGTACAACATTCACGATTGTTAACATGCTCAGAGATTAAAAGAATGTAATTAAATATTTATTATATATTATACCAACATGCTCAAAAAATCGTCTGCAAAAACATTAAAAAAAATTCAAGCTGCCGTGATTGGTAGAAACCCACGTGACTTGGACATTGATGTTAGTCTCCACTTCGGTTTGCTAGCTGATATTCAGGTCTTGCGACAATTTGGAACAGTTCGTAACGAAACGGTAGCGTTAAGTTGCCACATGTTGCAACCTTTCCCCTCTTGGCGATTTATGATGTTTAGGACACAATGCTAATTTGCAAGGGATGGCGTTTTTTTAGAAAAAAACAATTTTCCATTTTCCATCGGTTTTTCCCTAAAAAACCGGTTTTCGGTACCGTAGGGCCTCATGCAAAAAAACCGGTTTTCAATCAAAACCGGGACCACCGGTTTTTTGAAAACCGGTTTTGGTTTTCCATCCCTAAGCTGCTTTACTATGAATGCGCAGTCCACTCTATGTTATGTCTCTGCATAACATAGAGTGGACTGCGCATTGGCAAACCTAAAGTGTCCTAAACATCTAACTTACACAGTCACATGACTGTGTCACGTTTGGCTCGCATCTATGGCGAGTTCACCATTTGGCGAGTTTTTCCACAACGACCTAAACACGGAGGCCGACAATCTAATGTTATGATAAAGAAGCTTGGAAAGGAGCAAGGATGAATCGCTAGTATTTTAATATCCTCTTAATAGATATCAGATTATTTCTTTGATTTTGTGCGTCTATTTAAGATTACTTGAACAATTGAATGTGGACTCTTTATTAAAAATTAATTTAAAAGAACATTATTGGTTTATGTAGAGTATTGCTGTAATATAAGTTGGTTATTGACATGGTGAATATTTTCTGACGTCTCTATAACTTTCGTTCTAACGGTCCGATTAAAAAGAAATCAAATATACTTTTTTTGAAATATTGCTTCTTCCTTTATTTCACCTGGAATAAATCAACTTTCTAAAACACATCAATATATTCCAAATTCAGCATATGCTCTACTTTTTAAATATAAATAACTCAAAAACTACGATTTCAAAAACAGGTTTCGTTTTGACCAAATAGTAAAAAAAATATTCTACTTCTTCTAAGCTGTCAATGTTCAGACCATCAATTTAATTGACTTGGCCCAAAATATTTATTACAATTAGAGTTCTAACAACGTTGATTTAATCATGAATATGATTCTTCAGTATAAAAGAGCTTTTAGAATAAATTCCCTCGATAGAAATTATAGTTTATGAAGAACACACAATTACTAAAAGTATGCAGAACTAAATAAGTTTTACCCGTGAAAGTGTGACTAATCCTTTTTTATACCCCTCTTTACAATTAGGAATTCTAATTCACAAGCATTTGGCATCTTGCACAAAACGTTACTGAATTAAGAGTACAAAATTCACGATTGTTAACATGCTCAGAGATTAAAAGAATGTAATTAAATATTTATTATAAAAGCCAAAAGAGAAAAATACCAACAATGCTCAAAAAATCGTCTGCAAAAACATTAAAAAAAATTCAAGCTGCCGTGATTGGTAGAAACCCACGTGACTAGGACGTTGATGGCAGTCTCCACTTCGGTTTGCTAGCTGATATTCAGGTCTTGCGACAATTTGGAATGTTCGTAACGAAACGGTAGCGTTAAGTTGCCATATGTAGCAACCTTTCCCCTCTTGGCGATTTATGATGTTTAGGACATAATGCTAATCTGCAAGGGATGGCGGTTTTTTTAGAAAAAAACGGTTTTCCATTTTCTGTCGATTTTTCCCTAAAAAACCGGTTTTCGGTTCCGTAGGGCCTCATGCAAAAAAACCGGTTTTCAGTCACAACCGGAACCACCGGTTTTTCGAAAAACAGTTTTGGTTTTCCATCCCTAAGCTGCTTTACTATGAATGCGCAGTCCACTCTATGTTATGTCTCTGGATAAGCTGGTGAAGCTTTTTTTTGGGTCACTTGGCGACAGCTTTAGGGAGAATATGTGCCATATTTGGCATAACCTCGCCGATCAAAATGGACACTTGACTTGCAGTTTGCATTGGATGTCGCCAATCGCTCGCCAAGAATAGTACTCCAAGGAATTTAAGTTTTAAAGACTGTTGCCGCAATTCTATTTTTTCAAAAGTACATGTTTCCGAAACTTCATTATGTAAAGAACCTCCTAAAGCAATAACCTATCAATTTTCTGCTTAAAAAATTCTTGAAAAAGTTGGTTTAAAATGTCTATTTTAACAGGTAAAGTATTGGATTGGCGGCAAAAGTTGGGTTACTCTTACAGGGTTGCCGGGCTACACCGACCCGTTTGACGAGTGTTTCGATACTCCTTCCAGAGTTTCAGTTCAGTTCAGTGGTTTTAGTACATTCACTGATCTCATTGCTAAAAAGGTGAAGAGAGACACTGGATGGAGCTACGGTAATTCTTCAATCATGAAAACTGTATTGCAGAAAACTCACATTTCAGTTAGTATACGCATGTTTTTGCGCGACTTTGCTTACAAGACTAAAAGTGCACACACAAAACTTATGATTTTGTTAGATAATTGGAATTTTTTTCTGTAAAAATTTTATGTGAGTAAAACGTGGGAAAAAATCAGTTTCGTTAAACTGGAGTTAGTTCCAACGCAAAAAAGACTGGAAAACATAATGAATTTCCTTACCAGCCTTGCCGTCCCCATAATCTAAGGATTTTTTTTTTTTGTGTGTGACTTCGCTTTCATTGAAAATTGGTTATTTTGTAAGGCCGGCTTTAACCGGTTTCTTTATAATCAATTAAAAAAAATCTGCCAATCCCTTTTTAATTTTTTTTTACCAATGGGCCTTGCTTAAATTTTTTTGTAATTCTAGTTCTAGAACCCTTTTAAGCATTTTTACACACATTTAAAGGGACTTTGAAAAAATAATTTAACAAGCTTTTTATATCTGAAATTAAATATTATGTTAGAACTGCCCATATATTTTGTAATCTCAACTTATGGTAGAACTGCCCATATTTCGATGAAGGTAGTAGTCATAATTGAGGGTGAAAATAGCAGGTACATCATTAAATAAACTACAGATGTGTTTATTATACGACTTTCAATTATCGCTCAATAAATTATTGAACACGCTTATACAAAATTTAAAACCCTACAATAAAGCAGCTGAGCTTTAATAATTTTAAACCTGAAATGTCCATGGAAAATGCTGTGTAACTGCAGTGCGACGATAAAACAAATTAAATCTAACCCATAGATGCTATATTTTGCATGATATTTTGAGCATGCGAGATTTTTTTCAAATAAATTATGAGATTAAGTTTTTTTTTTTTTTTTTTTAGCAAATCATGTATGCGCAACAGATAGCTGCCATAGAACTTTTTTAGTTTCAAATTTGTTGCTGAAAAATAAAACAAAAAAAGCTATACAGACCGTAAATGAAAGCTGCCATGGAAATTTCCAAGTTTTATAGTTATTGAAATTACCTTATAGAACATTTATTTTTAAATGTATGAATAGTAATTGAAATTTGTGTAGTGTTTCATGCCTCTAGTTTGTGATAAAATGTTTCTGAGCAAGAATTGACAAGATAATCTCCAACTTTCATTGCAATTAATATAATATATTATTTCAATTTGAAACACTTATTTGTTTCGATTAAAAAATGCAAAATAATGGTGTCCTATTAGCCACTCAAGCTTTTAAAATAATATTCATAATTGGTTCCTCAAAAATAACGAAGCTACGACATTTTTTGTTGAAAAAAGTGTGTGATGACAGAGTTGTTGTCATGGGAAAGAAGAAAAAAAAAAGAGTTGATTTGTTTTTCAAGTTGTAAAAGGATATGGCATTAGAACTGACGAATATTAATTATTTCACAACTAAGACAATTTCCAAGAAATTTTTGAAAAAAAAAAGTTGATGGTAAAAAGGTTGCAGGAGTCAAAGTGCCTTTGGCTGAAGGAAAGCAACAGCAAGGGATATTTGGTACAGTCGTGGACAAAAAAAAGAGAACAGACTTCGCTGTTTAGGCACCGTTTGTCGGAGGCATAATTGTGAAATGTCATTTTAACGGAAATAACGTCATGAGTTGATTGGTCAACACAAAAATCTCGTAAGGGGTCGTCTTCATATTGAAATTAATACCAACTTTAAAATTTTCAATGGCAACACCCAAATTTTTTGGTATAGAAATGTTTAGAATCATTAAAATATCCCAAATATCAATTTTCGTTGCAAAATTCCTCATAGTTGTTGAGATATGGTTACAGAAAATTTATGGATCATAATGTTAAATGAGATTTCCAAACTTTTGATCATATCTCCATTAATAATATACGTAGCCAGACGAAATTTTTTTTGTGTGTTACTTTATAACTTTCCAAACAAAGTTTATATAGTTTTATATAATTTAAGATATATTTAATATTTTTAAAAAAATAATCATAATTTTTTCGAAAAAATTTGAATACAAACCCATTAATATTTTTGCAGAAATGGATTCAGGGTCAAAAGTTAATGAAAAGTACCGAATTTCGTAATTCTACTAGCATAACATTTTGAGTTATGATGATAATAAGCTTGTATTTTGAAATAGGGGACCGTATAAAAGTGGAGAAACGACAACAATCAAGATTGGACCGATCGTTTGGTGATTAAAAATAATGAAGTAGTTTTCTTTTCTGCAAATTAAATTAATAATCAATTTTTCTATGGATTTGGAAAGTCTTGAAAAAGAAGTTTTAAATTTAATTACAGGTTATTCGTGTATCAACTGTGTTTTATAAGTGTTATAACGTAAAAGAGTAGGTGAAGTATCGAGTATTAACTGGAAATTAAACTCGAGAAAAGAATGTTCTATTTTACATAAAATTTTATTTTTTAAAAACAATAAACACAAAAAATCTGTTTGTAATCCATGATAGAAAAGTAGTTAAAGGACTAATTTTATGACTTAAGTAAGAAAACGAAATCTCAGTACTATTTATTCTATATATACGTTCTTATTATAGTGCTTTTTCCAAATAACGTTGTTAGGTTATGCAAAGTATAGAAAAAAAAATGTAATTGAATGCATTTGATGCAAAACATAAAATAAATACAGTTATGTTTGCAAGAGTGTAATATACTTTTTTATGAATTAACTAATAAACTTCTCGATGCAACAGCCCGTTAATATGCCTGCCATGCCCATTGCAGCTTTCTTGACCAAGTGCTCTCTGGTGACGGGCATATATTCCCGGTAAGGTGGCCAGCCTCACGGGGAACCCCCAGTGCTTAGATCCAAAACATGCTTGGTCCTCCGGGACTCGTTCCCCGGAACTGTGGCGTGACAATGCGAAGCACTACCACTATTTATGAATTAACACAAGACAAGGATCAAATCAATTTAATCAGCAAAATATTTTAATAATAAACTAAACAAGATTATAACTACTTTTTACTTCCTGCATTGTCGCTCTCAGGTCACAAATTACCGCCAGATTAATCTTTAGATTCTAATGTTTTTTTGGTATTAAAAATTTTTTTGTATTCAAAAATACTTTCTTGCTAGAAGATAAGATTTTTAGAACAAAATTAAGAGTGTAAACTATTCGATGAAAAGTCCTCAATCATTCAATTAATTTGTTACACTAATTATTATTACACAGTTCGACAAGAAAAAGCAAGTGTTTGTCCCGAAGCTACTTGGGCGATTTTTTGCTTCTTTGGTGGTCCAATGATAGAGAAATGACATTTTTAGCCCAAGTTTAATGGGGGGATTCATCAGAGATAAAAAAAAAAACTGATTTTTTAAAACGTTTTTTCATTAAAAAAAATGCATTTTTTGACGTTTTTTTTTGGCTACAAACAAACTGCAACTGGTTCTTACCTCTATATTGGTGTTAAGTGAGTACCGATGGGCCATTTTGGAACTCAAACACCGCTCCAAAACTGTCTAAATTAGCGATTTCCATTTTTTGATGTTATTTCATGTTTTTCGCGTGGTTACTTTTTTGGCTACAAACAACCTGTAAGCCACCCTGCAACTGGTTCTTACCTCTATATGGGTGTTAAGTGAGTACCGATGGGCCCAGAGGTAAGAACCAGTTGTAGGTTGTTTGTAGCCAAAAAAAAAAAACCGTCAAAAAAGGCGTTTTTTATGAAAAAACGTTAAAAATCGGTTTTTTGATCTCTGATGAATCTCCCTATTAAACTTGGGCTAAAAATGTCATTTCTCCATCATTGGACCACCAAAGGAGCAAAAAATCGCCATAGTAGCTTCGGGACAAACAATTGCTTTTTTTGTCAAACAGTGTTATTATTGGTTTTGCATACACATTTTCCCAAATAATTTTAAGTTAAAATTAAATTAGAGTAAAATGCAGATAAAGTTGTCGAATTGAGTAAAATTGAATCAAGTACTGAACAGATTGCGGATATTATTGTTGCATCATGTAAAGTTATTTTCCCAAAAAGTTTATGTGTTTTAAATTCAAAGCAAAAAGTCTTTAATGAATGTTAATCAAATAAAACAATCTATAATAATAAAAATGAAGTTTTGTGTGTATGTGTGTGTATGTCTCTCCGAAACTCACAAACTAGACATTTGTTTGACTCGTAACTTGGCACAAATGCGTAGTTCATACTTGAGTTACAAAATAAGAACTTTCAGAGCTCAAAATGTACTATTTTTAAAGAAAATTCGAATTTTCTGGAAAAACTACACCACTTTGGCTCAAATCCGATGAAAATTTTTCTTTCGCGTTGCCATTCAGCAAATGAAATTAAAATAAACTTTTTCAAAAATAGTTAAAATGTAAAAAAGAAAATACTTTATTCTTAAAAACTTACAAATATATTATTTACATTTTAAAGATTTATCATCATATATATCAAAGATTAACTATCATTTTAAGTAGTAAACTTTCATTTTATATCATTCTTTAATCTGTATCAATGCAATATTTTATTTTTAACTCGATATTTTAATAAATAATTATAATGGACGTCTATATAAACTGGAAGGTTTCCTTTAACAACAGCGGCTCTCAACAAGCGCTACCAATTTTTGTAATTCCTAACGTTATTGTTGGTTTTTATAAACTTGATCGCCAAGGTCACATATGCAAAACATTTAAGATTTTTATCATTTACGATTAAGCTATAAATTGATATTTAACTAATTTTTATTTGAAGAATCGTTGCCGGCAATTTTACGCCAACCCTGACAAATTGGTTACCTGACAAAAAACCCTGAAACCCTGTAAAACCCTGACAATTGCAATGGCAATTTCTAAAGGTTGATATATTTAAATCTTAAATGCATATAATTCATTTTGAAGCTTACACTGAACTACGTTGTTTTTTAAAGACCATCGCACTACAGATGCATATTAGGGATTTGTGTCTTTCTTTTTTCGCCAAATACTTTGATAAACTCGCCAACTTATTACAAAAAACGCGCCAAATGACCTTTTTTCTTTATTAGCTGGTTGGTTGCGCGATGGTCATTGTGCCAAAGCTGAAAGGGTGTGTTATTGGTAGCTATATATTTTCCTCGCCAAATTTTTCAAACATGCCAAATGAGCTAAAATGTTTTTATTCGGGAAATTACCATGACATTATTCGTTAATTTTATAGCATTTTTTAAATTTTGAATTTTTATGGTCATATAAGTAACGGGATTCTGTACTTTATAACGAACGGGAAAAGTAACATAAGTTTATTATAAAAAAAACAGATTAAATGGTTGTATGGTACAAATACTTGGATCGATTTGGTATTTATTTTGTTCCAACCCGTGCAACACCGGGTAGTTCAGCTAGTGTCTAATAATTGTAGGGAACTCTTAATTTCCTTTCGATTGTGGTGGCATTGCGCTACAACTTGATGATCAACATCGTCCAAAAAACGGACTGTTGCCTTGTGAACTCTTTCTCTTCTTTGCGGCAACGCTGCCGTTTCGAAACCGCTCGTCAGGCGAGCACTGCAGCCGCATTTGTTCTTCATTATGCTTAATTAATTATTAGTTCTGTTTACACTTGCTATTTTATTGATGTTATTTAAATGATAGTTGTTATTCAAGTTCTCTATTTATTGGAACACTCATCTACACAGAGTAATCGCAACCGAGTCTGGTGGAGGTGTCAACTTGGCGACTAATGTGCCATAGATTGGGAAAAAAACCAAACGATATATTATTATCGAATTCTAAATAAAATCTTCCATAATATTTTTGGAAATTATTTTATAATTATTTATTTTGTTTGAATTCGTGTATTAAAAACCGATAAAATTACAAACTGATATTAAACGTTTTAAATGGGGAAAAAATGAAAACCTGAAAGATAGAAAGGCAGTTCAAAGCATAAGCAGCTACATATAGGATGGTTAAACGAGAACAAAACCTGCAAAAGCACCCTCCGCGTCATCACAACACAACCCACCACACCAGGGAAACGCTAACTTTTCAATTTTCCCTACTGGAAAAAAATTAGTTAACATTGAAATTATTTTATAATTATAATATTACAATAAAACTTGAGACTTTTTAATTTTATAACAACATTAAATATTTAAAATCAGCAAATAATTATCCGTACTTGGCCGGTAATGGATGAGCAACAAAATTATTTGAAAAAATGTAATCAAGAATCTTTTATAACATGCAACTCAACTCCCGACAAACGAAAATCCTGGTCACAAACTTGAAACGTCATTAAAATTATTCACATAATCCTAGTCTAAACAGTTGGAAAACAACTAACAACAAATTCTACGAATAAATAATTAATATTTCACTAATTTCTTATTGGCGATAATCTCGCCGGTTTTTCAAGCAAAGAACGATAGACTTTGGGGATATTTGCTGCATATTTGGCGAGAAAATCTAATTACAAGGAGAGGGCTGCGGAGCCCAGTCGGTTAGGCACTCGCCTAGCATGCGAAAGGTCTCAGGTTCGGGTCCGGGCATCGCCAAAATATTTGAAGACCTATAAACGGTCCGTGCAGCCAAAAATGTCCGACGAATAATACCCCGTGTAAAGGTGTGCACGTTAAATATCCTTCAAAGTCCTAACGCTGCGTACGATGTCACCCTTAATGGTTGCTTTGGATGCTTATTTAGGTGTCGGCTATCTATACGTGAAAAACGCTAAAAACAGAAAGATTGCTACAAACAGCCTATCATTTAGCTGCATAGAATAATGGTTTTTGTCACAAAAAAAAAGATTGCGTTGAGTTCCCGCTCATATATCGGCCTCGTCATTTTACCATGGCTAAAAATTACGTGGAGAGCCTTCAAGAGCCCTTTGTAACCCTAACTGCGAAGTTCTTTCAATTTTGTCCCCAAACCAAACTGAAAATCAAGTTTGGTTTGGTTTGAATTAACGTCGCACTAGAGCTGCACGAGGGCTATTGGCGACGGACGTCGTATTTTAGAACCACAGTCAGTGAGTGAAAATCAAGTATATAAGTCCCGCTCAGGTGTCGATCTCGTCAGTTGACCAGGGTTCAAAATTGCTAGGGGTACTTGGCTGCATCAAGCAAATGAAGGATGAGGCTAGAAATAGACAGCAGGAAATTATTAAAACTTTACATAAATTACCTCAATTCTGCCGCCACGGTGGCTCAATCGTTAGGACTCTAGCCTTTAGAGCTGCTGGGGTCGGGTTCGAATCCCGGTCAGGCATGGATGTTTGTGACCGTCAATAAATGTTGCTATTTGTCTATGTGTTATTCATTTCTTAATGACTGTAAAAATTCTTTCTGTGTCTGTCCCACTTGACGAAAGCTTAGAAGCGGTTCTCTGAACAAGCACACAAGCTGTAATATAAATGTAACCATACCATACCATACCACAATTCTCATTTTAATACCATACACAATGCCGTCTTTACCATAAGGGCACACGGGGCCCGTGCCCAGGGCCCCCATTCTCAGGGGGCCCCGACACATTAATTTTTTTTCAAAAATCAGTTATCTTATCAGAAGGTATTTACAAGGCATATACTACACCATTATATCGATGACTGTGCCTATTCCTTCTGTACTAATTAATATTTCCGAACGCATCCTTCCTAATTTAAAAAGTATGCCATCTAGCGATCACTCACGACATCACTGCGATTCCAAAGTCAAACTGCACCGCCGAACAAGAACCAACATAAATGTCGACATTGTTTATGGTTAAATTGTAAAATTTTTCTCAGCTTCGACAAAACGATGGAAAGTTTCGACAAATCATTTAGGTGCAAATAGAGTTCTGAAGTATCATTCGGAAACTAGATTTTCAAGTGCCAATGCCTTTAATGCTCTTCAAAATGGTAATTTAAATATTTCTGAAGCATTGTCTTTAATTGCAAGTGACATTAATTAACCAGGAGGCACTAGAAAGGAAGCCCAAAGCATAGCAAAAAAAAAGGGGGAAATTTGAGACTTCTCTTCTAACGGGAATATGGAATGATCTTTTGGGATTTATGAATAAAAGAAGTTTAAGTTTACAGAATAACACTATAACCATGGTAGTTGTAAGGAATTGTAATTTTGATCAGTGCGAAACGGCTGCTAAAAATAAAAATCCACATGCTGACTACAAAGATACATTTTGAAAGAAAAAGATTTCGCCCCTCAGCACAGCTATCGCTTTTTTGAAGGATCATCAGAGACTGCACTGTTGAGAGGCAAGGAGAAGTTTCGTGTAGATACTTTCATTCCCATAATTGACACATTAAATACACTTTAAAAAAAAAAAAAAACGTCCGGCAGCATACCAAGATATTGATAGTCGAGTTTTCTTTGTCGGTTAACAACAATCTAATCTGGTGAGTTGACCAAAAAAATGCAAAGAATTTGCAGAGTTTTATCATGAAGACATTAATGCTGATGAGATTAAAACAGAATGTTTTCATTTAAGCGAATATTTAAAAAACATAGCAAAGCAATCAGCGGATTTAAATATCTCAACCTTACATAACCGAATAAAATCAGATAAATTCGAAGAAACTTTTCCAAACATAGAAATTGCTACAACAATATTCCTTTGCCTAATGGTTACCAATTGTAGTTGGGAGTGGTCATTTTCGCAGCTAAGAGAATAAAAAATGAATTGCAAACAACAATGTTACAAGAACGGCTGAGTAATTTGTCAATTATGTGCATTGAAAGTGATATCCCTCAAAAAATTTACTTTGATGATATAATGAAAGATTTTGTTCAACAGAAATCCCGAAAGAAACCGTAATCGTAACCAAAAAACCAGCAGCATTCTAACATCACTAATGGCATATCATACTGTATTTGATTACCTATAATAAATGGTCAAACTCAGTAAAAATGTTATTATAATGCGCTTTTTTTACTTTCCAAAAGGGCCTCAAATTATTGTGTGCCCAAGGGCCCCAGCCTAGTTTAAGACGGCCCTGACCATACAATCCAAATCCCAAAAGAAAAAAATATTTTGTCAAAAACTACTTGAACGCGGTTATTATCAAAAAGTAACCACAGTTCAACTCGTTATACAACTCTATATATACATAACTTGATCATCACACACACAATCTTCTACAATACTTATTCAAAAATCTTTAATATTAATCCATATTTTTTCGCTAACAGGCACCGTCTTGGCAAAATTAGGTAAGGCGTCATGCCACGGATTAAACCGTTAAGGGTTCTGTTTTCGCCTTAGTCGTCCTATAAACGAATCATGCGGGACCAAAATTGCTCCACAAATAAATAGCATACTACACCAATTGATTCAAGTTCAATACGTAGTGGTCCAAAGTCCTGGCGTGATCCCACGTAAGAAGTCATTAGTTGCTTTGAGTGCCAGCTCAGATGTTGGCGTCACTTGACCACTGTTTAAACTACATATAGCACTGATTCAACCAAATCTTCTCCATAAAACAACATATAAATAAAATCAATATATTCACAAAAGTAAAAAAAAAAATGGTTTCCTTCCTTGGTAGTAGTCTAAAATAACTTAGCCCGAAACCAATATACTTTCTGAAGCTCTAGTGGGATGTTAATTCACTCATCTTGCAACCAAACCCTTTACCCAAGCAAAAAATTCACAGAAAGGAAAAAAGGCCCTCGCCAGATAAGACGGTGAAAAATGCCCCCATTCCAATCGGGCTAATTTTTTTTTCTGAAAATACCTCATAGTATAGACAACTTCTCAGCCAAGTTTCAGCTCAAAAATATGACGCATTTTTGAGTAAAAAATTAAAGTTTTTTTTCTTTTTAAATTGATTATCCCTGAATATATTTGATAAATCCAAAAAACTACTCATGAGTTTTTTAGATATCATTGAGTAGTATTCTCAGAAAAATCCGCTCATAAATCTGATCGAGCGATCATTCTTAAAAATGCAATTTTATTTTTCAAAAAAAAATTTCATGCCAAAATCGTTTGGTCACAACTTAGGATTTTGTCTCTACATATTCCTCTATTATCAATCTATAATATATATTTTTTTCAGATTTTTAAAATTATTGGACGATAGTTTAAAAAAATAATTCTTAAAACCTGATTTTTTTGCTCTAAAATCCATAGATTTAGAAATAGCATGCCAACCGATTGCGCAATCCCGTACAACGCAATGATGCGTGATGAATCCACATTTCGTCGTTTTCGCAATGCATCACGGGATACTAATTCACAAAAATGGTTTTTCCGAAGAGTTACATACAATAAGAACTGCATTTTTAACTTGCTTCTTTTGTGAATTTATTCCTCATGCCTTACAGAAATTATCAATACGCATGCAGCTATAAAATTATGCTAGCGAAACTTGTAAAAAGTTTTAATTAGTTAATATTGAATATATATCTTTTATTAGTCGAATTATCTCATGGTGCCATGTGGTGGCGTATGGCATGCCATGTGCAAGAGCTTGCGAACTGCCTTATGGGATAATGGTTAACAAATGGCTTCACCTTTCCCCCTAGAGGCAGATCTGCTACTTTCTAAATCTATGCTAAATTCTTTAGTCCGAAAGAAATTCTCCCAGATTGAATTTCCCCGCCTTTGTTAGGAGTGCCATCTGCCGAGTAAGTAGTGCGAAAAGTCAGGTTTTAAGAATATTTTATTTTTTTTAAACTATCGTCCAATAATTTTAAAAATCTGAAAAAAATATATATTATAGATTGATATTAGAGGAATATGTAGAGACAAAATCCTAAGTTGTGACCAAACGATTTTGGCATGAAATTTTTTTTTGAAAAATAAAAATGCATTTTTAAGAATGATCGCTCGATCAGATTTATGAGCGGATTTTTCTGAGAATACTACTCAATGATATCTAAAAACTCATGAGTAGTTTTTTGGATTTATCAAATATATTCAGGGAATAATCAATTTAAAAAGGAAAAAAACTTTAATTTTTTACTCAAAAATGCGTCACATTTTTGAGCTGAAACTTGGCTGAGAAGTTGTCCATACTATGAGGTATTTTCAGAAAAAAAATTAGCCCGATTGGAATGGGGGCATTTTTCACCGTCTTATCTGGCGAGGGCCTTTGGCAAAATTCCATAATTTTAAAGTTGGTATTAATTTCAATATGAAGACGACCCCTTAAGAAATTTCTGTGTTGACCAATCAACTCAGAACGTTGTTTCCGATAAAATGACGTATCACAATTATACCTCCGACAAATGGTGCCCAAACAGTGAGGTCTGTTCTCTTTTTTTTTGTCCACGACTGTACGTGTAATTTATCACGAACTAATCGTACACTGTAAAAAAATATGTTAATACTACAGAAGATAAATATATGTGTGCAGAAAAATACTGTTATTTTTAACAGTTTCTGTAAATCTAAACTGTATACAGTAAAAACATTTTTTCGTTTTTAATGGACTGAAGAGTACTAAACTGCAACCGTACAAGCATTTCAAATGTTTTTGTAAACTACTTGAGCTTTGGCCATATATATGAACAGAAAATTTTTGTTATTTTTTAAGTTTTTTTCTTCTTTAAAACTAAGCTGTTTAAGTAAAAACATTTTTTTAACCTCGTAATGAGTACTAGACTGCCACCGTACAAGCATTTCACCTGTTTTCTTTCATTCTTTGTTTTACATTATTCTAATTTTTTTTAATAGGGGTAGTAATAATTGTTTTCAAGATATAGTTACATAGCTTCAGTTAATTTTAAAAGCTTAGTTGACAAAGTGGTTTTTGGTGTTCTTAGCTCAACTTAAGACGATTTCTAAAAATTAAAGTTGGATACTCATTTCCTTTTGAATTAAAACAATAAATATTTATTTTTTCCACAAAATTATTTATTTTGTATAACTAATGAAATACTTAACAAACAGAAATGTTTAAAGAAAAACAAAAGTAATGTTCAAAGTGACTTTATTATACAGATGAATAAATCTATGAATTTTATACATGTGAATCCAAAAGTTGAGTTAATATTGTCATTTTTACAAATATTCACAAATGCAATATTACAATTCAATTCAAATTCCAAAATATTTTTTTTATTTATAAAACAATTGGTATAGAGCAATACAATTTTTGTGTCCATTTTAGAAAACCTCAACAAAAAGAAAAAAATACTTTCCAAAAACGGTTTTTATGAAAATGCTTTATATCTGATAATTTCATGTATTTACATGGCAATCATGAATTTTAACAACTTGTACGACCACTCAAATGTACATTAAAAAAAACATTACTTAGCTAAAAAAAAACAATGTACTATGTAAATAATTTTTGAAAAGATAGGCATCTTTTTTAAGTATTCAAACATAACAATTAAAGTAGAAAAGAAAACGAAATGTTCAAAGAAAGAGAAAAATCGAAATAAAAAAGGATATTTTACAGAAATTACCAATTTAAAGAATAATTTTGAGAAAAAGCAAGTTAGGGCTCATTCAATAACATGTAAACAAAACAAAAAAGTAACATGGCGATACGATATTTTTATGGCATTTGTACATACACAAGTCAAATTATTGCATTTACATTATAAAAGTAAACTGCACTTTTTAAACTAAGTGAAGAGCACCAAATTTAGCACTCATTTGACAAATGTCAAAATCCTTTTAACAAATAAAATATTCATTCGTATTGTGAATTGTGCCAAAAATATTAGCTTCATTTTACATTTGGTACATGCAAGTGTTTCTTCTTAAGTCTCTCATTAAAAAATATGATTTAGAAACAACATTAAAAAAAGTTCATTGGCAACAGATATGATCATAATTTACTCTCTTTTAGATTTATGGCTCTTCTTTTTCTTATGCTTTTTGTGTTTCTTATGCTTCTTGTGCTTGGACTTCTTATGCTTCTGTTTGTTGTCAGACTCGGAACTTCTACCTTTACTCTCCTTTGGTTCATCAGAATCAGACGAATCGCTGTCACTAGCAGCTGAAGAGCTAATACTGCTAGCAACATTGGCTTTACCACTTTGCTTGACAGTTCGTTCTTCTTTGATGATCTTAGCGATTTTGGAGGCTTTTCTTGGTTCAGGTGAAGTTGCTTTTCTTTTAGCTTTAGAATCCTGCACTTTTTCTTCAACATCACTGAATTCATCATAATCAGGTTCAAATATCAACTCATCATGATAATCCCTTTTAACAGGCTTCATATAAAATGAAGTTGTACCGGGAGGTTTGATGGGAGAGTGCTTTACACGAGCGGACTCTCGCTGTTCTGGGTGTGGCTTATCACTTCTCGGCCGAATTCGGCTCTCGGCAGGTTCAGGATCCTTCAGTATAACTTTTCTTTTACTAGAGGTATGACTTATCCCTGACTCATGACTCCTGGAACGTGACCGTTTTCGTACTGATTCACGCTCTTCGGCTTTTTTACTTTGATAATGGGTAGTTGTTTCGGTGACTCTTCTCCTGTCTGACTTATCATGCGAGCGATCTTCGAATCTGTGTCTCCTCTCTTCCCGACGTTGGGAGTTATTTTCTCGCGTTTCCGGTTCCCTATCTGCTCTTCGAGTGACTTCTTTACGATCCCTTGAACTCTTACTAACATATTCTCTTGGTGGGCTACGTCTTCGTTCAACTCGTTCTATCCCTCTGTCTTTGTGAGAACGAGATCTCTCCTCTTCTCTCACAGGATAGACAGCTACCGACCTGTGACGACTTTTTTCCTCCCGATGTCTATCAGATCTTTCTCTCTTTCTTGAGGGACTTTCTTTCTTGCGACTTTCCTCCTTTCTTGTATACACAGAGCGCTTTTCTTTTGAGGTAGAAATAGTAACCTTCAAAGTGTCTGGTTTTATTGTTTCTTTATTAACTACACTCTTTAATTCTGAAGCTTCTTTTTGTCGAGCAGAACTCCTTTCGGGGGTGGAATCATCACTGGAATTCTTTGAACCGGCTTCCTTTTCAATCCTCGATTTAAACTGTTTAGAAATCAAAGCATTTTCTGCCCTTGATATTATATCAGATGAAATGGGACCTCTTTCTTCCTTTTCCTCGACTGGTAAATCTTTCGGCTCCGGCATTGAATTTGAATCATCATTTTCACTGTCTTCTCGTTCCCACTTGGAGATGCCAGGCATGTCCACTCTTAAAACATTTTCTTCTTCAATGGTTTCGTCTGCAGCTTCTTCTTCCTCCTCACTATTGCCAGACTCTGCAATTTCTTCTTCAGCCACTGCATCTTCGGTTGCATTCTCTTCAACAGCTACAGAACTAACCTCTGTTGCAGCATCTGGTTTTGCATCAACTATTTCATGTTCTGGTTCATCAGCAAAGATGTTCAATACATCAGACTCTTCAGTGGGCCTTTCTTTAGTTTCTGCATCTAGAGAATTTTCTTCCACGACATCTTGAGCTTCTGGCTCAAGTTCAGCTGGTTTATCATCGATTTGATCAACTTTTTCTTCAGAATTTGGAATTTCTTCTGGCTTATCAACTTCTGTTGCTTTGGGTTTTACTTTTTTCTTCTTAGTTTTAACCTTCACTGGTAAATCAGAATCAGTGCTGGGTACAGCACCAGCTTTTGGCTTTTTAGAAGACCTCTTTTTCTTCACCAAATGATCAGATACTTTGTGCTTTTTATGCTTATGTTTTTTCTCTTTACCCTTTTCTATGTTTTTAGCGATTTGCATTTCTTCCTCCATCTCTGCAATTTCCTCTTTCACCTTAGTGCTATTTTTTGTTGATTCAACGGAAAGCTTTTCTCTACTACTAGATTTATCTTGTTTCTTGGTATCTTTGCTTTTATGATGGTGGTGGTGATGTTTCTTGTGTTTAGATACAACTTTTTCTTCCTTTCGTTTGACAGTTTCCTCTGAAGGTTGCTCTTTTGACTGCATTGCTCTCATTTCCGACTCAGGTACCTGAGGAAGCTCCCTAATTTCTTTATGTTGGTCTCTGGTATTTCTATATCTAGGTTTATAGTCCCTTGGTCGATCACCTACCCATCCAGGTATACGATGTCCAATCTCTTCCTCATGTCTTGGATATCCTAGCTTTTTATCATATCTTCCCGATTTGTGATCTCCCATGCGCTGTTCTCTGTCATACTTCTGATCTTCATAATTGGGAGGATATGCATCGTAAGCAGGATATTGATCTTCGTAAGCAGGATATTTATGTGCACGGTCCATGGGATAGGGCTCTATAGACCTGGAATGAACTTGCTGTATAGGTTGATGCATAGGTGGCAAGTGATGAGGAGGAAATACTGGCGGTCTCATAACAGGAAGTGGCAGTATAGCCTGAGGAGGACCAAAGTGGGGTTGATAAGAAGACCCACTTCCATACTGTTGCAGTGGCTGATTGTAACTATGCTTAGATGTATGTTGTCCACTTCTATGAGAACGATAACGTTTAGGAGAAAATGACCTGGAACGTGTTCTATGACGTGGCGAACGACCCCTAACTCTGGAACCTCCACGGCGCCGACCTCTTGTTTCGATTCTTGACCTTGAACGGGACCTGGATCCTGTTCTAGTGCGAGATCTGGATCTTGAATATGACCGTTTTTTAGACCATGATCTAGATCGTGAAAGTGAGAAAGATCTTGATCTAGATCGACTGGAAATAGGTGTCCTAGACCTAGAACGTGAAGTCCTAGTTGAGCTTCTTGAAAGTGACCGAGACCATGATTTTGAGGAAGAAAATGAACGTGATCGAGACAGGGATCGTGATCGATGCCTGTCTGGGCTTCGACTTCTGCTATGTGAACCTCTGGCATATTTTCTATCTCGCTTATTCAATTTCCGCTGGAACTCTTCCATTCGATCGTCAATACTCCTACAAGAGAAAATTTAATAACTTTACTTCCATTTCTTATTGATTATTAAGATATTTTAACTCCTGTCTAACTCTTGAAAAAAAATTTAATCACAAAATTTTATCTTATCACGTCACTTTTTTTTATTTATTTATGAAAATTCATTTAAATTAATCAAATTTGCAAAGTATCTATATGTACCTTTCTTTGTGTTTCACTGCTGCTTTCAAAGGATCCTCATTTTCATACGGGTGGCCCTTAAAGACAGCATCTGTAGGAACTGGGAGCAGAGGTCCAACACCAGGTGGTGGAGGTTGAGCAATGTTGATGGGTGATTCCCCTGTAAACAATGTAATTCATATTAATTTTCTTTTCAATGCTACCATTGCAGAATTGAATATTAGGGGCAAACCAATTTCAATGCACCTTTAAAAGAAAAAGAGTAGATGGGATACACTGTTAAAGTAATTTTTTAAGTATATCAAGAAACATTAATATTAAATGGGATTAATAGTCAGTGCCAACAACTCACTTTTAATAAAAATATTTATTTTGTGATTTGAATTTTTTTTATACTTTTCATTGTCAAATATAAAATAAAGGTAATGAAAATGCATTGTGAAGAATGTCGAAAATCCAAAATAGAGATTTTGTGTTTTCTACATGTTTTGGAGCATGCTGATTCTAAGGTTTTAAAGAAAAAATCTGCAAGGGATAGCGATATAACTTTTTTGGTTTTAAAGGTATTGCTGAAAAACAAAGATATCCAGACTTCAAATTTGGTACACATGCTTCCCAGTACCTGTCAGGCATCATAATAAGGCTTTCTAAGGTGAATTACTCATGATGACGTTTGTGCAAATTTCACACATTCTGTCAAACTCCAAGTGAAATATTGCAATTAATCATGGTTGAAATAAAAATGTATAGTCTCAATTTAAATCTAGTTCAGTCGCAAAGCAACGGTTGCATAACTTTGCAGATAACTGCTGCTTGAACTCTTCTTGTTCATTTTGTGTATGTCCACTCTTTATACTATTCGAGTTAAGCTGATAGCCAAGCCTTTATTCATTTTAAACCAAATTCAACATTAACTATTCACTGAACTTTACTTGAGAAGCACTCACCTAGAAGCGGGGTTGGGTGAAAATATGATTATGGTAGAAATAAAAATTTATAGTGTTAACCCTGTTCAATTTAGTTCAGTCGCAATGCAACGGGTGCAAAAAGCTTTTTCAATTTCAGTTTATATATGTCCAGGCCTTATATTACTCATTCAACTGATAACCAAACCTGAATTCAATTTAAGCAGAACTCCTCAATGAGCTTCACTTGAAATGCACTCACCTGGAGGGGGAGGTTGTGGTGGAAAAACGGGGGGCAGCAAGTGCGGAGGGGGAATGGCAGGCACCAAAGGAGGCACATAGAGAGGCACTGATACAGGTGGAGGAGGCACCAACACTTGCCGTGGGGGCGATCGATACCGGTCTGGGTGCCGGTGTGGGGGATCTTCTTCACGAAGTGCCATGTCGAAATTGGGGCGGTCACGCTCCACATAGTCCGGTGCATTGCTGTGTACGAGAGATACCATAGTAGTAGCCATATATATGGATGCATAGTTATGACATAAATGAATTTGAGGTAGCTACTCATGGTGTACCACTTCAAAGAGGAATACATCATTTTGTAACTTTATAATTATATATTTCTATTAAAATCTATCTGAAGGCTATTTCTGTTACTGCAACTGTTACTAATTCTCCATGATCTAGATCAATTAGATCAAGTGCAGGAGATCGCACAACCGCAAAAAGTATATAACTTGGGATAGGATTCTAAACCAAGTCAGTCTTATCTAGCCCCAAACTAGCAAGGAGAGGCTATCTTTATTTTCCATAAATCTACAAAAAAAGATTCATCAGTTTGAAATAAACTCAAGGCCAATCTGAGGCTCGATTTAATAACCACATAAAAAAGCATTTCTTTTGGCACAAATGTCATCAAAATGCAACAGCTTATAATTTTTTCAAAAATAAACACTTAAGTAAAAATGTAATAAGTTCACTTGAGAAATACTATTTGGTATTAAAGTACTGGATAACTCTAAATATAAAGAGAGTGAAAGACAGATGGGTACCTCTGATGGTATCGTGATTCTCGAGGTCTGTCATAGTCATTATTTCTTCTAGAACCCCGATCAGCATGCCTGCCTTCATATCTTCTATGATAATCTTCTCTATCATTTGAATAATTATCAGACCTGTTATCTGAAAAAATATAGCACAATATGCTTTAAATAAATGTTTTTTATTTAGAAAAGAATTAAAATACATTTAAATATCTTTTTATATTATTAAACCATCATTTGTACAACTTTAACCAATATTAGAACTTAGTTATCTTCTTCATCTAGAATTTAGAAGCTTATTAGAACTTTTTTTAAAAAAAAGCTATTACTTGTGTATAGAATCAAGACATTGCTAACAAAAAAGACCAGTAAGTCAAAACTTAAAAAAAAAAAGTCTTCAAGTCATTTGTGCTTTTTAGCAGTTAAAGCATAAATATATGTAAAGCACTTTTTCACATAACGTTAAATCAAAAAACTAACTCATAAAACTATGCTAAGAACAGATAATATGCTAAGAAAAATATAACTTGATACTTACCCCGACGATTTGTCTGGTTTGAGTAAGGTTGTCGAAGTGGAGGTGGCCCTTTCTATTTAAAAAAAAGGCAAAAATTATTTTTCCAATAATCAAAATTCAATCTTAACTGTAAAACACTTATTTCAAATTGAGGGTTTTGAAAACTTTCCCCATTTAAAAGTTCTCATGACTTTCCCAATTTCAAGACCGTCCAAATTTTTACGAACCACAAAAAGTTTTTCAATTAAAGATAACCCGAGTTACTCCATGTAACAATTGCCCTAGCATTTTGATTGAGATATTGCCCAAGTTTCTCGATTCAAGGCTCACTCAACTTCAAAATTTTAAAAGACAATCTCGCACATTTTTTTAAATGTGATTTCTTTTAGACGAAGTAGACAAAAAATTCACACTGAAGAATACCTGGATTCCAATTTCTGTGTTAAAATGATGCAAAATAAGTAGAAATCTGGGCTACACCCAAAAAAGCACCACTCTTGTATAGCTGTATTTTTTTTTTAGTTGCAAGCTTTATTATAATTATCTACATTTGCTCTCGCAACTATCTTCAATAGGATATCCACTGACACGACAACATTTATGTTTGCAAAAATTGACACATCAGTGAATAAGTTTAATTCAAGTAAGCATACAACAAAAGAGGCAAAATACAGCAACGGAATGAAAAGATTTAAAAATTAGCAAATTAGGTACTTTAAGCTAGTATACAAATATTTACTAGAAAAGGTTTAATATACATACTCCAAAAAACTTTCGCGTATTGGTGATAGTTCCAATCGTGCTAATTGCTTGTGGCTCAGGATTTTCATCAGAATAACGTCTCCTGTATTCATCTCGATGTGTGCGTGAGGTTTTGTGCCTGTCTTGAGGATACCTTTCTGAATGGAAATGCTCTTGACCAATCGTCTGAATCGGCAGATGGTGGTCAATGGGCTCATCTGCTAGTGGGGTTCCAGGCTGAATGTCAGATCTGCAGAAAAGTTAACAAAATTAGACAATTGCATGGGACACTTATTACCTTTAAGCATATATGCATCAGTGCGAGGTGTTAATTGACTCCAAATACACTATAAAAAAGATTTTCTCAAATTATAGTTATCATAAAATTAGACATAAACAAACTATGAATTTAAGAATTTCTAATGTGTGTTTTTTTAAGTAAATGTTTCAAAGTCTTTTTTTCAACACCAGTAACAAGTTAATAACTTATATAATCTAATGATCAATTTGAATGATGTTATGACACAGGACACATACAAAGCAACTAAAAATTTGTCTTTGTTCATGTTCATATTAGTGAAAGTATTTGTAACTTCAAAAATGTTACTTTTGTAAATAAAATAGAAAAGAAATTTACTTTTAAAATCTTATAGATTAAACCAAAACAGCCATCATTTTTTTCACACTACTACAGACAAGCTCCAGAAACAAATACTTACTCATCCTCCGTCGTAGCTTTTGATGCAACATTCTCAGGAGTATGAGCTTCAACTGCCGAGGAATCCTCCTCCTCCTGCTTAGCAACCACCACTTCTTCTTTGACCTCCGCAGCATCCTTCTTCTCCTCCTTCGCTTTGACCTCTGGTTGAGCAGCAGTAGAGGTATCATTGTTGGACTGACTCTCAAAGGTAGAGTCGGGAGAGGGTTGGGGAGAATTCACCCGTTCGGATGGGGGCGATTTCACAAACATGGCCTTCTTTGCATGGGTGTACCCAGTTTCATTTCTGTAGTTGAGGACTGCCGTTCTCAGAAAGCGATTGGGGATCAGGGTGTTGGGAGAAACGTCAGTTTCGTGGCACACGGGGCACTCGTGGTTGTCGGAGTCTAAGAGAACTGTCCTCACACCTAGAATGCCATTAGTCACAATTTAGTTATGTTTTAAGTAACAACAGCTTTGCATGATAATTATTAGCTGTCAATGTTACTTTATAAGATAAGGTATGCCAAGATATTAAGAGCACACAAAAGTATAATATATTTCTAAACTGTACAAAAAATATGAATTTTCTAAAAAGATTTAAGCAATGGTAATTAAATGAATATTTAAACTAAGATATTGTCATTTGCATAACTAATGTCATAAACAGTTGTAATAATATTGTACTAATATATAATATGGTCAAAATAATTATAGCAAAAAAAAAATTAACAAAAATCTTTACTGATACTAGGTTTTGAATAATCAAAATTAGAAAAATATAAGACAAATTATGAAAACAACAAGAAAAATCTTTCTCGGAATTAAATCATATAGCTTACATTCATCACAGAAACTGTTTCCACAGCAAGGAATTAAAACAGCATCCTGCAGAAGGTCCTTGCATACCATGCATAGTAACTCCTCTGGTATATCTGGTTCAGGTTCAACGACTGGTTCATCTTGAGGGACAAAGGGTGGTTTTTCTTTTTTAACTTCTTTATAAGCTTGGCTAAAGAGAGAAGAAGAAGAAATGTTTTACATTTTTTGCTGAATAATATACCGGCAGAAAAAAACTACTTCCGATTTTTTAAGTTGTATTGTCAAGGAAATGCAAATAATCCTTCCATTATTTGGATGAATTATAATAAGGTTTGGTCGAATATCAAATTTGAGCTTTTATTTAAAAAAAATCATTTTAGATCGAACAATATAAACAAAACATAATACAAATGTTTTTATGAGTAAATTAGCAGTTAGAATACGATTTAACTCAGAAACAAACAGAAATTGAAAACATTGAACAGTACTCCAACGTACTAAAATTACATTTTTGGTTACTCTAGGCTCCGTTATGGTAAGTGGTAACTATCATTAGTATTATCAAGTTAGTTAAGGTTCATTAAGAAATAGAGCTAGAATTATTCATTTTCGTTTAATGGTCCTATTGTCTTAAAATCTGATTACTGATTCTTAAAAATAGGCTAAAGAGCCTATAAAGTAATTCTGAGATGGAATGATGTTGGAAATTGAAATAAACTTACTGATCAATAAGGGGAACTGCATAGTCTCCTGAGCTCGTAAGAAGAGCACCTTTATGCTCTGGGCCATCTACAGCAACCATAAAACTACGGGGAATGCCTGTACTACGTTTGATGTCTGGCTGCAGTAAAAAAAAAATAAGTTCTCATTTCTGTTTTGATTCAAACAAACTGTCAAGTTTAGATTTAAACCAAAGGATTCTTACGTTGTTAGTTGGGCAGTTCTTAATCCAATGCCCCTGCTTTCCGCATCGGAAACATGTATAGGCAGGTGGAAGTGGTCCTGTCATACTGCGACTCTTCACGTATCTAATGTGGGTATTAAATTTGGATTGTTTGAAATATGCATTAATTTTAATGAGCTCTAAATTTGCATTGATTGGATTATTTGCTTTGCCTCAAACAAAACAACACAAATCAATTTAGAAACTACCATAAAAAAAAAAGTTATGCACATATTGGAAAGGTTATATTCAAATATATAAAGAACTACAAATAAGAGAAAAATATTTTGTAAAAAATCTTTTAAAAAAACAAAACTTTCATGCAAAATTAATTATTACTCACTTGGAAGGGTCATATTCCTGACTAGACTGAGTGATCATAGCTTTGACTTTGTCTTCTTCAGATGTATTTGCATTGACTAGATCAGCACTCTGTCAGATAGAAGATAAAAAATTACTTTTTAAAACTGTATGAGAAACTTAATTAACTAAATACAATGAAATTATGCATAAAAACCAGCAAATAACACTTAATTTAGCATACCTTGGCGATTCTATCATATCTAATGCGGCCCAAATCATCCTGAAATACAAATGATACAATTTATAAACTATTTTATAAAACAAATTTGTAAAATAAAAACGAAAAAGATTCAATTGAAAATTATGGATACTTACGTCATCAATTGGAAGTGGAAGATCAAGCTTCTCGCTCCTACAAATAATTTTTAAATGTTATTGATAATTTAAAAAGTCCTAATGCAAAATCAAATTTAATAAGATAAGTTTTAAGTCAACTCTATCATGAAAATGCATAATTTTTAACATGTCACTGTCATATAAATATGTAATATTAAAAATTATTTTTAAGAAAAATATGATGCACCATGAACGATGTGTGAACAATTCCTGTCGATTTCTTGAGAACCAACACTATTTTAATTTTCATTTAATTTTACATTGATTCAAAACTCACGAATAATTTATCTCTTATAATTATGTGGAGTGCAGTTTTAGTTAGTAATCTTACCAATTCTTCTTGCTACTTCCTTGAACAGGAACTCTTGCCACAATAACAGATGTATTTTTAGGAACCAACATTTCATCATTGTCATAAACTAATTAAGAAAAAATACAAAATTATTAATAACTATAAAATACATTCTACTTACACATTAGTGTTAATTCACCCAGAAAAGGGCGCAAGTTCTTACTAATTTTATTAAGTCTTACAACCAATAATGCATTGTCTGATGTACAAATTATAATATGAAATTATTTAGATAAAATTTTTAAATAAAATGAAAAAAAGTTTCCACAAAGGAAAACCCTATCAAGTAGTAATCATTAAGTAAAAAAATATTATAGATTTGTATTATTACTCAAATCTTCTTTTGAGGGGATTTTACAAAAATAGCAATTTTAAATAAATATATATAATTTCCATAAATGACTATCAACTAGAACTATTCTCAACAGTCCTGATGTTTACCAAACAATTTATTTGATAAAGAAAATACCTTGAAGCTATCATTAAAGACAAAAGCAATCTAACGCATGCGGACTCGCACATGCATCAATTCTGAAATAACCAGCTAACCAAAAACATTCTTTAAATATAATAAATAGTTTAGTACAACATCCAAGCTTTAGGAAGGGCTTCATCAATAGTCTTTAGGAAACATGCGTTTCACACTATGCAATGGCGAGAAGTGCCACTGTTTCTCAAAAACTTTTAGCTAGTTCCTAAGAAACTAAATCTTTTGTTTTGCGATACCAAGTTTGATTGTCTCCTGCAGCAGCACATAACATAAAAAGTTCAGAACCTAAGTAGAAGAGTATAGAACAAGGCATGTCTCTCTTCTTCGGCTTAGTCAGGAACATTTTCTTATTTGGTTTAGATTAAACCGAAAATTTTTATTGTATAGCTTAATGGGTTTTTTTCTTCGTGATTCTTAGTAATTGCTATGTATTGTGATGTTAACTTTCCTTTAAATCCTTATGGTCTTTTACTTCAGTTTAACCCAACCAATTCCCAAATGTAATAAAGGGAACTTTTATCTTTTAGGTATTCTCCTTATGCGTTTTTATAGGTTTCTAAATGTTTGAAGTAAAATAAAAAAAATAATAAATCCTAGTGCTTCCAAACCAATGCTTCTTTGGCATGATAGCACCTTGATGATTCTGATCTTTATTCTCTAGTATTCAGAAACGGATTCAAAAACATCATAAATTTTGCAATGTTTAAAATAATGATCTACAACAGTATGTCTTCTCGTTCAAGTGTAATTGTTCTTTATTGAAATAGTAAATTCCTCTTTAAAAAATAGCTGATTCAACAAAGATAAATTCTGGCCTAACTTTTGTCTGCTGCTTCTCAGACACATTTCCTACTTTGGCTGTTCAAAAAAAATATTTCCCTTGATTATGTATTTATTGTAAATTTATTTAATTAAATTTATTTATCGTAAGAAGGAGATGTACCTCTTCGTCCCAAAGTTACATCTACATGCCTTATTTTTTAAAAAAATTATTAGCTATTTAACAAAGATAATAAATTTTTCTTGCTGCATTTCCGAACCTGGATTTTGGAAGGATAACCAATAGTAAAGTTTCATATTTTCATTTAATTTTTGCCCGGATAATTTTCTTTATACTGTACATTGGCTGCATTATTAAATGTAGGCTAGATGTGATCAAAAAGTTTCAGTATCCGAAGTCATTTATAAGAGAAATTATGTTTTTAATACTAGTACATAATGTCATTGAATAATATAATGAAACATGGCTCGAAATTCCCTATCACTAAATGCAAAATGCTACCATATTTTATATTTTGCGGTCATAAAATTAATTTAGTCGCAACTAGTTTTAAGAATCGTCAATTTTCACTTTTCCCACTTTTTAAAAGAATTATAAAAAAAAATCCTACTGTGAAAAAAATACTATGGAAATAACAAAACAAATCATTTATACTCTGACTCATTCTTGAGGTCAAACTGACAGTCTACTAATCTAGGCAATAAGATATTAACAGGACAAAAGAAATACATATTTTTATTTACTTCACAATTTAATACATAATTTGCTTTAAAAAAACAATTTCCAATTTACAAGTCCAACACTTTTAATCTTTCTTGATTGCAATAGTGAATTATATCTTTTCTTCTCAACATTTGTGAAGTACTAAAAAATGACATTATAAATACAAGCTAAAGAAATAAACATGCATCATAGACTTCAATCAAAAATCTTTATAAAAAGCATCATTTTTTTTACAGTACAATTTAACGAAAGAAAGATACACTTAAAATTTTGTATCTGTGCCCTTGGTAGATTAAATGCTCAAAGATAACTGTGTATGTACTAAGAATCAGACCATTCACACTTAAGTGTTTTTAAGATATTTAATCAGATTAACTCTGATATCAATTGATAGTAGCGGTAGATTTTTGTTTAATATATTCTCAATTATAGATTCCAATTGCACAAAAATATATTTTAAAAAGAAAAATTACAGAAATTCTAGTTTAACCAAAAGTTGTACAATAAGCAATAAGCTTTTTAACCCAAAAAACTAAGGTACTGCACAAATTACTTCAGAAATTGCATTGAAAAACAAAATATAAAACAAAAAAAGAAAGTTAATTATATTTTCCTAAGAAAAATTAACAATAAGTATAAAAACTTGCACGTTTCAAATAAGAAACATACATGCGATAGAAAGCTTATTTAAAGATTTAACACTTTTGGAATTAAATTGGTAGACAGTGAAAAAATTTGCATAAGCTATGTCTTAAAATACCCCCCCCCCCTTCAATTGGCTAAACAGCAAAGCAACTCTTAAATTGTCCTTAAACAGAATTTTATTTTACTTTAACATCAAAATTATGAAAACTTATTTTCCATTCATAGCAGTGCTAGTTGTGATTACATAAGAAAAAGATAAATAAAAACTGGAAATTACAAATACATACGCATAGATTTAAAATATCTGGTAAAAAGCAATGTAACTACAATGAGGTCTTTTACAGTTTACTTGCTTAAGTTACCAAAATGTTTTTATTTAAAAATCAGACGGTTAAAAGGAAAGCTGAAAGTAAAGCTCTCCACACGAAACCTAAGAAGGATATGACCAACATTCCGAAAACTAACCATTGTTTGAAGTACTGGCTGATGGGAAAATATGCCAGGCCTGGCTATTTATGGCTCTTGCTAAAGTAAAACAGTAATAGAACCAAGTTTTACAACTGTCCAAAACACTCAAATTTAAAACTAGCCAAACAGAAATTCTAAAAAAAAAAATATATATATATATTCTGGAAATTTGTTTACTATACAAACCCTTCAAGGGAGAAAAACTCCCTGCCCTCAGGTATATAGTTTTGGAGTTGTATAGTTCTCCGAGTCATAATCACCATTTGCTTATAAATCTCATATCTTTCTCCTTACTATGGAGAACTCTTTTTGGATGGGGGTACACAGACGACAAACATCTTCATGCCAATCAGGGCCAGATTTCTAAATAGGCTAGAGCTTAGAGCGGCAAAATTTTTAGGGCCGCAAATTTTACGACTAATTAAAGCAGCATTTGGCATAAAAAAATCTCATAAAACTACTATTATTTTTAAGAAAGATAACAACAAATTTACATTAATAAGTAAACCTTAAAGGTATATATAGTACTAATACTTCATAGCAAACATGGTCACTGTGAAGTCAATTGCACCACCTCCTTCCGCATTTCGAAGTTGAAAGAAAAAGAGTAGAACAGTTTAAAAAATTCGCCTATTTCGTTTTCGATTTAGTGTGTAAAGGTACTACCATAGGTGATTCTAATGTGTATATTTTAAACAGCACATACCACACGATTTTGCCAGCTAACAATCTCCGAAGGGGGAGAATGTTATGACATTGGCAGCAAATCAATCGTAGATTACAGGCAGCAAATCCTTATAGCCCTGATGCCAATACCATACTTACTATCTTTTTTTTATAATTATTTTCAAATTTCATTTAAAAAAGTTAAGTAGGTGAAACTGAGTTAACTTATGTTCTCAGTTAAACTCGATGCAACAACTTTGTTTAAAACGACAACTCATTTAAGAAAAATGTTCGGTCCCTTGAATTGCCCATGAACTTACAATATATTGCTTATAATGACAATTTCTATTCAACTCCTTGGTCATAAAGCTAAAAAAAATGTGTTTATATGATATCCAAAATGAATTCTTAGAGAAAAAAAATAATTTTCGCTATTTAAATTTTATTTTCATTGAATGATGCGAACAAACGTCGAATTTGAAATTCATTTTCCGTTATTGACGACAAGAGAAAAAGAAATTTAACTTCTTCAAATATCAATGGTTAAATATTATTCAATAGATGTTATTTTGTAAAATTTATTAATAATGTGAGTTTGAATGCGAGTTATTTTGCATGATTTACTACACTTAATATTCAACCTTATCTATACTGTAGTTACTTTTGTATGAAGCAATTTAAATTAGAGACCTAGATATAAGCATTAAAGATGACTCAAAACTCAAAGTACAAACTTTAAGAGAAGTCATCAATATTTCATAAACAAAGGTTGGTTTGAAATTGAAACTGTTGTCAACTTTCCGGGTTTTCCATAGTGTCTTCTCTTCGACCAATTCAAGCTAAAAGTTGACAAAGCTTAGTTTAAGGACAATGCTTAGTTTTCTTAATTTAAGATTAAATTATTGCAAAAATACCAGGATTGGATAGTATGTACTGTTTGGGAATTTTTTTTTTTTTAATACTTCAAAATAAATTAAATTATTTTTTAGAAGAATTGACATGAAGTAGCAATTTCATGAAGGTTACAAGTTCTAATGTGTGTGGAATTGGATAGTGGTCACGTTAATTTGTTCATGGCTTTCGTAAGAAAATCATGGATTTTGTTGAATGAACATCAAACTTGAGCTTGAAGGGGCAAATTTTAGATAGGGTTTTTAGTTTATACGATTGAATTGCACATGTATAATTTTATAAATGTTGCTTTAAATGTTTTGATTTATAGCATCATATTTTTGAAATATTAGAAAATTTAAAATTGAGATATGAAGTTTAGCAAAAGTTTGTTTATGCCGTTATACTTACAGTTGATTTTTTTTGTTGGTTAAAAAATAGCTTTCTTACGGTGAAAAGGCAAATCCTCGATAGTTTCGCTACAACATATTTCACTTTAACAGGATCGGAGAATTGTAAAAACATAAAACAATACAACTGTCTAAGCGACTTGATGGATGTTTTTTAAAATACACTAATTTTAGAAAATTTTAATTTCAATTAAGATATATTACTACGCGCGCACAATTCACTTTTTCTTTGAAGCAAGTTCAACAGTTACCAGTTGTTTCTTTTTTCTTTATACTTCTATAATAAATATAGATGGGTGGTGGGAATATGATGTTATAGGTGAGTTTGAAAAATTAAAGTTCACTTGATAGATGTATCTAGTTTTGTGGAAGTAGAATGTTTATCTGATTTGTCAGGTTTTTAATTATGTATAACAAAACAAGGCCGGAGACAATACTATAGTTGTTTGGGGCGTTATAAACGGTACAACCATGTAACTCTGCATTCTGTTTGGTAGAAACACTTCCAGTTACTTTTAATATTCCCATGCAAAAAAATCCCACTTACTCAGATCAATAATTGTAAAACCACTGAGAGAAAATTAACTTTAAGCACTTAAGTGTATAAGTAGCTATTTTACAGTTACATCTACGTTCCTGTCGAAACTTGTTACTACATAATAAAAAATTCCACATCAAACACGAGAAAAGTTATTTTCTTACAACTTGGCAAACTAATAAGTAACATTAGAATCATGCATTTATATCAAAAGAACGCACAGAACCTTATTTTACTTAGCAAGTATTCTTAAAGTCATAACCTAAAAGTCATAACCTTATTTTACTTAGCAGGTACAGTAAACTCCCGATTATCCGCGGGTGGATTATCCGCTTTGCGGATTATCCGCGGGTCATGATTCTCCTCTCCCCCCCCCCCCCCCCTCCTCCTTTTCCCTGTAAAAATAATAATTTAACAAATCCCGGAAAAATTAAATTTAGTTTTTTTAATACGTGTTGAAAAATGCATTACAAGAACAGCGAATTAATCTTAAGAATGACGAACACATTCAAGAAACGACGAATAAATTAAAAACGAAGAATGCATTAAGAACAACGCGAACAACACTAAAATAAGGATGATATAGGAAACCTGGTGTGATAAAATGTGTTCGGCCAGGTGCACATCACGTGTCGATTTTTGCCGAAAAGCGTCAATTGTAAAATAAACTGTTCGCGATTTAAGTGAACTGCTTTGCGTGATTTTGATAGCAAAATGAGTGAGAAGCGAAAAAAAGTTTGAGAAGTTTCATGGTTAATAAACAGAACAAATAAATTGACTGACTTTTTGTAAAATTGTATAAATCTTCAGATTTCATAACTGTTACATATTTTACCTTACTTTTATGAAAGCAAAAGCAATTTTGTATATATTTTCTTTACTTTTGCGGATTATCCGCGAATTCGTTTATCCGCGGATGCCGCGCCAGGCAATTCCGCGGATAATCGGGAGTTTACTGTATTCTAAAACAGGGTGGCTACAGAATCTGTGAAAACAAATTCCCTGACTTTTCCAGGCTAAATGTAAAAAATTTCCCTGATTAGCGGCAATGAACTATATTAGCATGAAGGTTGATGATATGGGCCGAGATATGGTCATTGATATAGGCTTAGAATGGTGAAGTTTAATATCATTGCACTAGAGCTCGAGGAAGGGCACAGCAGTTAAAACGAAAGATTAATAAGCAGTAACTTAACCACTTAAGTGAAAGCCTTTTCAGGATTAAACTTTTTGTTATCCTTTCCTTTAACAGGGAGAGCAGCCAAATTTTTTGAAAAATAGTAGTAAAAATAGGAGTATTATCTTAAAAAAATAGGAAAAAATAGGAAGTTAAACCTACTAAAAAAGGAAAAAATAGGAATAACCAGGCATGAGTGTGCAGAAACATCAAAAAAGAGGAAACCTTAAATTTGTTAAAATACATGCATACGACAAATTAAATTATTAAATCAAGATATCAAAATTTATTGTTGAAAGATTGATATTTTTATTAAACAATAAAATATTAAAGGTAATTAGGTTTATATTAATAGAATAACAAACATTTTAAAGAGTTTAACATTTTAATGCAGAAATTGCGTTTACATTACCAACAAGCAGAGTATTAAACACAGACATTTATCAATTATCCGTAAACCCCTATCCACTAATTATCAATTTATTTTCCACTAATTGTCAATGGTTTCAGTCACTCTTTTTTTTAACTTAGGATGTTACACCAGGGTTCGAAATTAGCGGGTGAACGGGTGCACCGTGCACCTAAAACAAATTGTGCACATAAGGATTTCAACTTGGGTGGCTTGGGAGCAACAAAACTCCGGCGATCCGAAAGTCGCGGAACTCTGAAGATCCCAAAGTCGCGGAACTCTGAAGATCCCAAAGTCGCGGAACTCTGAAGATCCCAAAGTCGCGGAACTCTGAAGATCCCAAAGTCGCGGAACTCCGGTTATCCGAAAGTCGCGGAACTCCGGGGATCCGAAAGTCGCGGAACTATGGCGACCCGAAAGTCGCGGAACTACGGCGATGAAGCTAATATTTTTTTTTTAATTGATCATTCGCGGATTTTGGCTCGAAAAAATTAAAAAAAGCGGAAATAATTAAAAAATTTAGAAAACGCGGAAATCAGCGGAACCGCGGAAGAAACTCATGCCTGGGAATAACTTGACTTTTTTTTAAACTTTAACTATCCATCAAAGTCCCAACGCTGCATATGCGATGTCCCCCTTAACAGTTGCTTTGGATGCCCACTCAGGTGTCAGATAGTCAAGTCACTTGACTCAGCTTCTAAATTAAGACGCCCTAGCGCCTCGTGCAGCTCTAGTGCGACGATAATTCAAACTAACCTACATTGTTTCTGACAAAATGATACGTCCTAACTTCATGACAATTCATAACTTTTCATGACTGAAATTAACAATTTTAATGACTACAGGATTCCAAATTTAAATTTAAAAAAAAAATAATTCAAGCCATTGTGAAATTTGATGTGCAATGCATTATCTTCTAAAATATACCTTGATATTAAGTAAACAATTATTTCTCTGCATATCTAAACCAAGTGAAGTAAATAATAATCTGAATAAATAAAAAAATAGCAAACTTAACTACTCAACTGCTACACAAATCAATCTTGTGTAGCAGAATTGAGTAATTTTATTTAGCAGTATAACTAATACATCCACAAAATTCCATAAAAGTCATTTTCTTGGTCATGTGTTAAATTTTGACCTCACAATTTGCCACGCAAGCCTAATCGCCGTGTGTTCAAGTACCTTCATGTTTAATATCATTTATTTTAGTTTTGGCTAAAGTTTCATAAATTTTAAAACTTGTTTTATAATAAATAAATTTTGTAGAATTACATATGAAAAAATTATACTCATTTATTGAGTAGTTAAAAAATTACAAGAGAGATCAAACTATGCTATGTAGTATCTTCTTTGCACATTTTTAAGACTCCTGTGACCCCTTAAAATAATGAATAGCAGTTCTATCGAATCAAACAAATCTACCGGTTCTTTTAATGAGTTTTAGCAGTTTTTGGCTCAAATTCATGATAAAATTTACCTAATGTCAAAATTCACGACTTTTCATCTGCGCAGAAACCCTGAACCTCACAAGAAAAATTTAAAGACTAGAAATTAACATAAAATCTGAAAATATAAAGCTTGTATTAGCCGACCCCCAGTCAAAAAAAAAAGTCTAAAATTAGAAACCCCAGTTCGGCCGAAATAGGAAAGTAAAACACAGAAAAAAAAATCCTTCAACGTTGAAAGTTGTTCTTGTGTTCACAAGGTCACGTCTTGCGAACGTTGATCAGAAGATAATATTCTGGTTGATCCTATTTGGTCTGAACAGGAGCTACAAAAGTAATCAGACACTCTTTGGATCATCAAGCAGAACCAGACAGCTGCTAATCATTACGAGGCAAGCGAATTTCTTGAAAATTACTAGGCAGCAATATAAAGTAATCAGGAAGCATATTGGACTGCAAATTTTTGTAGCTAATGTAAATGATCTTTATCTAATGGGGGATTGCACTGATCGTTGATCGATATTTGAAGACAGCTTAATGTAATCTAATCGTAATTCATCCTTCAATTATAATAATCTTTTAAAACTTTATTAGCAAAATCTGTTGTTTAAACTTGTTATTTCTTAAAATCTAAGTATAGTTTTCATTGATATAGACCGAGGATAGAGGAAGCAGTTTGATGACCATTTTTTCATGAAGAGCATGATATCCCAATACCGTGGAATTTGACCTTGAGAGCCGACACTCCTTCAGCCATTATTGCCCGGGCCCCACCAGCTGCCGAGAACAATCCTGATTAGAAAAATTTAGGATTACTGTTTACACTGCTTTATGAAAACTCCGGACTTAAAAACGAGAAAATGGATCCTCAAATATGAGAAAAATAGGAATTTAATAGGAAAAACAGGAAAAAAAGGAGGAGCATTAAAATAATAGGAAAAATAGGAATAATAGGAGCTCTGCGCTCCCTGCTTTAACTTTTAAAATGGCAATTTTGGAAATTTCCCCTGATTTTTTTTAAAAAATCACCAATTTCCCTGACTTTTCCAGATTGGTTAAATTCCCTGACTTTTCCATGATTCCCTGATCCTGTAGCCACCCTGAAAAAGTCATAACCTTAACTCAGGTAGCAGGCTTTTAATCATTTTTAAAACACAATCGGAAGGCCCTGTACATTATTTTACAACAGCAAAAATATCTTTATTTCTCTCGCACAAATTTTCCTTTATAGAGATTACAGTCAGTTAACTAATTGAAAATTGAAGCAAGCGTGGGTCTATCTGTGTAAAAGAAGTAATTGAATGAAAAAGAAAAACTACTAAAATTTCTGAAAAACTTTAATGAAATAATAAAATTTAGATGCACATTTTCAGCAATTTTTACGTGCTGTTTAAAAGGATCTTTGATTTCTAAATTTGTTAAGTCGAAAATGGCTGCACAATCTACATCTGTTAAGTTTATGGACAGTTAATATTATGCCTAATTCCAATTTTTGGCATTTTGCGACTTTTCCTATTATTTCAAACTTTTCACACTGATTCATAATAAATTACCTTTTGTTATTTTATAAAATTTTAGGGAAGAATCTTTTGAATAGTACAGGTAGCCTCTCGATTACAAAAAAAAATCAATGGAGTGCCCCCGAAAATTCAAAAGGATTGGGCAGTTAATTAGTGTTTAGTATTTAAAATAAGCAGATTTTTTTCAATTTAAAAATACCTAAAGCTGCTCAAACTTAAAATCAACAGAATTTACTGATTCCAGAATTGATTGAGATTGTCGATTTTAGAACCTAAACACTGGAGATCTGTGTAGTTTTCGGTACTTCAAAATTACAGGATTTTCAGGTTTTAGGGACCGTTCAAACTGCAATTACAGGATTGTGTAAATTAACTTACTACTTTACAAGATAGCCAGTTTTCCTAGTGGAGACTGAAGTGACGAAAGATGGCAAATTATTTAATTTCCTATTTTGACAATTAATTGCCATGTGGCCTGTGGTTCAAAGCCTTAACTTAATTTTAAAAGATCATTATTGAACAGTTAAAATTTATTAAAATAAAATAGATACTAAAATTTGAAATTAAATGTCAAAAACAATCTGTAGACATACAACTGGATATGTAATAAAAAAATTGGCAAAATATTTCAAAACTGGCTTAACTGACATTCAGGCACCATATTAATTTAAAAATTGAGAATAATCAGGGTCGGATTTAAAGATTTGCTGCCTGTAGGCTACGATGGATATGCCGTCACATATAGTTATTAGTTTTCTAGACTATTTTTTTTCTTCCTGCAGATTAGAATCACCTACAAACACTCTAAATCAAAAGCGAAATAATGGGCAATTTTTTAAAACTGTTCTACCATTTTTCTTTGAACTTCCAAATCCGGGTGAGTGGCCTGGGGTGCCATCCCAGTCTACATGTTTACAACTAAATATTAGTGCTATATATACATTTACGATTAACGCATTAATGTAAACTATTTGTTTCTTTCTTTAAAATATTAGCATTTTTATTTTTAAATAATTTTTTATGCTTAATGACGTAAAATTTGACGCCCCAAAAAAATTGCCGCTCTAGGCTACAGCCTACTTAGAAATACGGCCCTGAGAATAATAGGTTCATCTAGATTGTTTGATTAACATTATTACATCACTACACCCATGTATGACAACTGATTTGCATGTTAAAACAAAAAATGCATAAGAATATATACTTTTTTTTTGTTATTGAATGAATATCAAACCAATTTCAAATAGTTAAGTAGAGAACTACTTGCCACACTTGTTAAACTCAACCAGACTTTTTTTTTTAAAGTTACAACTAGTATTAGGCTTTAACAATTAATTTTAAAGTATGATTGCAAGCAATATTTCCAATGTTAATCTATAAATTTTAAGAAAACTATAATCACCAATGTATTTTTTAATAAAATACTAATTCATATTTTTTTAAAAGATAATTTAAGAAAACTGTTTCGTTGCACAAACAAAGCTTACCGTAAATGCTGTTTCACTCCTGGATAAGTATTTAATATATTGCTGATACATATGTGATCCAACGAAAGTAAAATTAAACAGCACTTACCCTTGACATCACTACTTCAAAAATATTTCGGAAACTTTTACTTGCTCCATGGAGTCACCAATAAATGATAGATGGTTGCACTGATGTTCAAAAATTGTCCAGTTATTGGTAATTATTTATCAGCTTTGCAGGCTTGAGTGTTTCATAGTATACACAATCTTTCAAGAAGGAGTTCATTTGTTAAACACTTAATGTAATATCATAATTATTGAATAAGTAGATTCTTCTAAACCCTCTTTCTTTGAGAAGGGATTCTGGCTTCACCATGAAAGGTTAATTTCGTACATCTACAGATATGAAAATTCCTAACCAACTCAGGGGTAATTGGTACTACGCCATTACATACACAGGAGGTTTATAATAGACTTCGAAAAGACAACAAAGTTGTTAGTCGGTAGTTTCATTGGCTTCTTTACGTTGCTTCTTTTGAATTCATTTTGAAATAATGACTGGTACGTTAATTTCTTGAAAAATCTAAATTATACTGAAGGGAATATCTTATTGGATTGCATTTTGTTCCATTATTTGAATAAAAATTCTTATCATCAAAACAAACCATCAATTTCAAGTATCCCCAGTTAGTTGAATACAGATTAAATCACTCAGCTTCTGAGAGGCATCTTGAATATCTTGTATTAACTTTTCTACTTAATAAGTCTTCAAATTTGTCAATTACTTGAATCCAAGCAGTGAGATAAAACCAAATATTTTAAATATGCAAGAAAATATTCACAAGTATTTTTTTTTTCAAATTTGGGTGCATGGATAATTTTTATTTAAAATAACACCTGAGCCTAAATTTGAATGTAAAGATAAATGAACCATGTGTTTTGATAACCCTGTCTGCAATTTTTGGATATTAATGTCATAAAGATCTATTAATGATGGCAGAACTCTAATGTCTCTCAAATTGGCATTCATTGCTGGGCATTCAAAAATGTGGTTTGGTGTAAGCTGCGTATCTGGGCATTTGTCAGTTTATATACAACTTCCTGCCGCCTCTGTGGCGATTGGTTCTTAGTCTGGCAATGGTTTTTGTGGTGGATCTATCTGCAGAAGCGTACAAGTTTTGTTTGTGTTTTGAAGATCGTGAAGGCTTGAGATGATTTCTTGGGTGATCGAAGAGTCCCATTTCAAGATTGCCTGCAAGGCGGCCTTTGAGTCACAGAAGACAATGATGCCTTTTGCTTGATTGGAAGTGGGAAGGGCTCTTTATATTTCAAGTGCCTCCAGAATAGCACTAAGATCGTAGGTGATGTACGATTCTTGTATGTTGTTATAATATGCAGTGACTAGAGTTTGCCTCAAAATTTCTGGTAAATTATGATGCTAGTAGGTAGCTATGTTCTTCTTCTACACAGATAACCAACTTGTTTTTCCAAATTAGTTCATCGTCAGTAATGTCAATATACAAAAATTTCTACTTGGCAATAAAAGGAAATTATACCATTAAACTGGATTACTATCAATGTTTTGTTACAATACTGCACTGAAACAGATTACCTACTTCTGGAAAATAGTAGTGCTCACAAATTTTATCTAAGTATTTAATCTATTCTTCAATTTTTTCTTTCAAGATGAGACATTGAAATTCATCCTTAAGCAAGATAGATTATATTAGAGCACTAAGGTCTTCAATTGGCTAATTCTAATAGTTTTAAGTTGTTTGAATTAGCCAGCAGCAATGCACGATACAATAGAAAAACATTAATAGGAAAAAAAACATGGATACTAAGCCCTATACCAACCTGAAAGCCGAAATTATTTCCAAGAGAATACAAATATATTTTAAACTCTTGAAAATTAAGTGCATCAGCATCCTCTCAATGCACAGTTATTCTGCTGTAATAAGCTATGATATTGTCAAATTGAATAAAAATCACAGGTCAGATAGGTTGAGAGAGTAGTGTTATTCATCTTAAATATATAAACGTTTGTTTATGTCTAAATGTACTTAAAAAAATAATAACTATTTTCCACTTCATAAAATAATTGAGATACTAAAAAGATGAAGTGGAGATTGAACAGATATTTAAAAAAAATATTGTCTGGACATTTAAAATGGCTTGTTAACGAAGTTAAATTATTTGAACTAATAATATTTTTTATTAAATACTTAAGTTCCCTAATGATAGAAAATGTTATTAGCTAAAAACATCAGCAAAAAGCGCTGCAGAACAAAGTCATATTTATTTTGAGATCAGAGCAAGTACATTGATGAAAAACAACTCATAAAAGGAACATTAACATTTCATTCGGAAACAATCGAAAACTTACAACATCAATGAATTGCAGATGTTAAGAGCAACATTTGATGATTACATAAGAGCCCCCAAAGACGATGTTCAAAGACGTGACAGACGTGGATATATTTTTCGAAATTATTAAAATTAAAAGGCACAACTTCAAAAAAATGAATAAGATAAATAATAAACAAGGAAATTTTGGTTAATAGATAAATGTTACCATAAACATGATTGTTTTTTGATGAATTAATATTTAGTTATTAATAGTTTTTACATAAATTAACAGTGCAGTTGAGTTAGCCTTGTGTTTTTAAAATATTTCAGGCATTCTGCATTTTACAAAGGGTTCAAAAGTATTACTAGCAAGTTAAATACTGTGTGAACTTCCTTTAATTTTTTTCAGTATAAAATAAATAACAAAATTTAACAACAATCTCATGAACAGAGATAACAGTTTTCATCTAACAACAATTAAAATATCACCCAGATATGACTGCTGCAATAATCATTGCATATAAAAGGAACACTTTTATCATGCTTCTACATTTACAATGATACCAATAACATAAATTTTTCATTTTTGAAATAAGTATAATGCAAATATGGAATCGAAACGAACATTTTGTCATACAAAATGACACAAGGTTAAATTTCATTAAATCATAATTCACCCAGTACAAATAACATAAAACATATAAGGGGAAACCCCTGTAAAAATATCACATTTATTCAGGGAATTAAATAATTGCTGTGTCATTTTTCAACAAATATTACACAACACTTAATATACAAACCCTCTTGTGTGTAGAAATATTAGGTAAAATAGTCTTTATTCTCACCTTCCTTGGTTTGAGCATTTGTAATTTGCAGATCAAAATCGGAGCTCTTGCCGATTTTTTTCTGGTGCATTATCGATTTCTTCAAATCGGCCACAGAAATGTTCAAGCCATCAAAAGTCACTGTGTCGTGATCCAAATTGCTTTTGAATTTGTAGTGGACAGACATCTTGATCAGAACAGATGTCCTTGGTCAAAGACAGGGAAATACACTCCAAGGAATCCAAGGGCACAGGGTTCAACAGTGCCCTCCACACAAGGCTGTACCACACCCAGAAGGAAGTATTAGATATCTCTCATGTTGGGTTTAATGACCTTCTGTCAGCCAAACCTGAAATAAAAACTATTCTTTAAATTCATTGAAAAATGAAACTATGGGATCATAACAAATAACTTTTGACCTTATGTTATTCTTGGATTTAAAAACATTTGTGTCAATTTATTATAGGCTGTGTCTTAAACCACTAAGGGATAAGCAAATTGGATGAAATGTAAACTTGTTTTCGCTGCATGAGTTAAATAAAATTTTTAATTGATTTTTTTTGTTTAATAAAACTTTATTTCTATAGCATATGATAATAAATGACCATACTTAAAACTTGGACATTTATTTGAATTAAACAATTAAAAAAAATCAAATTATGTGTGTTGTTGGTGGAAAACCTGACATTCAAATGACAGGTTTAAACGTTTGTATGTCTCAGAGGGTTAATAAAAGATTCTGTAACACTGGTAATAATATAACTAGTATGAGCACTATTAAGAGGGATTAAACAGATATTTTTCCATATTTGAAACGCTACATTATGAAAGTCAGGTCTGATTCACACATAATTTGTCAACCCTCCTATAGTCAGCTAGAAGGAAAGCTACCAGTGTTTTACTTTCCCTTATCTTGAATAGATGAACAAAGTTCCCGAAAATTCTCAATGAAAAATAACCAAATTTTTTTTCCACTTAGTGTCAGTTTGTGAAGCAAGGCTTTAGCTAAACATAAAATTATAAAGCAGCCCATAACATATCACCAAAAGACAATTAGTCATATTCGAAAATAAATATAAAAATAATAGACAGTAAATGAACATTATCATATAACCAATTTTTTTATACATTATACAATATATATTATACATTTCAATCAGATTTCGAAGGAAACGAGTAAGGATAAACGAGGAAGGGTAAAGGTAAACATCTATGATACTTCTTATTACTTTTGCATTATTATAATTTATTTCGGTTAAATGTTAATAACAGAATTAGAATTATTATGTTTAAAATTAAAACAAAGCAGAACATTCAACTTAAAATAACAAAAACAACAGCCTATAGAAAAAAAATATAGGTAGAAATAAACTATATGCCAGTTTACAAAAGCTATTTCCTCACAGACAGCGCATGGTCCATACATTCTTCTAATAAAAGATAAGTTAATGAAAGATAAGACTTTGCATTAAAAATGTTTTCAAATGTTGGATTATTCAGTTAAATGGGAAATGATGGAAAGCAGCAAGCACAACGAGTGTCATTTACAATCGCATATACCTATTACAGTAAATTTGAAAAACGTTAAATACACTTACTTCGTCGAAAGCTGTTTCGAACGGTTGACGACCAACCTTTTCTACTCCGTTTCTTCGGACTTCAATCGCTTGATACGATGACACCATTCAACAGTCGAGTAACCTTAAACAAGGATATGACATATATTTCTTTGGAGAGAGAAATATTTATAAATCTAAAAAAAATTCAATAAAACGCTTCAATTCTTCAACAACAACACAAACAACGCTACGGGGCTGATCTTGAAAAACAAGTTTTTTTTGGACGGTTGGAGTTAATATCAAAATAAGATAAAACTACATATCGATAGATCAATGACTAATCGGCATAGCTTTCTAAATTTTTAAGTTTTAAAACTCGTTAAACACTATGATTAGATGAAATTAGCATTAATTCAAAGTTATATATTTACATAATCGGTTATTTTAACAAAATCTTGTATAAGGTTGTTTCCGATGATGTATTCTTGTTTTCACCTTTGTATTTCCTGCGGGGGTTTCGCAAACCCTCCAATGAAGGTGGGTTTGATGTTTCATACAACGGATTCTACAGAGTACAGACAGTCATTTGGGTTAGAAATCCTGCTCCATGGATTCGAATTCGATGGCTCATGTAAACGCGCCTAATGTGACAACACTTCAATCGCCGTGAAACATTTTTCCTTACGAACTGTGTATTGGCTAGTTAAAGCAACTAAAAGGTACTGGTGTAAAACGGCTATGGCAAAGAAGTTACCAGAAACACGATAAAAAAACTTAAAAACTTGTAAAAAACCCTCAAAACCATAGATAAGATAAGAATAATAAGAACAAGACGGATCAAGTCTTTTTTCATCAAACAGGTAAGAGCTACTAAGTTTTTATGTTCTTATTTTACGTTTGAAAGAGTGTTTCGATGAAGTCAAGTGACGTTACGTAGAGAAGTTGGCTATGAACTAATGGAAAATCTGTATTAATGCAGAAAAATTGCTGGAATTTAATTTAAGATATCCTACATGACACAATACTACTTAAAATTAAACCACTCAACATGTTTAGCATAAATATATAAAGGCAGGACCTAAAACTAGGTACCTTAGTTATCCTGAATTGGGAGTTGAAGTGGACAAAATATGTGATCTTTATTTTTGATAACTATCTTTTTGCCTAAATCGCCTACTCGGGAAGAACTCTCCCCTAGTTATCAGAAATAAGCCTTTTCTTTGTAAATGCCTTCACAGAATATGATTACATACTCATGTCCCATTCTTACATCTGGTTACAAATCAAGAATAAGATATTTTAATAGACTTCCAGACAATAGTTTCACAACCAACGACTTAAGTTTTTTTTAAGCTCCCTTGATATTTCATTATATTTGAAAGTTCTTCAACGTGCCTAAGCTTATAGTTTTGTATTTATTGTTTAGTATACCGCCAATCCAGTTTCAATATCTCAATCCTTGCGACCATATTTATCTTGAAAACATTCTTAGGCTTTGTGCTTAAGTTTCCAACCACCCTAGGCGGAAGGCACCAAGCGTTTTAACCACTGGCCGTTTTTCCATTTGCAAAACTTTTCTCTTATGGGCATGCCTAACGTAAATCTTCCTACATCTACATGAAATTTATCATATCCCTTTTCCGCATAAAGAAATTTTTCGAAAACATTTCTCATATTTAGCCCCAAATGCATTCAACAAACTATCTACTGAACTTCAAAATATCCCTTCTTTAAACAGGTTTTAAAAAAAATTATTTAAATTTATTTTGTCAATAGATGATATCGACATATTTTTTTAATTCTTAGAAGCGAAATGTTTTTTGTTTATATATTTCCTCCGCTGTCCAGAATTTTTAGACATTTGTTTTGAAAAAAAAAAAAAATAATAAACCACATTGTCACATTTTTTTTTTGTGTATATTTATGTATTTAAATCTAATTTTTGTGGGTTTTTTTTTTTAACTAATGTCTTATTTATTATAATTGATTATTTTGGTCACACATACGGGGTTCTTGTTTACCCCCTTGTGACTAATTTTTCTTTTCTTGTAATGTTTGTTCTAAATTAATAAAATGTTTGTTTGTTTGCTCGCTTGTCTTCTGTCAATATTGCATCTTCTTTTAAGGAGTTTTTAATTGTTATTTACTTAGTTGCTGCTTTTAACACCTGAAGTCTTCTATCACATCTGAGATCTGCATCATCATTCATCTGTGTTGCCCCTATCCATGAATCTTTCTTTTATAATTCGTTGTGGCTATTCATCATTCATGTCAATTTTCCAGCCATATTCATCATTCACGTACATTTTCCTGCCATCCAGGACTCCTAAAATGTTAATTTGTGTGTGCTTGTAGTTGAATAGAATTAATTTTATTATTATTTTTTTTGAATAATTCTATTTTATTTCTGAAGATGAGATTACCCTACAATAAAAATGCCTTTTATTTTTAATACTATTTTACGTTTGTCCTGATATATATTTTTGTAGTTTTCACAATCTTTTGAGTTAATGAATACCATATAGATAAAGGAACTAATTTTCAAACTTAATTTTAATGATTTAGGCATGATGCAAAATTGGACAGCTACTTGGATTATAGCATCAGCTTTACTCATTAGTGCAGCTGGTGTTTTAGTATGGAGGAAAAAGAAACGGTCATTTGTTCCTGTTGGAAAAATAAAAAAACTCTTCTTTTATCCTGTAAAATCCTTAAAAGCTGTTGAAGTTGAGCATGGAATTTGCACAAAATTAGGATTTGTGGTGAATGGAGTTCTTGATCGGTAAGGATATATGCAACTTTTAATGCGAATCGAATAGCTAATGTTTCAGTCAAGTGACAAGGCCATCACCTGTAATAAGTTCATATTGGGTCAGGATGTTACCGAATTTGTGATGCACTTATGCTGTAGTTTTTGTTATAATAATCAATATTTAGTTAAAAAAAGATTAATTGCAATGAAAAAATCATAAAACTAATGGCTCATTGAATTTATGTCATTCATCAAATTTGTTTATTATAGTATTCAGCAGTTATTTATCATCAGATTATTTTATGCAATATTCAGAAGTACAGTAGAACCCCGATTATCCGAGTTAATGTGGACCGAGACTAATTCGGATAACCGAAAAATTCGGTTAAAGCAAAAAATTTAAATAAAACAATTTTGAATGTCTAAGTGTATATTTTAACAAGTACAAATGTTATACAGACTATGTGCAATTCATATGCAGGACATTGAAATAGTTCTTTCACTTAAAGTCTTTAATTATTTTTTGTTTTATGTTATTTTGGAGTTTCTCGGCAGCAATGTAAGAAAAGTAAAGGGGGAATTATTGTTGGATTTCTTTTCCTGAAGGTTTGTGAGATCGTGTTCTGTTCAGAATTTTTTTCGGTAGTCGCCGGAAAAATCCTAGAAATTTTTCAAAGCTTGGTTAAAGCGGATAATCGAGGCTCGGATAATTGGGACTGTACTGCATTTATATTTGAAATAAAAGTGTTTTCCAAAATATGCATGGGTTTCTGGTTACCTCAACGTAATTGTGTCCATGTTTATATACAGATCTGAAGCAATTTAATTACAAAATGATAACTTTAATATTAACAACTATTCAATTTCTCGTTACTTTTGTCAGTATGCGGTGACAAAAACAAACTTTCCCAGTGCGCAAGTTAAGAAAGTTAGAGTAATAGTTGGTAATAGTTCGACACTAAATGTCGTAACTGTGTCAGAAGGGGTTAACACTATTCCTGTTGTACAATAATTAGGACTTTCTGAAACGATTTTTATAATAAATTTGTTGCTATATTGATCCTCTACTATCTGTAAATATTCTTATTTTAGATCATTTATGGTAGTTGATGGCAATGGAAAACTTGTTTCCCAACGTGAAGCTCCTACACTAGTGCTTTTAACACCAAAAATAGATGGAAAAAGTTTGTCAATAACTACTCCAACTGGTCAGGAGCTGGTAGTTGAAATTAAAGATTCAACGACTGAAAAAGATAAAATTATTCACTGTTTGTAAGTATAAAGATTTTTAGTATCATATGTTATTCCAAAGTGAGATTAATTAAGCTTTAATTTCAAATGTTTAATTTTTCTCTCTCTAAACTTAAAGAGTAAAGTAGGTTTTATGAACACATTTTTAATTGTAAAATTGGTCAAGATTTTATAATCTTTAAAATTCGTTATTAAAATTATACTTCGCTTCGTGAATGGCAACAGCTCCAATGGTCTTGTTTTTATTTTTTTGCCTGGAATTACTTTTGTTTTGGTATTCCAAAATGAGTTTTCTAAGAATATTTTACTCACTTAAATTTTTTAAAGTGCCAACTTCTTTCTGTGCTGTTGGTTGTTTAAATCGTATGTTAAAGAGAGCCTGCATAGAAAGTTTCTTTTCATATCTGACAACCATTTTGAGAGAGAAACCGAAGCAACCAATGAAATCAAGTACGGATAAAAATGAAAACAAGAACATTCATCATCTGAAACATTCCCATTATGTATGCAAAGTTCCATCATGCTTAACTGTTTAAAAACATTTAGGTAATTTTTTTAAAATTTTATATCTTGATTTTTGACTTTATCTGAATATTCATTTCAGTGGTTTTCCCTTAAAATAAAACAATCCTTTAATCACAGTTTTAAAAACTTCACTAAAAAGAATGACGAAAATCTGATTCTGAATATTATTCTGTATGTTATACAGGGTGGCGCAAATAAAAGTGGCCACGTCGTTGGTATAAGAATGCATTGAGATGCTTGTTGACAAAAGCTATTGAAGCTGTATGCAGTATGAAAGCTTTTTATAAGTCAAAATAAAGGATTATTCAATCGTGCAATGTATTCTCTTGGCAAACCTGTTTTTGCATTGGTTGAATTGGAATATCATCCCATTAGAGTTACTCGTAGACTATTGGTGAGTTCAGATCGTAGTGCTTATTATATGAAGATGACTGGTACTCATGCAAATTTTGTGTCTTGCAATCAATTTAGAATGTTTTATATTAGAAACAAAAAGGTCCCATTCTTTAGGATAAATAATGGCCAAAATAATCACTGGTGGGAACTTTTTTTTGTACAGCTGTACAAACCTTCAGTTTATGTTGCATTCAAACTAGCTTGTCAAACCCTAACATAGTTGCCGGCAAATAATTCACCAAGTGTTTGCTTGGCTTAATATTGAGGCAATGAGTAGCTTCACTTAGAAAACCTGTTTTTGCATTGTTTTTTGACTCGGCAACAATTCTAACTTATTCCTATCTCCATGGAGGATCCACTTTTATTTGCACCACACTGTATTAAGGCCTAGTTTTAAGCAAAAAATTCAAATGTTCACCGTTATATTTTTATTTAAAAAAAATCTTAAAAATGTTTTATATTTCAAAAAAAAAAAAAAAACTAAGGGTTCATGGTGACAGCATTGATGGCATCGATTGTGGAGATGAAGCTGCTCTCTTCTTTCAATCCTATCTTCAGCTACCTGATTTACGGATGGTTCAGCACGTGCCTACTTTGCCCGAGAGAAAATACTTGAAAAATCATCCTTTTTACAAAAGAATGAAAAAGGAACATCCAGTATGTATATGCTTGCTGTAAAAAGTATTTTTTATTGAATAAAGTTTAAAAGTTTTAACACCAAAGACCGCTTAGTCAAGTATATATTATTACTGCCAGTAAACGGTAAAGTTTTGAGCTGTGCAAAGTTTTTTTTTTAATCTCAACTAAAAGATATTGGAGAAGTGGATTTAAGAGTTTTTTTGTGAGGTGCCTGGTCTTTAAATAGATATAAAGTACTACTTTTGTGTGATAAAATTTATGTTGATAAAATAATAGTTTTGAGGTTTATTCTTACTAATATTATTATCAAATCAATTTTAATATTTTTGTTGGGATCTTTCGGCATTAAGCCTATTCAGATACAGATGCTTCAACCATTTAGTAACTGTCCAGTTTCTCAGCAACACACACAATTTAAAAAATTTAATTTCTTTAAAACAATTTAAAGAAATTACATTTTCTGTTAAAATATTAAATACTAATCTGATGCAGTGAAAACATTTTTACACTTCAGTTAATCTGTGTATCCATCTCAGGGTTAGATTCATATATTATAATTAAAAAAAAACTATGTATTTATATCTGCAAAAACTTTTATTCACATTCAAAAATATATGCATATATTTTTTTCGCTGAAATATGTTTTGCAGTTAAGATATTAATTTCCTGCCTCCTTTTGTTACATAAAATATCCCTTAATGCTTGTTCCTTAAACTGCTTCAATCAGAAATAAAACCTTAAGGATGGGCTCTTGGAAAACAAATCCAATTTCTAGCATTAAAAGATTTAATACTAGCACTATGTTTAATTTGCATGGTGCTTTATTTTAATTAAATAATATACACCATTATTAGTATCACTGCTTTTTAATGACAAATGTATTTAATGTAATAGTATTAATTTTCTATAACAGGTTGGGTATCAAGATCTTGTAGCCATTCATCTTGTTTCTCAAGCATCAGTTGACGATGTAAACTCGCATCTTGCAGATATTCAAGTTTCTGAACTGAATTTTCGGCCAAATGTGTTTGTTGAAGCTTGCCAGCCATTTGACGAAGTAAGTTTTAATTGATTTGTTACGCATAAAAAATTTAAAACATTAAGAAATAAAAAAATATATATTTATGCTTTTCGTTATAAATTTAGCACCTTTATGCCACTGCCAATACCCAAGATGGCAAATACTACTTTCACAAAAAATTTATCCTATTCATTTATAACAGAATTTTTTTAATTCAAAGTCTGTTAGTTAGTAAATTTTCTTTCTTATAACATGTTTTATTTTGAAAGAAATTGTTTTATATAAAAAGTATGCCTTGTTTCTTATTAAAATTTTATTTAAATAAATATTTATAATCACTGTTCATTTTCTAGGATTCATGGAACTATGTTAAGTTCCAGAGTGAAGCTGAACTGCAACAAATGCAACCAACTACAAGGTTACATACTTTTTTTTTATAACTTGTGATAAAATCTTTAATTTTAATAATAACTTTTCAATGTATTGGTTTTCAATTCTTTAAGATATAACTAATTCTTAAAAAATGTCCAACCAAATCTTAAACTATGACTTGGTTTTGAGTGAATTAAAATCTCACTAGATCAACAAAATGGTGATTGGCCACAAGTAATATAATTATTGACATGGTCAATGTTAAAGTGAAGGGTTTTGTTGCAATTGAATAAAAATAAAAATAATTGTAGTTGGGAACTATAGAGTAATATTTGTTTTAAATTTGTTGTTTTTGGCAAATGAAATGTCAATTGTAGCTTTTAAAAAACTTTGTTGCAGTGTGAATGAATATAAAAACTACACATTGGACAAAATTGTTAAGCAATTTAGACAAAATTTGCAAGTACATGAAAAAAATGTGAATAACAAATTAAAGTTATTTTTTGTGTGTTTTAGATGCATCTTGACAACAAATGATCCTCATACTGGAATAATAACCAAAAAAGAACCATTAGTAGCTATGAGAAAGTAAGAAATTAAGATTAAATATTAACAATACCTTTCATTAACAATTTTCAAAAACAAGTTTTTGGAGCATATTTTTTTACAATCACTCTTGTGTCTTAAAAATATAAAAAAAGATTTTAATAAACCTTTGATTTGATACTGTATTACTTTAAAAAAAAGTACTCTTAAATTTAAATAATAAAAGATAATGTGAAATAATACTTTATTTGAGGATTTTAGACAGATTTTATTTATTCAAGGTTGTGCTTTTGTGTGTTGAGTGGCCGCTTTTTAAATGACAATCAACAATTTTTGCAAGCGTCTTAATTGGCACCAAACTTGAAATAGGTTTTTCCAAAAATACTGTTATAATGTTCATTAAGTTAGTGATACTGTAACTGTAATGAAATGAAATACATTTAACTTAGAATACTTGATTTCTTTATTTGGTAATATTTATCACAATAAACCGATATTTGTATGATATCAGGTTAAAATTTATTGTCACAGGAAAGAATGTAATTACTGTCTTGGTTAAACCAATAGTCCAACCAAACTGTGGATGATTAAAAAAATAAGAAGTTTTTATATTTTGAAGTTTGTGTAGGATGGTCCCCTTACTATTTTTCCATGTTTTGTTACCAAATTTTTTTACTGGAAACTATCACCATCTCAAAAACCACACAAAAATTTCCACAACTTCCCCTCTTAATAACGCCCTAACTATGCATTTTAATTACAATACGCGTTGAACCAAATATCTCGTTGAATTTGGATGATTTTTTTTGTTTTAGCACTATATCAATTAAAAATACTGCAAATGTGGAACAAAATTATATATTCTTATTTTCAAAAAACTATTTTAACCCATTAGCGACGACTTTGTGAATACCTTTTATTCGTAAAGGAAGTTAACATTAAGTAATTCGTTGCTAGTGCAAGTTAATTTGTTTTATATAAATTGTTCAGGGTTATGGGCATTATTTGCCTGATTTTGTTGTGTAGCAAATAGTCTTGCAAACTGTCGTTATGGGCTAATGAAGTATATTCATGATGGTACATAATTTAAGACATCACATCTAATGGGTGAAAAGAAAACTTCTCATTCCTTTAAATGATTTTTAAATAGTTTAAAAGGGTATAGCAGGCAATTTTTTTTAAAAATGATACATTAGGGCTAATTTGAGCATTATAGTTAAAACAAAAACAGCTGCTTCCATTTTTATCACAGGAATAAAATCTTTTGTGCATCACACTTATGGATCTATTTAACTGTGCTATCCCACTCCTCTCTTAATTAGATATTTTTTTTAAATCTTTTCCACTTTTTTTGATACTGGTCACACGCCAACTTCTTTAAATAGCAAAAATTAACATTCATGGTTTGAAGTTCTTTTAATTTGACATGAATTGGTTTAATAGAGAAACATGGAAAGTTGTGGATATTATTGTTTTACACAGTGCTATCCCCCACCCCCTCAGAGCCTATAAATATTTAAGGTGTTGAGGACATTTACTAGATTCATAATCTCTCTCTCTCCCCCCCCCCCCACAAATTTAATTTAAAGTATTGTATCTCAGAAACTGCTTCCAAAAAGGACTCTACAAGGTACTATATGTTAGTGAATATAATTGGTTTAACTAAAATGCAATATTATTATAAAAGTGCAGAGTTTGAGAGTTACTCAGAGAAAACTGAAAAAAGTCCATAATGTTTTGTGTTTTTTTCAAGATGGTAGAATGCTCCAGGACGAAACTTGGGAAATAGGCAGGGGACCCATCCTACACAACATTAAAATATACCTTTGACCCTAAGTTTTGTTTCTAACTACATTTTTTGTGACAATTTGACTGGTCTATAACAGTGGTTATAAATAAATTCACTCTTTCATAACTCTATTTTAATAGATTATAAAGCAATTAGGCTGCTTACAATTTGCCGAATTATAATAAGTATTAAAATGTATATTTCAGCTTTCATATATATTTAATTTAGCCATGAAGGAACAGAAACATGAATAATAACATTTTCACCTTTTCCCATTCATTAGAAAAATTTAAGGGTACTACTAAAGCTAAACAAATGTACAGATTTTGTTGAGCTTTGTAAGACTGGAAACTTTTAATGACCCTGTATATTTTTTTCTCAGGTTTCGAATACCTAAAAGTCCAGATATGGTGAAAAACATTGGTTCTCTACCTTGTATGGGAGTGGGTTTTGCTGTTCTTAAACCAGGACCGATTTTTATTGGTGAAGATATATATGCAGATGTTGGCCAGAAACATGAAATGATCAAGAAATGAAAAATATATATGGAAATTAAATTTTCAATATTTTGTTATGAATTTCTATTTTTTTTAAAATGCAAATGTTACTTTGTTAAATATTAAAATATTGTTAAACTAATGTTATTTTTTCTTAGCACAAAAAACCACAGAAATTGCTATACTGCTCAACTTGGACTCTTACGAAGCTTAATTACATTCAAATGTAGATTTTTTTTAAAAATATCATTTATAAACTATTAGTTGAAATACTAATGCTTCAAGATTAAGTAGTTTTGAACTCATTATAACTTCTCCTGAGTGGAGAAGCCTGAAAGTCAGAACTAATTTTGGCAAAACTAAACTAACTTTGGCTAACTAAAGAAAAAACTAAAAAGTCATCATGGTATCCTAGTTGGTTCGAAATGTAGTATGGTCTAAATTATTGCGGCATGAGGGCTGTAAGTGACAATTTAAAGAGGGACATTATCAGACTTTATATATTAGGGGTATACCTATGAAATGACCCTTTTTTTAAGAAAAATCACCGGTGAATTTTGCATCACTGGATGAGGGTAATAAATCGAAGTATGTACCATTTAAATCAGTAACTTTTGCTTATCTTTTTGGTAAATTATGGATTTCTTCGTGATAGAACTTTGCGTCCTGGGAGGTAAAAAACGAATATGCTTATTTTTCAACTTCATCAAAAGTAGCGAAGTGCTGCTCAGCCAGACCATGTTCCATGGTTCTGAGCAAGTCATAGTCTGAAAGACCAATATCTGGAGAATATAGAGGGGGCAATAAAACATCCCATGTTAGGTTTTTTAACGTGTTTTTAACGTCATTTGTGGTGTGAGGCCGCGCATTGCATTGGAGCAAAATAACTGTTCCGTGTTTGCGAGCCCATTCTGGCCGTTTTTTGATAAATTCCCGGTTTACATCGGTTAATTGTTGTTGATATTGATCAGAAGTAACTATTTCACCAGGTTTAAGTAGCTCATACTTAAGGCCTTTTTGATCCTACCAAACACAAAGAATTGTCTCTTTCAAAGCGATTTTCTCTTTAGAGTCAATGTTGAGGGTTGGCCTGGAATCAACCAAAATTTTTTTCGTTCAGGATTGTCAAAATATATCCATTTTTCATCACCTGTGGCAATTCGATGCTGGAAACACTTTCTTTGATGTCGATTCAAAAGTTGTTCGCAAGTGACTTTTTTGTTCTCCATCTGTAACTCTGTTAAAGCATAAGGTACCCATTTTCCTTCCTTGCAAATTATTCCCAATGCATGAAAACGTTCACTAGTACATTTCTGAGTTACATTTAACATTTCTGAAATATGTACCAGCGTCATTTTTGAATTTTTATCCAAAATTGTTTGCAATTCTTCATCTTCAATTTTTTTTGGTAGTTTTTAATTATCTTTTTCTATCACATCAAAATCAGCTTTTTTAAATCAAATAAACCATCATTTTCAAAATGATTCAGATGGATAATTGTTTCCATAAGCTTTTTGAAGCATTTGAAAAGCTTTAGCAGCAGTTTTTTTCAAAATAAAGTAATGGATTAAAATTTCCCGCAAATGACCCTTTATTGGCACGAAACATGACATCTTTAAAGCCTAGAATGACTATGAAAAAAACACACCAGTAACTAATGCCCCTGGCAGGTGAAAGGTTAAAAGTAGTCTGACAAAATGCTAGTAGGACGATTCCACACTTTTATTAACCCGGGTGCAGTGCCATCTGTTCATAAAAGGTCATTTCATAGGTATACCCCTAATAGTTTACAAAAATCTGTAATTGGCCATCAAATTTCTCTTTCAAAACAAGTTGAAACAGCTATGAACCATTTCCAATTATAACAAGTTCTAAGATAAGCTTTTTCCTCTTAAGTAAAAAAAAACAACCTCAATATTTCAAAATATTTAGCAATAACAAAAGTTGAAACTCTAAAATTGCATTAATAAATAAAAGTAAATTAAAACTAACCAGCTTTTAAATGAATAAAAATGGAACACCCTGCTGCTTTCTTAGTACGTAAACAAAAAATGAACAATCAAAGTTTAAAATTGTGGTACATTTTGTGATGATTCAAACTCATTTATATATATAAAAAAAACTAATATTACTTGACATCTCCAGCATGTCAATTCATGCATTTCCATTTTTTAAAATAGAATTGAAAGAAAAGCTAAAAATTTCCAATTAAAAAAAAAGCCAAGTTTATTTCAATTCAAGCATTTAATTGCATACATAAGTAATATCTATGAAGTATTTAAATTTTGTCGGCATATTTAAAATTTCGCTTCAGAATTGAATTAAATGGGATAACATGCCTGCGATTTACAATAAATTATTACAATATCCAAGAAATTATTGTAAGATCAACTAACACAAGGTTAAATTACTTTATACTATTTCATTTCCAAATGCTTCAAAATGCATAAATATTAGCATTTTATACAAAATATCATCTAAAAACCATACATTTCTCAATCAAAGTAAAAGTTAAGAATTTTGGTTTAAAAATTACGAACGAATAAAATTTATAAAACAACAAATGTTAATTTGTAAAAACTACCTCATGACATAAAATTATGAGTTCAGAATAATATATTGTCAAAGCATTTAATTTTTATAGTTCAGATTGAAGAATCTTGCATACTTTATAATTAAAAGGTATTTCTGAAACAACTTTACAAAGCATCCAATATAATATACATTTGTGAGCAAATGGCTGAAATCTGGTGAATGCAAACAATTACCAGTGAATATCATAAATAATGTTTAGTTAGCATTGAAAAACAAATGCATGGACATTTTCGTAGCATAGATCCTTAAAGGGTACAGTAGAACCCCGATTATCCGAGTTAATGTGGACCGAGACTAACTCGGATAACCGAAAACCTCGGTTAAAGCGAAAATTTTAAATAAAACAATTCTGTATGTCTAAGTGTATATTTTGACAAGTACAAATGTTATACAGACTACGTGTAATTCATATGCAGGACATTGAAATAGTTCTTTCACTTAAAAAATTCTAATTGTTTTATGTTATTTTGGCGTTTCTCTGCAGCAATGTAAGAGAAGAAAAGGGGGAATTATTGTTGGATTTCTTTTCCTGAAGGTTTGTGAGATCATGTTCTGTTCAGAATTTGTTTCGGTAGTCATCGTAAAAATCCTAGAAATATTTCAAAGCTCGGTTAAAGCGGAAAATCGGATAATCGGGACTGTACTGTATTTGCAAAAAAAAATTGAAAAGGTGGATTAATAATTAAAAGCATTTTCAGAGATTTAGTGACAATCAAGTTTTTAAAAATATGCACCATATTAGAAAGAATGGCAATTTAGATAACAAACAAGTGCAGTAAACTAAGATAAATAATGCCCAAATCATTTAAAAATTTATAGGGTTACATAATTGGACTTGAATATCTTATTTTATTGATATTTAATAACAAGCAACTTCAAATATATGATTTACTATCCTTACTTAGGAGCAAATAGTTAAGATGACTATTGTGTTATGTTTAAAAGAGTTATAATTCATCAAATCCAGTCATTTACAAAGCCTATGTTCAGGTAATTCAGTTATTAAATATATTTTTTAAATATTAATTATGTTTGATTTTTTGTCCCAAATATACAAAAATTCCAAAAGCTACTACAGGGTTGCCACAGAAGTTGGAAAACCAAATTCCCTGACTTTTCCAGGTTTTCCAGAGAATTTTAGGAAAATTCCAGGTTTTATCGACGCGAATTAAAAATACTATATTAAACTTTTATACCTAAAGAAACCTGGTATAACATGTGTCAAAGTAACAAGGACTATTATTCGTTTAAAAAATGGACTGGTATTACCTTGAAAACTCTGTTTAACTACTAAGAAATTTAAAATTTGATATTTGAAAAGATATCTAAGTCAAGGTTGCAATTGTTTTCTTGTTGCTCAAATAAATTTATACATAACTTAAGAAAAACATAAATTATTTATCAAGAACTTTTTAAAGTTTATTATAAAATATAGTAGTAAGACACTAGGGTAATTTCTAACTAAATAAACAACTAACAAACTACAGTAAAATGAAAACTTATTAAACAGAGCAATCAAGCAAAATTGCTGGTAAAAATTCAACACATTTCGATGCTTATTTCCAAATTTTTAAGGACGCTCACCCATAACCAATTATACCACTATGTTTTCAAATTTTTACTTATAAGATCAATGGGCATGGCATATTACCAAAACTTACCAAATAATAATTAAATTAAAACAACCTATCTTCTATATTAAAAAAAGGCCGGCCATTAAAATTAATGGCAATTTTTTAAAAATGTCAAAGCGGGGTGGGTTGTTTATAGGATTACAGTTACTATTTTAAGTCATAATCTTCAATTTTAATGAAAAACACCAAATAACATAGGATTCTTTTTATACGAGATACATTTTTTAGAATGTTGAAGGGGAGTCGGGTGGTTCTATCTCGCCCCCCATGTTAATTTTACTAACTTTTTTTAAAAATTTATACTATCTTTTTTTAAAAATTTTACTAAATGTTAACATTTTTTTCTTAAGAACTGTGAGATATCATTGTGATTTTTTTTATAGTTTATTTCTTTCTGATTTATACGATGGATATCTCACAGAAAAAAATACATTTATAATGATTTTAAAATATGTATTAAAAACTACAAAGAAATCTGATTTAAAGTTGTATAACTTTTTTAGAGCAGAGATATTTTAAATTCCTCAGTTTAAACCAAAGAACTATTAATGGGGAAGAAATAATAAAACAAAACATTTTGATATCTTTTATAGTTTCCGAGAAAATGTTCCTAATTGTTGAAAAACCTTATATTTCAGGAAATGCAAAAGAAAATTAAGGTATAGGTAAGAACTGATATACAGAGTTTCTGAAGAATGCTTATATAAAGAAAACTACTTAACAGAAATCATAATCTTCTAAGTCTAAAATTAAAGCTACAGTAATGCAGATTAAAATTGAAGAAAAATGGAAAATCAACATTTTTTACCCAAACATCTGTCCGACTCCACTTAAAAAAGTTTATTTAAAAAATATTTCATTGATTATATTATAATTTTTAAAACTACTAATTTTAATTTACTACTTTACATCTGTTATCTGTTAGCTTAATGAGTTATTTCCTTAAGTTTCAACCAAGACTTGAACATTTCGATTGATGAGAAACCTTCAAAAATCGGTGAATCAAAGACCTTTCAAAATCAGTAAATCCCGAATTTCAGAAAGTGTAGAAAACTGCAAATTCTCAGAAATTGTTGAATTGCGATCCTTCTAAAATCGGTAAATTGCGAATACCCTAAAAGTCGTCAAATCATAAACTTCAAAAATCGGTATTTCGTGAACCATTTCAGGCCCAATAAATCTTAAACTCTGAAGATCTATCATCACAAATTGCAATTAACGACACCTTGAAAATCCATGAATTCCGAAATTATAAAATGTAAAACTAAAAATAAGTAAAATAGCGAATTTGGCACAGTAAATGACCACTATAATCAAGACACCCTCAATCCGAACACTTTTAAATTTCGGCCGATAGTCCGATTTTTTTAAAACTTAAACCTGCCTAAAATAATAATAAAAAAAACAGAAATGCCGAAGTAGAAAACACGTCGCAATAAAGTTTCAAACTATGTTTATAAGCAGGTCTCTGACTAAGCACGCAAGCTTATTGAAAATATGTCTACCAACCAAGTTTCAAACTTAAACCGAAAAAAAAAATCTAACTATTCCTGTGATAACAAAGTCACGATAATCACGAACACTTGGCAAAGGAAAATAATCTAGTTTGTCCGATTGGCCTGAACCGGAGCTACAAAAGTAACGAGGCGATCTCTTCCGATCAAGCAGTGGCAAAAGAAAACTGTTCATTTATCAGTCAATGCGACCTCATCCAGTAGATTGTGTGAAAATTAATTACTAGGCAGCAAAATAAGTAAATCAGGAAGCATTATCGGATTATACTAGCCGGTAACTGATATTGAAAGATCTTAGTGTTATCAAATCGAAATTCATAATCAAAATATAATTGAATTTGTTTATATTTATTATTAAAATTTATTATTTAGACTTATTTTTTTGTGCTGCAGATTAAAACTTCGTCGTCGACAAATTATTGATCCTTCCAAATAGACAAATTAGAACATAACTCGAAGACAACTTAGCCGTAAAATCATCAATATCGGCAAATCAAATAATAATAATATATAAAATCTTTAAATATCAGTAAAAACGACGAAATCGCAAAAACGAAATATTTAAATCTAAATATTAAAACTGAAAATGTGTAAATCGGGCATCTTCAAAAATCGGAAAATTGAAGTATCTTGAAAATAAACAAACTGGAAAAATTAGCATATCACTTAACTTTAAATTCCGCCCAAATAATAAATCAAGGCTAACTTCAAAACAACGGAAAATCGAGAAACCAGCAAACGAATCGCAAACCTTAAAAACTTATTAACAAAAAACTTTGAAAGACGAAACTAACGAAATTTCAACTGACGTAATTCTAAATCATAAAAAAAAAAGATAAATCGCGTAGGAATTGGACATCCACAGAAAAATCGAGAACTCTTGAAAATCATCTAGGTGGTCAGCCTAGTGATTTATGTATGGCTAAACGTAACGTCGTAATCTTTCGATTTTATTTAGCGCCGAGTAATTTTTTGCATGATTCATGATTTCATCTTCTCCCTAGTAGCTTTTAAATACTATCAATAAATCTTCTTAATCAATTTCATAAATAACCTTTAAAACGCAAGAGATGTAAAAAACATTGGGAACAAAAATAACAACCTCTCTAAGAACGGGTGGTTCGTAGTGGGACAGCAGCGATGGTCTTGCGAGGGAATAGGCGGGGGGAAAAGAGGGGAAGCGAGTTTCTTCGCAGAACAGGTAATTGTAGGAAACCACTCTGGCGGTTTCTGGCGCGAAAAATCGGAATAAAGTCCGCAAAAACTCGAATACAAGTTGGAAAAAAATGTAGAAAAATCCATGGAAAAGAAAAATTCCCTGACTTTTCCAGAAAATCGGAAGATTTTGGATTTTCCCTGACTTTCCCCTGACCTTTGGAGGCCGTTTTCATTTTCCCTGACAATTCCAGGTTTTCCCTGTTTTCCCGGTGCGTGGCAACCCTGTACTATTATAAATAAAAGGAACCATTTACAATCTCTAGAAAACCACACATCACCACAACCAAAGAACAGACTAGTGGAAAAAAAACCCAATAGCATATTAGTAGTAAAAGGACTCGGTTGTGTAATCAAATAACAATGAACAACAGCCTTTTTACTACTGGAGTAGATATATTTCCCTTTTAAAATTAAAATAAAAAAACAGCAGTGCAAAATATAAAAAATAGGCATTTTTTATTGCAATGCAATGGGTATTAGATACACACACAGTAAATTTGAAATAGTCTTTGAACTAGAAATTTAATCATTCAAGTCACCTATTAATAAAAATTAAGCAACTAAAACTGATTATTTTTTTAGAAACACTTTCATATTTAAAAAATAAAGTTTACGATTTTACCCTAGTTGAACTATGTATTTAGATTAGGTAATGTACAAAAAATAGATGGCTACTTTATAAGTGTGAAAACAATTACAAATGTATATTTACACAGATATTTTACAAGTACCAGTATCCTAGTTCCATTCTACCAAACAATTTGCAAATTTAGGGTTGTAGAAATTTTTCCGTATTTTCCACAGAAAACAATATATACATTACAACACACACAGTTTCAAAATAGAGAATAATAGTTTTATTTAAAACAGATTGCAATCTAAATGTTTAAGGTATGATTTTTATGTTAGTGAAAAATTGCATAGAGTTTATAAGCATCACATAAAGAATTCAATCTATTACTAAATATAAATATTAAACAAAGAACACCCTATAAAAATAAATCCAAATATAACCAAAACAAAAAGTCATCATATGATCAGTAGTAAATAATACTCAATTCTTTTTGCATATAGTAGACCAACTCTTTTTTTTTTGCATAGGCCAGTAACGCACGAAGTGTAATGTAAAAGGCAGTTTAGACTATTAGTCTTTGCATAGTGTAACCTATCCAGAGGTTGAAATCCGTGGACATTTTGCCAAACCCTTTATTTAAATTGAGATGACACATGAGAAATTTTCAAAGGTGAAAAGTGCAATGAAAGACATCCAATTTCCCTGAAAAAGAAATATTTATGGCAGACAATGAATGAATGAATAACAATGAATAACTTTAATTATTATTTAAATTATTAATAAAGTCAAAATTTGTAAGAGTTTGTTAATTTTACATAATTTTTTGCTTTATAAAAAGATTCACACACTTTTTTTTAAAAAATGTGAAGGCGGTTAAAATAATGTTTTTTCTTGGAAGCCCAAAACATTAAAATGCAAGCTCTAAACACAAGATTACCTTTAGCAGCTGATTATTGACATGAACCTGCACCTGCCGAAGTTTTAAATATAAGGTTAATAAAATAGTTGCAATTGAAAAAATTATAACGTTTACTGACCATTGAGTAATACTGTAAAATACACTTATTTTCCTGAGTCCATAGTAATCTCAAAAAAATGTACAAGTCACAAAATATTTCCAACACCCCAAATATTAAAAAAAAATAATCTAAAGCGATTTTTTTAATATAAAATAATACAATCTACTAGAAAGTAGCTTACTTGCTTGAAATATTTATACCTGCTTCTAATAATTAAAACAAAGAATTTTATATTTGGTCACAACTCTCAATATTGTTAAACATGTGGTGGAGACATGTGCATTTGTTTTAGTTGCGAAACATTCAATAGTTGATATAATCGTTTTCCTGAAGAAATTGAAGAGTTTGAACTCTTTTTATTATACAATAGGGCTTCTTTATTGGCGGCTAAGCCTTTGCAGACTCTGCATTTCTCCAGAACCAAAAGACTTTGTGCACCATCTAGGCGACTCTCGCTACCAATTTTGATGCTCAGATTTCAATGAATTTAAGCTTTTGTGGATGTTAAAGTACGCCAATATTGAATTTTTCCTGAGAGAACCCAAAGCCAAATGGGTACTCATGTGATCTTTTACATGTCACATAATCATATGACATGTCGGCCCACAAGTTTCCCATCCAGAAAATCTGACAACTCAGCCGGGGCTCAAACCTACAAACTTGAGCTTATGAGAAAGTCATGCAATACCTCTCGGTCACTGAGTCGCTAATTAGTTAGAACTTAGAATATACTATTGTTTCATCAATACTACCAAATTTTCCATTGTAAGGCTTATTTTAAATGCATGAAATCATTATTTTGCTGCAAAAATTAGCGTATATACATTAGCAGAAAAGTTACAAGTTGTTGTCTAATAACATGGTTTTTGAAGCCATCTTGGATATCAATAAATGCTTAACGATGACAAATTGCCATTTCTTGATATCATTGAAGAGCCATAACCAGAAAACACTAATAGATTTACTCTATTCCTAATTTTTCTTTATTTTGGTTTTGATAACCAGATAATGTATTTACTGGTTAAAACAGTGATTGCACAGGGTGCGAAATTAAGAAAATTTTACACTAGACAACCGGTCCATTAGGAACTTAAAAGTACTAGACATTGAAAAATTTTGCTAGACCAAAATAATTAAATAAAAAGTCAATTTTTAATTCAATCATCAATCAAAGTCATTCAATAATTCCTAATCAGATAAAATATAAGAACAATTTAAATAATAAGTAAAAAATAATTAAGCTTACTATATGTAATATGCAGCAATAAAATTTATTCCAATGAAATTTATTCTGAATGTTGACTTCAGTTTGCACCAAATTAAAATAAAATTTATATTTTTTTTAATGAAATATAAATTTTCTGGATTAAATAATATTCTTCACACACGACACATCTTAAGTTGAAATCTGGAAAAATCGTTAAGTCGATCGATCGTAACATCACGAGACTCCTCCGGCGATCGATCCTACTTACTTTCCTGAAACTCCTTCGGCGACCGTTCCTACTTTCCTGAAACTCCAGCAATAGTAACATCGCGAAACTCCGGCGATCCTACTATCATGAAACTCCAGCGATCGTAACATTGCGAAACTCCGGCAATAGTAACATTGCGAAACTCCGGCGATCGTAACATGGCGAGACTCCTCCGGCGATCGTCCCTACTTTCCTAAAACTCCGGCGATTGTACATCACGAAACTTATGGCGGTGGTATAAATGATGGCGATAAAGTTCTATAAGAGCGGAATCTTATTTTATTGGTTCAAATTCGCGGCCCACGGTCAAAATTTTTGCTAGACCGGCGGTCTAGTAAGTTGGAAATTTTTATCGGCCTTTCCAAAAAAACATCGGCATTGTCTAGAGGTCTAGCTCTAATTTCGCGCCCTGTTGCAGGTAAAACATACTGTATTACTCCAAAAAATTCATAAAAGCTTGGTTCAGAAGTCCATTAATCATGTGATGGGAATTTGATGTTTTTAATCTTCCAACAGTTAATAGTAGATGCGTTTTAGGGTTTTGATAAAAAACTTACCTACTGTAAATGGTATCACAATTCATCTTTTAACAAAGTGTATCTGTTTCTTGATGGCGCAAGTTTTCTAAATGTTGATTCTGGTGGGGTGGTTGAAATGGTATTCTTGAAAAAGGGAGAAAAATTAATGTTATGTGCAGAAAAAAACCCACAGGTTTAATTTTGATATTTTGAATATGTTTATCACTTTGGAGAGAAAAATCTATGAAAAATAAATTACAAACAAATGCTTACAGTATTTGTGACTGGATCTGGACCATAATGAAATTCCCTATGCAACTTTCCAGAGAATAAATCCAAGACAAATGCTTTTAGTTTTCCTGGCACACTAAATAAAAAAAACAACAATTATTAAAATGGCCTATTAAGCATTTGTATTAATACTTTACTGCTGATAAAATAGATAACAATTCAAATAATTATTGTTTAAGAATATTATCAACAGTTTAGTGATCTGTTTAAGAATTTTTAAAATAACACCAATCCTACAAATTCACGAGAATTCAAAAATAACAAATTTCATACAAGATAATTGAAGAGCTTAGTGGAAGAATGTGCTAAGTGACAAAAAGGTGAAAACGTGAAAATGAACTAAGTTTTTGTGTTTGCATTCAGATCTGCATTCAGGTCTATTGAAAACAGCACTTAAAAACCATACAAAAATTACTAAATTTTAAGTTTAGGAGCAAGGAGAAACTTGTTATCTTTAAATGATGGTATAATGTGTTCATTGTCATAAAAATCTCAATTTTTCCAAAAATGTCACTTAGCACTTTCTTCCACTAAACTCTTCAATTCCCTTATAACAAAAAAAAAATCAAGTAATAATTAAAATACTCACTGTATGTCCTCAAACTTGGGAAATAAGTACATATGACGGAAGCTATCTATTGCTATTAGTGGCAGATCAGCTTGCGTTTTGCCAAGGTGGTGCAAGGGATGAGCAAATTTAACACCATCAGCAACAAGAAAATTAACAAGTGCTAAAAATATAAAAATACAGAATTTTGCAGTATTCTCTCACAAAAATTAATTTAAGAAAAGCAAATTTACACGTCATGATATGCAGAACTCTTTCACAAAATATCGAAAAGAAAAGAATTACAATATATAAAAAAAGTAAAATTAGTAATAACAATACCTCCTTGGCTCAAAATATCTGAAATGTTGTAATAAAAATTACATTAGTCAACTATAATAATGTTTCATTAAGGTAAAACATAGTTTATAAAATAGTTTCTAAAAATTTATAAGTGGGTCATGCTCAAACTTTTAATGAGATGCAAATACTTCTCCAAACCAAGTGGAGACAAACCGAGTGAAAATTTTTACCCATAAGTACAAACCAAATGTTGGGTTCACATGCAATTTTTAATCATGAAATTCAAGAGTATTAAGGAGTTAATTTAGGAGTACAGTATCAAAAATTCAGGAGATAGCAAACACAAATTGATTTAATATCCTCAAATTAAGTACTTAAGCTAAAATAAAAGCCATTTTTAAAATCTATGTCACTAACCACAGAAATTAAATAAACCTTGTAGATCAATAAAAATCAGCAAAATTGCGACATTTTTAGCGACAAAACATAATATCAAAAACTTTAATATCAAATAATTTGCCAACAGCAATAAAATTTAATTCTACAAATTTGTAAAAAAACTTTTCTATTATAATTATATAATTTTTCAGGAGATATATCTATGCATGTTTTTGTGTGTGTGAACAAATTTATTTGGAACAAAAGTTAAAATTGCCCTGTACTCACTTCTATCATCCAGTAAATAATTTGTGACTGCTTGTTCAAACGTGGCTTTACTTGCGGTATCATCCGGGTGATGGAACAATATCAAGAAAGGGATGCCTTCTTCTGTTAATTCCTGTAACAATAAAGCTTCAAGTTTGAAATAAGTAAAGTAGCTTAACTTCCTGTCAATTTAATACTCATAGAAATTCTTATACTTCACTAGGATTTTGTTTCACTGTACTATACGAGTCAAGGACAACAAATATATGAGACGATAAATATACGATATCTTACATTTTAAATAAAATTTTGAAAATCTGCTGTTAATATGGAAAGTGAAAGAGGTACAAAAGGCGGACATCTGAACTATGTCAATACTACCTCATTTTATAAACAAACCTTTTAAAATAAAAAAAAGTTGACTTAAAATCATGAACCAAAAAAAAAAACTTACACTACATAGATGAAAAATATATTAGTGGTATCTTATCAATATATGACAACTCTAATGGTTATTAAAGGAAACTGGAAAAATAATTAAATCATTTGTCAAGGGATAAAAAAAATGACATTTCATAAAATTATGACAAATATGAGTTTTGGTAACATTAGTCACTGAATAATGAAATAATGCTGCATTTTTTAATTTAAAATATCACAGATTCTTGAAATGCTGCAAGCTGAATCAGGATGCTTTTAATAAAAATTGATTATGAGTTTTTCGGGGTATAAAATGAGAATTTGGGTTAATTATAAATTCATTTATGACATTTACCATTTAATGAGTTTTTCATTAATTTGAGAAAAAAATATAGTTTGGGTGGGAATTCTGAAGTTTTTTTTTAATATATTAAAAAAACCCGAAAACCTTAAACAGCTTTTAGGAAACAATGATTCGAAACACCTTGAATATTTGAACATGTTTTAAATTATCATAGGATTACTCTGGAAACTGCAAGATATATCCACAGAAAAAAGAAAAAAATCATAAAACTTCAATGAAGAATTTTTGTCTTCAAAATTTTATGAAAGAAAAAAAATAATTACCTCAGCATTTTCAAAGGTGATTTCTCTCACTAATGGAATACAGCGATTAGTTGTCCAGGCACTTAACTCATCATAGCTAAGTAACTCTCCCATATACCTTTCAATACCAGGATCTATCTAAAATACACAAAATATTAAATGTTTTAAGCCGCACTAAAGAAATGTTCCCTCTTTCCGAGGAGGAAAGGAGATAATAACAACAATCTCCAAAAATAAATATTCAAACAAGAGCTATTTCTCTCCAACTTAAAAACAAACTAATAAATACCTATGCAGAACAATATAGTTTTATCATTACCAACAAAGCAACTTAGAAGTTATTTGAAAGCTACATGGGCAATTTCCTCTTTTACAAATCTTTTTTCTTCGCTTCACATATTTGTAAAAAAACATAAATGAGCTTGTAAGAAAGAAGTCAATCAAAAGTTTTTAGTGGAGAATTGGTGTTTTCAAAACCTTGGTATAGATCAGGATTCCATTATTATTTAATAAATACATGGGACTGAATTTTACTTTGTAAATTATTATTCCAGATATGTATGTTATTTAAACATAGTTTTATCTTTCCATAAACATAGTTTTGACAGTGACTTGGATAGTAAACTAATAAACTAAAGATTTCTTTTCAAACCGATTTCAAATCCTTACCTTACTCTTTGAAGGGCTAAATGCTATTTCTGCTTTTTGTTCTGGCTTAAGATGCTCTTCTGCCAATTGGCTGAAATATATAAAACAAATTTATAAAATAAATTTCATATAATTTTGGTTAAAAATAATGTGTTATTTTTAAAGAAAAACCACAGAAAGTTATGCATAAGTATTTTAATTCTTAATCATAGTGTAATATAATTAAAATTTTTATACCCTTTGATAACATAAAATGTGCAGTCATCTCGTAGGTCCATGGCAACTTTCAAGAATACTGTATAAATGGGGGATGCCTTGTCTTTAATGTATATAACTGTCTTCCTTTTATTGTTCTAAGGATACAATGCAAAAATTTCATTATTTAAATATAAAATACAATAGTGACTAACTTTTAAACTGTTTTGCACAAATCAATCAACCAGTTTCTTGTAACAATCAATGTAAAAAAAACTTGAAATAAAAAAAAATATCCAATAAAATTTAATCAGTTACTTGATATTACTACAAAGTAGGACTAAATATTTTTATAAATCCCTAAAATGTACTTAAAAAAAACTAAGATACTAAATAGAGCATACATCAAAATATGTACCCTTTTGAAATTGTTTGATATGTCAATACATTAAAATTAACCATACATGTAAAACATTAAAATTCAAAAAAGAAAAACACACAAAACAATGAATTAGAACACTCACATCAACATTTTCTACTTCTTCTACTGAATTTAATTCTTTGACAGGATCTTTCAAAAGATCTCTGACATGTTCAACCAGTCCTTCCAATGACCTTTGGCCTCTATATTCTTTCTTCATCAGTTTCCCATTTCTTATAAGTTTTAGAGTTGGATACTTGGAGATTTTAAATCGTTGAGCAAGGTTCGCTAAAAAAAGAAGTTGAATAAATTAGATAATCTTCAATACTATTTTTTAACAGAAATTAGATTATACCTAAAATAGATGTTGTATACAAACAGATTTTAAATGCATACAGAGCAATTAAATGACTTTCAAATAATTTTACATAAAAGGGTCTAATTGTACTAGAAACTTCTGTGCGCGAGACACAAAGGTTGCTAGGTCTTTAAACTTAACAATAACTTCTAGTAGATTCTTTTGGGATAAATAATCCGAATCATGAAAGTGGTTGAAGATTTAAATTTACAATAATTGAAAAAAAAGTTACATAAAGAAATACAGTAGAATATCTCAAATCCGGAATCGCCGGGACTTCGGCGATTCCGGATTTCGGAAAATTCCGGATTCCAGATAAAATTTAATTATTCTTTAAAAATAATGACAAAAATACAATGTAAACAGAATAAACCAAGGAAATAGGACTAAATATTAGTTTATTTTCTTTTAAAATACATCTCACTTAAGGTTAATTGTTTTAGTAATTTAGGTTTTTGGGCAATTAATTTTTCTCGAATTTTATGCACTGCCATTACTTCTGATTCCGAAATAAAATCACGCTGTTCTAGTCCTTTAATTGCAGTGTTTAGCACTTCTATCAAGGTGTCCATAGGAATCTTTTCTTCCACTTCGATTTCACCTTCTTCGCTATCCAAAGAAACAGCCGAACTTCCGGGCTTCAACACCAAATCGCTGATTTCCTCATCTGTTAATTGGCACACAGTTGGGGCTTCATCGTCGCAATGGAAAACTTCCAAAATATCTTCTTCAGCTATTTGCTTGGCCGATGTTTTCACATATTCGAGGAGAACCATGATTTCCCTTTTCTCGTTACTAATTCGAAATCCTTCGAAATCATTTTCTTTGTTGTCGTCGCCTTCATCTGAAAATATCGTCGCCGGCCACAAATTATAAGAACGCTTTCTCCCCTCTCCACAAGGTTCGGTTTCCAACATGTCTGATTCGTATCGTTACTTGATGGAAATTTTCTTATGGAAAGAAATAAAAAAGTAGAGAACGAAAATAAGATAAGAGATAAAAAAAAAAATTGGGAAATCGGAATATTTTTGTTTTAAATTCCCTTTCAAGAAAATCGATTTTTTTTAATTGAGAAAAATGAAAAAAGTCCGGATTTTAGGTATTTCCGGATTTTAGGGTTCCAGATTTCGGATATTCTAATGTAGAATAAAGTTTTAATATTAAATGTTAACATTTAAACTCGCATTGAAAAAAAAAATTAATAGCATACTTTCTGAAACTGAATCAACTTTTCCAAAAAGAACTTTTCCAGGGGCCTAAGAAGAGAAAAGGAGCAGTAAAATCAATTACCTTCACATTCACTGAATACACATATTAAGAAAAGGATGAACTCAATTGAATTTTACTGATAGATAATAAACAAAAATATTAAATTACTGTTAGATATCTATTTTTAATCTAAGGTAGTATTAAAGTATTAGGGATATTGATAGATAATTATGAGTATATGATAATGACTTGAAAATAACTTAAGTTATAATACAGTCAAATCCTTTAATGTCAAATCCCAAGAGAAGAAAAAGCTTAGAAAAAAAGGTTTAAAAAAAAAAGAAGTTTATTTTGATTGAATTGTTCTTAAAAAATCATGCTATACTTATTATGCAAAAAGTAAAAGTGAAACATTTCCAACAAGTTCCTTCAAGTTAATGAAGTTTAACTTTACATGCCCAATATAAAAAAAAATTGCTAAAGAACCTTTGGCATTTGTTATAGTAAAGGTTTAAATATATATAAATGTCTAAGCACAGAATTATTTTAAATACTTAAAAAAAAAAGAGAACTTACAGCTTCCTTTTCTATTGTTTCTGCAGCTTCATCAAAAATAGGACCTAATATTTGACTAAATCTACACCAGTCTGCATAGAAGTTAAGGAACACTAGTTCGTTGTTTGCTACAAGACAAGAAAATCAAATTAATGTAGACATGAAGTGAAAAATAAAACTTTTAATAATGTCTTCATATCAATCACCTGCTTAAGCATAGGTAGTTAAATGAAGGGAAAATTCAAATTCTTCAAAGTATAATTAATTAGGATATAGCATCCGTCCCATTCATTGGCAACTTTGTTTAATTGAATCATTAAAAGTTGCCAATATACAGACTATAGTTATACTTTCGATAATGCAAGTTTTGCAACTACCTATACCCTTCAAATGATGTTTTTATACCTTGTTTTAAGAAATTATGAGGATAATTTGTTAAATGATTTTTTCCCCTTTATAATACCTTAATATGTTGCTACCAGTAAAATTACTTATGGCTGCCTTTTTGAAGGTATGTTTCAGATTTCTACTCAAATTTAAAATTTATAACTAGTTAAATTGAAACATCGTAGATGGGCAATAAAGTAACTAGATAGGTACCTGAAGTCTAAACAAACAAAGGTTAATCACAAACTGATAAGGAATAAAAGGAATTTTCAATCAATTGAAATTTCTTGGAATACAAAAGATCTGCACGTCAGAGGCTAGAATTAGGTAGTCCAAAAACTCATCTTAATCATTTTTATCGTTATTATTCAAGATCACATTGTTATTTCGAACATAAATATTGTACGATCCAGAAGTAGAAATTGTTTGGTTTGTATAACAATGTATCTCTTGGCGAGTCTTGGGTTAGGTTAGGTTTGAATTATCGTCGCACTAGAGCTACACGAGTTGGCGAGTTCAGTATTTGTCTCAATTGACTAATTTTCTACTCTCTAAACAAACCACAATTTAAAAACAAATTATTTAACAATAACGAGTTGCCTATCAATACAATTCGATTTCATTTTGGCTTAGCACACACTCCTTTTGACCTCAAGTTACAATATGGCAAACGATGCAAAAAAGAAATTACTTTAACATAAATCTTTGGAATAGTCCAATCAATAAACTAGAAAAACTGATATCTTTTGAGATACACCTATTTTCCTAATGTATATATTTAAGTATAAGTATAATTATAATTAAGCACTCACCAACATATTGATCAAAATTGCTATCTGTCAAGGCAACTGCTTTAGCTTCTATTTGTTGATAACATATCTAAAATTATAATATAGACAGTTATATTCATAGCAATCTTAACAAACATAGTTGATAAAACACATTAAAATAAAAATAAATATTTAGTTATAGGCAAATTTCTTCACACACTTAGTGACATATGTTTAATATTTCCAAACCTTTAAAACCTTCTACAAGTACATTGAGAAACGATCAAGTAGTAAAAAGTTACGCAAGTAATAATGTGTGTATTCAGAAACTGCTGCGTGGTTGGTACAATAGTATGATTAGGAGTTTCACGAAGTAGCTTCTATTTTCACAATGTCATGAATTTGAGGTATTGATCTGTTTCAAATAAATCTAAACAAAATGAAGGTGTCACTCATGTAAAGTGAGAAACTTACCGAATAAATAATACTATGTAAGGCAACGGTAATTACAAATCGAATCATGCCTATATGATAGAAAAGGTGTTGATAATATGTTACAAAACAACAATAGGCAATATCAGTATATTATTTAAATTTATAACTAAGAAACGTGTAAACCGAAGAGAAAAACCGACTCTCCCATAAACTCCAAAACCACACGTAAATTTTTGTCTGCAAGTTGCAGCCAAAACGCCACAAAAAACAAACAAATATGTCGTCTTTAAAAAAAAAGGTATTATTCAATATTTCTTTGAGAGGATTTCCTATTGTTACATTTTGGAAGAATCGCTAATTATTTGCGTTTGAAAAATAAATATTTTTTAATTTTTTTTTTTTTTACCCTTTATTTTTGTTGATTCAAGTTATTTTATTTTTCAACTCGATGTTTTTCAAATACGGGAAAATTTGTACGTTGCAATGCGCTCATTGGTTATTTTGTTACTCATTAAAATGTCAGTCCAATCACAAGCAACTTACGCCAAAAATTTGCCGTAATCGAAACTTCGTGAATTTCTTTCCGAAAAAAATAAATATAATTGAGCGGAGAACGAAGATCTTCTCTTCGTTTTTCATGTTATTATTTTATTTTTATCCACATGGCAATTGGGGATTGTAGAATCTGTAATTAATTATATATTTGGAAAATCGCAATAAACAACTTTTGAAGATTTCCGTTGCTTCATAATCATACCATCATATTATTATTTGCATTATTTATTTAATCGCCGCCTAAAGTACATTATTTAGATATCCTCGATATGCCACCAAAGGCCAAACCTAGTAAAAAAGCTGAAATTAAAAAACAGGAGAGAGTCATAGAAGTAAGTTTAAACTGGAATTGATTTCTAATATTTTGCTTGTGAAGTTTTTTTAAAAATTGGTTTTTAAATTACGGTATTAAACATTAAAGATAGACACGTTGACGTTGCGAGGAATCAGTTTTTGAAGTTTGAAGTCTACATTGTTAACCTTTTCAATGAGTAAAATGTGACGGAGGACTTTTATGTGGGGGAATGTTTAAAAACTTATTTGTGTGAGGATTTCAGGAACGTTTGATCAGACACTTTAGAGATAAGTTGAAGAAACGTTTTGTTTACATTTGCTAAGGGGGGTCACTGAATTTGCTTAGGGTAACTCTTTGATTTCAAAGATTTTGAAAATGTTTGTAAAATTATAAGTAGTTTTGAATTGTGTGTGAAGTAAGGGTTCATAAAATGAAGACAAGGTTGGTTTGGGAACTAAATAATACAGGCTTGCCTTTGGTAGAGTCTGTCAAACTAAGTGAAATGCTTTTCTTTTATGAACTTTACTTTTATGTTCCTTTTATGCATCCCATTAGCTCCTTTATAAGCTATCACTGCACAAATATTGGGGATTTTTAAATATAAAGTTGTCTCGTGTGCCTCAGTGAGTTAAATTGACTCCTCAAATCTTGTACTGCATGGAACCAAGTGGATTAGGTGCTTGCCATGCATGCGAAAGGTCTCAGGTTCAGGCCCAGTATTGCCAAAATATCTGCCAACCTATAAGGTGTGCGTAACTAATAAAGTCCAACAAATAATACCAGTAGAGGGAGTGTATGTTTAATATTCTTCAAAGTTCCAATGTTGAATTCAATGTTGCCCTGAAAAGTTGCGTTGGGTGCCACTTGACTGAGGTGCTGTTTTGACACTGTGTAGATCTCTTGTGTAGATCTAGAGCAACATTAATGCAACTCTTGTCCCATATAATGTTAATCACCTGACCAGGACATATGTTTTTGAAACCTTACTTAGGAGAGCTGAAATGCGAACAGATGGGGTTAGCTCACAATGGGATATTGTGATAGAGTAACACATCGTCACTTAAGTTCCCACACATGCTATCTCACTTTGTACAATGGTAGAAATTTAATGAACGGTAACCCTTGGCGAACTTTCAAAAATCTCTCCAAAAGTCGGCCGAAAACCCAACCGAAATGAGCAAATAACGGTCAGATAGGTTTCCAGGAAAACATCATCGTTGCTATGTCAAAAAATTTGAATCATCAGTCGAAGTCAGACGGTTGACACAAAAAATTATTTATTGCCAAATCTTAAAAAATTGCGCCAAGGGTTACCATACAGTAAATCTGATCCCTGCACAACAATGAGATACCTCATTTGGGAACTTAAGTGATGACATATTATCATAACACAGATCTTTGGGGGGTCTTTAAATCAGGATATTTGCTTTTAATATTTGGTTATGCTTAAAATGAAGTTTTCTTTTTCCTAGTGTTTAAAATATGTTTATATTTTAGGATAAAACATTTGGACTCAAGAATAAAAAAGGAGCCAAAAATCAAAAATTTATTCAGCAAGTTCAACATCAAGTTAAAACAGGTGGTCAAAGTGCAAGAAAGGTATTTAGACTTTAGGATTTTTAAGCTTCTTGCTTCATTTTAATACCAGTTTAAATTATCTGTTTAATGTTTTTTTAGATGAAGTTTGTAAAACATTTGAATTTAAAACTTTATGTATCTTTTTCTGCATTAAAATTTATTATATATGTTTTTTTATATGATCAAAATTAGTTTAAGAAGAACCACTAGTTTTTTTAATCTCTTTGTCAAGTACAATTTAACTCTTGCAGGGATGGGAATTCTGCAGCAATTGCTCTATAGAGTGCCGAATTTGATAACCTGCAACCAAACCAAATTATGATATAAAATGTATGATGTATACCTATAAAATTTTGCTGTTTCAAAGTTGCTTCGAACTGCAAGAGCAATTAATTTCCATCTCTTTCTTACAACTACCAAAAGAAATTTATGTTATGCTATTGCAATGTTAACTTTTCCTCTTAATTGATACCTAATATCATAATTATCAAAAAAATAACTTATCACAAATAAGTACTGGTAGAAATTAGAATTATTTTAAACGATTTTACTGATGTTTTATCTTATATGTTGTAGTTAGAGTTGGCAAAAGGACCGGAGAAAAAGAAAGATGAAAAGAAGGAAATTGATGAACTTGCCCTCTTCCGACCAGTTACTGTTCAAAAAATCGAAAAAGGTATCTTTTATTACCGTTTTACGGAAAATCAATTTTCTGAAATCCTAAAACTATAACATATTCTTAGCTTTTTGAATTTTTTTTAATGAATCTTTGATTTGATTAGCATAGGGTCCTTCTTAAAAACTTAATAATTTTTAAAAACTTAGTCTCATTAATTGAAAAAATATGTTGCCTCTTTGTGGTTTTTGATTTGATGAGTACATGGGAAAAACCAATTGATTTTGTAGAGAAGTTTCCTTAGCAGGCCACTTTGCCGATGATAGCGAGTGATCGCCTAAACTTGTGTAAGGAAACCAGTTCCTACCACAGAGATCATAGTTAAAGTAATAGAGTGGCAGATCACATGACCTCCAGTGCTAACGATGGGACACGCAAGGAGCTCCAGAAGAGCCCTATTGAAGCCAGTGTTGTAGGTCACGTTATCTGCCACTCTATTACTTTAACTACTATCTCTGTGGTTCCTAGCTACCAAGATTCAGGCGATTGACGATCCCGACACTTGGACCAAGCGAAGAAGTAAGATAGAAACCGGTTTTCTGCCGCCAATGTTCGCCAAGCAGACAATTGCAGGCGTCCGCCTAATAAATCAATCGGTTCTTCCCGTGTACTTTTCATTTGTGGATTTTCCACATTTCTGCTGTTTGTTGATCCATTACAGAAAGATGCTCTAAGTGTACTTAATATTACAAAAGAATTTTTTAAGTCATTGTTTAGTTCTTAATCCAGAACTTAAAAATGCAAGCATTTCAATTTCATAGAAATATTTGTGATAATTCTGTTTTATAGTTATTTCTTAGGTAAAGCACAAGTTCATATACTTTGTAACACTAGCAATTATGTCAAAAAATGCACGTATAAAAAGGCACATTCTAAAAATCTTATCTCTTGGTAGTTACAAGATTTTTGAAACATTCACACTTCAAAACATTCCTAGTTAAAGTCATTAACAAGCAAAGATGCCAAAGAAGTAAAGCATTTACAAAGTCAACTATGTCTAATTTCTAAGTTTAGATATACTTCTCAAAAGAAGAGGTATGGCTTATGCTTGTGTAAGATTGTTAAAAGTGGCAGATCTTGAACATTATTCCAATGTGGTCTATTACTGTCTCGATTTTATGATACCATCGACCTAGTTCATTTTCTGGCCAATTTGTTGTATCCTCTGTACATGGGTAGCAAAGGTATCAATGAAAAGGACTAAGTTCTTAGATTTTGTGGCACTGGGAGTAGGATTTAGTCCCCTCGTAGTATTTCGGGCATTTCAAGTGGCTCCTGTCATGACTTGAGGAATTCGATTTCTTTTTGGCTGTATCTTTTGGATTTTTTTCTTATGTCATTTAAAACAAAGAATTATCCAGATATCCTATTTAATATTTATAGACATTTTGTTTACATTAAACTGAATGGGTTGTTTCACAGAGAATGTCTAAAGCTCTGCGGTCTTGTTTTCCTTTCTCTCGAATTACTTTTGTTTTGGTTAGGTTGGTTGGTAGACAAAAAGTCAGATTAGTGTGCTCAGTCAGCACACAAACCTGATTATCTCTACCAACCAACCAACCAAAACAGAAGTAATTTGAAAGAAAGGAAAACAAAACCGTAGAGCTATTGTCAGATCCTCCATGAAATAACCCCATTAAAATGTGTTATTAACATTTAGAAGTAATTTCTTTGAATTAAAAAGCAATTTAGTAAATTACTTTTTTTTTTTAATTTTAGGTGCAGATCCAAAGTCTGTACTATGTGCTTTCTTCAAGCAAGGAAACTGTGGTAAAGGTGATAAATGTAAATTCTCACATGACTTGTCCATTGAAAGAAAAGGAGAAAAAAGAAATGTCTATGTTGATATGAGGGACAATGCTGATGGTAATCTTGTTAAGTTTATATATTTAAAATAATAGTTTCAAATCTTTTGTAAATTAAAATAGTTAGGATCAAAATAAAATTTTTAATTTAATAAAGTTAAGCTTCTAACTACTAGTACGTTTGGTAAATAATTAAAAAAAATATTTTACCTGATGAAAGCTTTAAGTAAAAACTATTTTTTTAAAGGAAATTATTAAATTGTTTTAGCATTTGGGATTATGGGATGGTAAAAATATGGCATATATTTTATGATCTTTATATCTAAATATTACCATTTACACCTTATTTTAAATTATGTGCCATTAGTGTTTTTTGTATTCTTTTATGTTATTCTGTTGAAAAATTGGGTTAATTTGTACTTGAAATGGCTAAGGGTATAAATTATTTTAAAAAATGCTGACTAATGTTGTGTAGTAAAATTATATAACTATGCATTTTTCAGTAAATCAACCTTTTTTTAAGCAAAAGTATTAAATGTCCCAGATTTTAATATTTTATTTTGTTTTGTAGATTTGATGGAAGACTGGGATGAAGCTAAATTGCAAGAAGTTGTAGAAAAGAAACACGGTGAATTGGAACGTAAACAACCAAAAACTGACATAGTACGTTTTCAAAACTATTTGATGCTGTTCAAGTGATGGATTGAAATCTTGGTATCAATTAGTAAATTCTTGAATATCTAGGGTATTGGTTTTGCTAGAAATTTGCTGATTTCATGGTTATGATTTGTCCATGAATTATCAAATATTGCATAAACTACCAATTTTTTTCTCTTCAGACATATCGATATTTTATAACTGCCCAATGCAGATGCAAAATTTATGGGTTTATACTACTGCTCTGACATGCCTAACTGTTATTACTTCCAATGCTATACTGAAGTGGAATTAATTTTAAACTCTGGCAGTTCTGACTATTATCTTTTTGCTTCTTCTAATGATTTTAGAACAGTGCAAGTCAACATTTAAAAGGGAAACCTAGATTTCTTTTTTGTATGAGAAAATTGGTAAAGTTAGGGAAGTTTGAAATGGTTTTTGAGTCAGCAAACTGATTAAATAACTTTTATTTTTTTCTACCATTTTTGGGTTACATTTTACTTCATTAGTCCCCCTTTAAGAATAAGTGCAACAATGTCTGTTGAAAATCTACTGTATACTATGATCTAGAAGGTAATGAGGCTTTAATCGTATGGTATATTGAATCGGATGGTATACTAAAAAGAAAAGTAAGCTCATTGAGCATATTAATTGTTATTTCCCTATGTTATGTATTGAGCATAAAAATTTTGATACAGTTGTATGTAATTTTACAGTAATATAAAATATTTATTAAGCTGTAAATTTTTAACTTTTTAAACAAATAAAAAAATTCAAACAATGTAATTTAGAAAGTCAATTTTAAGTTTTTGATTGGTATATAAACTACTTAATTTTAATGAAAAATCTGTATTCGGACACTGATTTAGGTACACACAATAAAAATTAAAAAGCAAAAATAACCGACTTTGCATTTTATTTCTTTTTTCTGAAGTTATTAAGTGTTTTTTAATCAGAACAAGTTTTCTTTTAGGCTTATGGTGTTTTCTTTAATTTCAGATTTGTAAATTTTTCATTGAAGCCTTAGAAAATAATAAATATGGTTGGTTCTGGGAATGTCCAAATGGTGGTGTAAAATGTCATTACAGGCATGCCTTGCCCCCTGGATTTCAATTGAAGAAAGATAAAAAGAAAGAGGACAAAGCAGATGAAATTTCTATAGAAGATTTAGTTGAAACTCAGGTGCATAAGGTTTTTTTTATAGTATTCATTTTACTTTTGATTTAGTACTTATTATTAAAGCACAATACCTGCTGCATGATTTTGTGTTGTTATATGCTATATTAAGAACTAAGAATTTTCCCCTTCATTCACATTTAGAATTTTCCCCCTTCATTCACTTTCCTCTAACATTTAGAATTAGTATAATAAATCAAATATTGGGTTATTTGGGTTAAAGCAATGAGTTGTCTATTAAAAAATATCAAATGTGTAGTTTTGTATTAATCATCAATATTTCTTTCAGAGAGCACAATTAGGTTACAACCTTACTCGAGTCACATATGAATCCTTCCAGCTTTGGAAGAAGAAAAAGGTATCAACTTAATCTCGTTTTTAGTTGGCTATATTTCTAGTTTTATTTCTTACTAAATTTATGTTCCTAAATGCTTAATTTTTCTCCTTTTTAACCTCTGACTGAAGGTTTTTTTTGTAAATATTCTAGCTAAAAGAAAAGCAAGATAGCATGCGAAAAGAAGATGATAGGAAAAGAGCAGAGTTCAAGGCTGGACGTAATGTTGGGGTAATTATTAGTTTGATTGTTATGTTTCAGAGTTAATTGATTGCAATTGTTTATGTATTATTTATAATTATTTCATACTAGTTTTCTTTGAATTTTTTTGTTAAAAAACTTTTTTTCCTTGCTCCAATAAATTACTATAATATATTGTCTTGTCAAATATATTTTGTGTCCAAAAGGCAAAAGATTTCAGAAATATTGCATTATGTAATTTCCTTAATCTAATTGCTCCTAAGTGGTTCCTATTATATTTGTTTTTCAATTTAGCTTAGCGGTCGAGATATGTTTACTTACAACCCAGATATGGCAGCTGAAGATGAGACAGAAGAAGGAGAAGCTGCCTTTGACATTGCAAGGGAGGAAGATGAAGTATGAATTATATGTGTTTTTTTTTGTTCAGTCCTAATGATGTGTTTAAGGCTTCTTCTGAAAAATGAAATTTATGACATTTTTTGTAGTATATAGTTGCTAGCTATACTTAGGTGGTCTAGTAGTTAATTAATAGCTCTTTGCACAATCTTGCCATAGACACAGGGCTCAAGTTCTGTATGTTTTATTTAGGTTAAGTTTACCATGTACTTAGTGTAATGCTATTTAACCAGTTTATCCCTCATTAGAATTATTAAGAGATTTCACTTATATCCACTTATTCTATACAAAATGTTGGGCCTGCAATGTTGTAATATAACTCAGCATTTTTTAGTTCCAGCAATTTTTATACTTAAGCTGTTCTATAAATATAAATGTTTTATCAGTGTTTCCCATGGAAAATCGATATACCTACTTCAAAACAACCAAGAATGAATTTCAATCATGTGCATCTCAAAATGTTCAGTTTTACTTTGAATGTCCTTTCTTAAAACTGCCACCATAGTTCATAAATATATATAGCTAGCTTTAGATCCTGGCATTGCTTGTTAATCAATAGAAATAAGACTATGCATAAAATTTAAATGGTTGCTGCCAAAGCATGTTTTTACAGTTAAAAACTAAAAAACATTTGAATTAAAAAAAAAAAATGTCGAATTAAAAAAAATGAAAAAAATGTTTTATCGGAACAGCGCAACATAAACTATCTTTGCAATTAAAAAAAACTTTGGTTACTTAGTTTATAAAAATATATATAAAAATGAACTATGTTTTGTTTATACAAAAGATTTTATGACTATTGCATCAAGTTCAATAACATTAAAAATCAAAAAGGTTTTGGAACTTCTGGTTTAAAGCTATGCGGCTAAATTTCTTGAATAAATGAAATTATCTTTGTTGGGGATTATCTATTTAACATATTTTAATCACTCCAAATTTTTTTTAAAAAATTAAAATTGTTTATCTTATTTTAATACTTATTATCTTCTATTGTAGAATGAACCTTGTAAAGAAATTTCCACTGATTTCTTGGCAACTGAGCTCAAAGATATTTCTGGAGGAACGGTTGCTTCAAGCAGGCACTGGGAAACAAAAACTGGTAATATATATTTTTTTGTAGCACAACTATATGTTTCATCATAAAAAGTCAGTGGTGACATCAGAGATTTTGTTTTAACAAGTAGTGTAGCGAACCCAATAAGCTCATGTGTGCCAGAATATTTACATCGAATGCTGATTGGCCAATAAATGGTTAATGGGTAATTGTGAAATGGAACATGTGTCCTATGTTGGAGGCAATGACTAGAATACAGAAATGTCTCCCAAGAAATAATGAATTCTTGATCTTAGGTTTCCCATGTGCTTTAAACTAACTCTAAGGACTCCTAAATTTGAAAAGGGTCCTTAAGTAACTAAATTTCTCCTTAGAACACCAAAAAGGCTCTAAAAATTCAACTTGTTTTTGGGGTTGTAGAAATACACCCCTCTAGTCACTTTTAATTTCAGAATTGAAATTAAGTATTTGGAAGATGGATTATTTTGTTAGGCTAAGTTAAGGAAATTGTGATAATCTAATCAGAATATTTAGCTGCTGGAAACATACTTAAATTTTTACACTCTATAAAATTCTTGAATTATGCCTGAAGACTCAAGAATTATAAACCCATTATGCATGGCCTTAGAAGTTATTGATAGGATTCTTAAATACTCACTACCTTTTTCTACAAGCGTGAGTAGAAATCCTGATGGAATATTGTAAACTAGCTTACAACGGCCTTGTTTATACCAACTGTTTTATAAAGCCACAAATGTTTAGTCCTTTGAATTGCCCATAGTTTTTAATGTTATAATACCTTGTTTACGACGTTGCTAAATTTTTTTTTAATCAACTCTTCAATACAAGCAATGTTAATATAGTATCAAAAATGCCTTCATGAATGAATTTTAAAAAAAGTTTTTACTATTTAACTTTTCTTTTATTCGTCAAATGATTAAAAAGTCTTCAAAATTGAAAATTATTTCCTGCCTAAAAATTATTGATCAGGGAAGGAGAAATAAAACTTCTACTGTATCTGATACACATTTTACATGATTTAATTATTTAATATTCAACCATATTTATGTTGCAAACATTTTAGTTTCTTGAATGACGCTATAACTGGGTTATACTCTTTTTCTTGCAGCTGAGCTGGCAACAGCAGCGGCTGCGGCAGCTCCTAGCACAGACGAAACCCCTGCCGATGCAGTTCCAATCGATGAAAACCTTTTTGACGAGGATCTAGATGACCTGGAAGAAGAGTTGGATGCTCTGGATGTCGAGTGATGTCTGTTCAAAGAAGCGTCATGTTCTAATGGCCTTTAGTAAAATTTGTACAGGAATGGAAGTTATGTGGTTTTTATTTATGACAGTCAGAAATAAAACATTTTTGTTTTTGTGTGATACTTACAGCAGTAATTTATTTTTACCTGCCTCCAAATGAGTAAAACGCCAAGGAAGTACTTTTGTTTTTAATTATATTAGTGTTATTAAATGCAAATTTTCCCCAAGTTTCTGGAAATCAGTGTATCATAAGTAAACTTATAAAAAAAATAATAACATACATAGATATTTTTCTTAACTGAATATATATTTTGAAGAATTTGGCTAAAATGAATTTATTTAAATGAATAATATTCAGTTTCTTAGCTTTTTAATGTGCAAAATAATTACTTAAAAACTATTTAAACGTTTGGATACAATGCTTAGTTTTTTTGTGTTGCAAATTTATACAAAATATTAAAATAAGCACTTTGAATTTCCTTTCTTGGAAATTTACAAATTTGCTCTTTTATTTAATCACTCAAATTTCTTGCCTTGTATTGTTATGAGTTTATTTGAAATGAGTTTCAAAAATACCAAAAGAAATGTATAATAAATGCAAGTCTATTTTAAAAGTTGTGAAAATATTTTTTAAAAATGCAAGCCCAGCAAGTAATTAGTAATATTTATCAAAATAATTTTTACTGCATTTATATTTTGTCTGTAAATTTATAATATATCGAATATGTTTTATAGTTTTGTCCTAAATATACTTTTATGATATTAAAAATAAAAAAAAACCAACCTAGCTTGCTACAACATATACGAATGAATATTTTTTTCTCTTTATATCTCTAACGAAGTGAAGGATTCTGAAATGAAAATAAATAATAATTACTGTTTGAATGTCACTGATGAATGTTATGAAATGTATTTGTTTGAATGGAGTTAATTCTTTGAAGAAAATAAAACCTAATAAAATTAATGTTGATTGAATGTTTAACAATACTTTTTTTCTTTGATATTTACATTTAACCTCACTGCGTAGTTCATATTCACAATACCACTGAAAATAATTACTGTTTAGCAACTCATTTGGAAAAGACTGCTTCAACATCCCAAAGAGAAAAAAACTGTCCAAAGTAACTGTTAATTCCTGGCAAAGCCTCTCTTATGCATGAAATTTAATGTTTTCAGTAATTTTACTAATTTTTTTTAATCATTTGTCACTTTTGATATTCTGGGAGAATTAAGACTTAAAAACTGGTATCTACCATGCAAAATATACTTTTGTCCTAAATTGTGATTTTTTTTTTTTGACATTTAGAAAAGTAAATTTTTTAGCCCCTATTGCTTTTCCAGCCATCTCGAAAATAAACTTTTTTTTTCAGGTGTTTACATCTAACTTATATCTTCTCTTGTAAATTTTTCAACACCACTGCAATGAGCAAAATGATAAACTTTGATATAATGTGGTTTCTTTGATTAATGGTAATGGATCTGTGAAACATCGAAAATACAAGTAGCGGCATAGCGTGGTTTGCAAAAACTTTGTTTTTTTTTTCTGTTAATTTGAGCAAAAAAATGCTTTTAATTGATTGGTAATGTTATAAAAGGGATAATTCATACAACAATTATTCTCCTATGAAGGTAATTTATTTGGTTAACTCTCAAAATGACCATCATAGATGAAAAGAAATTTTATGCAAGCTTTCTCTAACTAATTATTTGGACAACTAAGAGCACAGTTACCATAAATTTTTTTTATCTGTAAAATATTCCGAAAGTCCTGTGGGTGGTCATTGCGCAGTTTCCCACGGGTACAGGTCCCTGGAGACTATTTCCCAGGAACATGTCTAAATTGTAGAGGTGGCGCGTGATAGATGGCAGCATGTGTGTGTGTGTCTGTCAAACTTGACGAAGTTTATAATCGGGTCTCTAACAGAGACATAACATAGAGTGGACTGCGCATTAATAGTAAAGCAGCTTAGGGATGGAAAACCAAAACCGGTTTTCAAAACCGGTGGTCCCGGTTTTGACTGAAAACCGGTTTTTTTGTATGAGGCCCTTTGGAACCGAAAACCGGTTTTTTAGGGAAAAACCGATGGAAAATGGAAAACCGGTTTTTTCTGGAAAACCGCCATCCCTTGCAGATTAGCATTATGTCCTAAACATCATAAATCGCCAAGAGGGGAAAGGTTGCTACATATGGCAACTTAACGCTACCGTTTCGTTACGAACTATTCCAAATTGTCGCCAGACCTGAATATCAGCTAGCAAACCGAAGTGGAGACTACCATCAATACCCAAGTCACGTGGGTTTCTACCAATCATGGCAGCTTGAATTTTTTTTAATGTTTTTGCAGACGATTTTTTTAGCATTGTTGGTATTTTTCTCTTTTGGCTTTTATAATAAATATTTAATTACATTCTTTTAATCTCTGAGCATGAATCGTGAATGTTGTACTCTTATTTCAGTAACGTTTTGTGCAAGATGCCAAATGCTTGTGAATTCCTAATTGTAAAGAGGGGTATAAAAAAGGATTAGTCACACTTCACGGGTAAAATTTATTTAGTTCTGCATACTTTTAGTAATTGTGTGTTCTTCATAAACTATAATTTCTATCGAGGGAATTTATTCTAAAAGCTCTTTTATACTGAAGAATCATATCCATGATTAAATCAACGTTGTTAGAACTCTAATTATAATAAATATTTTGGGCCAAGTCAATTAAATTAATGGTCTGAACATTAGACAGCTTAGAAGTAGAATATTTTTTTACAATTTGGTCAAAACGAAACCTGTTTTTGCAATCGTGTTTGAGTTATTTATATTTAAAAAGTAGAACATTTGCTGAATTTGGAATATATTGATGTGTTTTAGAAAGTTGATTTATTCCAGGTGGAATAAAGGAAGAAGCAATATTTCAACAAAAAAAATGATTTTTTTTTTAAATCGGACCGTTAGAACGAAAGTTATAGAGACGGCAGAAAATGTTCACCATGTCAATTACCAACTTATATTACAGCAACACTCTACATAAACCTACTAATGTTCTTTTAAATTAATTTTTAATAAAGAGTCCACATTCAATTGTTCAAGTAATCTTAAATAGACTCACAAAATCAAAGAAATAATCTGATATCTATTAAGAGGATCTTAAAATACTGGCGATTCATCCTTGCTCCTTTCCAAGCTTCTTTATCATAACATTAGATTGTCGGCCTCTGTGTTCAGGTCGTTGTGGAAAAACTCGCTAAATGGTAAACTCGCCATAGATGCGAGCCAAACGCGACACAGTCATGTGACTGTGTAAGTTAGATGTTTAGGACACTTTAGGTTTGCCAATGCGCAGTCCACTCTATGTTATGTCTCTGGTCTCTAACCTACCACACAAGCCTGAAAAATATGTCTAAAAATCACCCAACCAACCAACTCTGATGAATTTATGATACTAGTTGCCATTTACCGTGTAACCTTACAGCTTGTTATTATGAGTTAGTTATGTTTGTTTTACTTTCTAATTATTGAAAATTAAGTTTATTTAAAAATATTAGTCATTTCTCTTATTTAACACAATTACTGTGCTCGTAACAATGGGTGCAGTATAAATTAAATATGCGATAGAAAATGAATGAAAATGATTAATTTTGGCGTTTAAAAGTTTTAACTAGAACTAAATGGCCGTGTTTGGCGATTTTCTTTCCAATATGTATAAATTCTTATTTACATTCTATTATAGATAATAAAATGTAAAATTTTGCTCAAGCTGTTCTAAGTAACAGTTACTGTTACAAAATCCTTCTTGTTTACATTAAAAATGTAGTGTGGTAGTTAAAAAAAAAGAAATATAATTAATTAAACAAAATCATAGCGAATTTTGGTAAAGAGTACTTTTTTCATTAAAATTAAATCATTTGATTTCGTATCCTAATGGAAAGAGTTTTGGATAGGGTTTCGTGTTTAATACGAGTACCTATGTTAGAAAAAGTTCAAGCTCTAAGCCCTTGATGACGAGCCTGGCAACTACGAGCCTGCCAGTTTGCACATTACAACACTAATCATAGACGAATGTTTCGTATCAGGTTAAATTTCTTAGATTCTCTTCTTTGCAAAATAGTTATTTAAATTGCCAAACATATTCTTAAAATGATTTAAGGATCTTTTTTAAAGAAGAGTTTTAAAGAACCTTAACTGGCCGGATCCCGGCAACCATAAATGTAATCTTAATAAAACCGCAGATTACACGACAAATACTTACTTTTTGAAAGAACCTTTAATTGAGGGATCGTCATATTTGAGAACTTAATCCTGTCCATGGTAAAGCCAGACATCGCGACCATTTTTGACTAAGTTAAAACAGCCCTTTTAAAAGAAAATCTCCGAAAAAGTTCCCCCAAACTACAGTAGCTTTATCAGGTAATCCCGGAAAAATGTTTCTTTTTCTTCTAAAATTTTTCTAAATCCAACCACTGAAGGATTATCCCCTCCCCCTTCTTTCGCCTTCTATTTAGAGACGTCGAATCCCAAAAGTAGAAACGGTAAAGAAATATCGCCACGTACTTTGGGCACCAGTTTTAAGCTTCCACACTACGTTTATAACGTAAAAAGAGGAAGTTATTATTATCGTTCAGTCTGTCTGTCCGTCTGTCTGTCACCCACTTTCATAGCCCAAACTACACATGCTACAGACAAATGTAATGCAACAAAAAATTCAGGGTATCGAAATTAGAAGGCATTGAAAATCTCAGAAAACATTCGCATTCGAAATCCGTTAATTATTTAAAAAAAAAGTCGAAATTTAATGCTTATTTGTGAAAATTTTCTTCAAATGTGTCATTTAGCACGTTCTTCTACTGAAGGAAGATAATGCTAATAATCCTTGGCACGTTCTTCCATCGAAAAAGTGACAAAAACGCGTGCACCTACCAACTTCAGACTCGAAAAATATACAAAATCGAATATTTTTTTAAAAATTGAATTTCGATCGAATCAAAATCGAATATTTTTTGAAAAACTGAAAGGTGTTATTTAAGGAGGTAATATCATAATCATTGACACAAAAATCTCATTTTTTTTTTCAAAAATGTCATTTAGCATGTTCTTCCACTAAGCTCTTCATATTATGTGTTTATTGATAAAATTTAGATTTGGTAATTTGAATTTTTAAATATGCAATTCACATAAGTATTTTATACAAAAAAGCAGTCTTGAATCAAGTACCTGTTAATATATAATCCTGTTTTTCAAAAAAAAAAAAAAAAAAAAAAACCATTTACTTTTTTTTATCGGTTATTTTTTAGATTCGGCTGAGAAACGGCCTTGCGAAGAAGTTAAAAAAAACTGAAGTAGTACTTTTTCTTCAAATAAGACGCAAAAGGAGACTATTTCATCTTTTAAAATAACCTGTTTTACTCCACCGAAAAAGGGATTACCACTTTTTCGGCACTCTTTTTAGTGCAGTGTATTTTGTAAATCGAATCAGTCTAAGGATTTGTTAAAAGGCACAAGAGAGGTTTTCCCAGAAAAAAAAAAGTTTAGAAAGAAAATGACAGGGGTTACCCTCTACTTCATATATTTTGTCACATACGATTTTTATTTTATTTTTTTGTTTGATCAAGAAAGTCTATTTTAGGTGCATCAACGGAAGATTGACAAGAGTTTCTTTTTTAATAAAGTGTATTTATATTTACTAACAGTCTTTATGGCATTTATTAAAATAGCAAAAGCTTATAAAGGAACTAAAATTGTTTACGTTCCTGTTACTTAAATACTTATCAAAAAGCAAGTAAGTATGTAGCAGTAACGGTCTCTTAAAACAACTTCCACACAAGATTTATACACAGTAAAAAAAAAAAAAGCCAAACACAGCATGCAGTTGTAATTTAAACTTTTAAAAGCCAAAACCAGCTTTTTTCATTGATGTCCGCTCGTAAAATAAATTAATATTTTTTTTATAATTGCGTGAAAAAAAGCCGACTTTTACATTATAATTTCAATATCAGACGCGTGCACAAAGCTAGACTTTTTGAAACAGTGAAAAAAAGTACTTTTTTTCACCCAAAAGCAGTGAAAAAAAGACTTTGTCGCACTCTTTTTATAAGATGCCAACATTTCAAGTAAAATTTCGATTTGATAATACTCATAAAATCCAAAGATTTATCGATCTGCTGTATTTAAAAATATTATGCGCGTGAACTATTTTTGAATCAATGAATTTTTTTTCTCGCGATGGGAATATTTCTTAAGTCACGCCCTTCGAACTGCGAGTTCATTGGATGCTTTCTTTGACAAAATGTTGAAACACGCTTATTGGTTTTTTATAGCGTCACGCGCTCCGAACTGCGAGATCATTGGTTGTTTTCCTTGACATCTCTTAGTCTATTTTAGTCTAATTAGCACGTGAATTATTTTTGAACCAATGAGATTTGATTTTTTTCACGCAATTATAAAAAATAGTGTATGAAACACGTGCGAAAAGTAAACTTTTTAAAACACGTGTCTTTATTTCACTCGCTCGTACCTCGCTCGTGAAATAAAATCCACTTGTTTTAAAAAGCATTACTTTTCGCACTAGTTGCATAAATATCTATTATCGGTTGCTACATTTATTTGCTGTTCGAAGAATAATTGTTTAACATCGATTTTGTCAAATAACCGTTCAGGCGACATTTGGCGCATTTGGAAACTGTCACCGAACTTAAATTCTTAAAAAGTATCAAAATAAAAATCTTGTGAAAACTTGATATTTTTTTAGCCAACTTTTTTTTTAATTCGAAGAATTAAAAAAAAATGAAAAAGTATGTATTGACATGCTGTCGATGTCCGTCCGTCCGTCTGTCCCCCCCCCCCCCAAAATCATTTCTATCAATCCGATCTTAAAAATTATATTTTTATTAGAAAGGTATAACCTCAGACACCCAACTTTCATACTTTTTGTCCGTCTGTCTGTACGATCGGACGGACATAAATCTACTATTTGTCGACGAATTTCCCATTGAATTAGCATTGAAATTCAATTTCGAGTCATTTAAATCGCTGTAGCAAACTACAAATCCTACGGACAAGTGAGATGCGTCAAAAAATTCAGCGTATCAAAATGAGAATACATTGAAAATTTCAGAAAAGAATTCGAATTCTAAGTACTTCAATTATTTAAAAATCTTCAAAATTTAATGCTCATTTAAAAAGCATAGGAAGCCATTTTTATTTGAATTAAATCACCATTGCCATCGCAGCAATCTCACGAGAAACTTTAATTCTTTAAAACAATAAATTAAAATTTATTTATTTTTGCGACATCGATCAGTTTGAAATGACTTCAAATATATTTCACTTCGAGATTCCTTGTATGTTGGTATGCAATGTTTTCATTCTATTTAAAATCGAGAACTATAACATATTTATTCTTTGAAATATTTTTGCAAACGATTTTAGTGATAATTATTTAATTTTCTAAATAAAATAAATGAAACTAGCCGAATTTAGCGGGTAAATATTTAATAAAGAATTAATGCTGTGTTTGGCGCCTTTTTACCTGTTAAACACAACTGTTGTTTGGAAGCTGGTTAAGTGACAGATTCTGTTACAAACCTACTTGTTAATTTACATTTCCAATTTTAAGTGCATTTTAGAGTAGTTTTATAGTTTTTGTTCTACGAATTATTAAATATTTATTTATAACTTCAAATGATCATGCGGACGATAAGTAATATTTTTTTTATTGGCGATAGAAAATTAATGAAAATAATTGATTTGGCTTTGAGAAGTTGAAATTATAGCTGGATGCTGTGTTTAGTGAAATTTATTCTAATGTATATAAATATAATGTAGAAACGGTTGTTGCTGTCACTTATAGTTTTTTCAAGATAAGAATTTTAATAAGTATTTAAGAGAGTAACAGGAAAGTAGGCTATTTTAGTTCTTTTAGAACTTCTTGTTAATTAATAAACGGACATTTGACGAAACATGGAACAACTACAAATTGTATTAATAAATAAAGAAATGCAAATAAAAGTAACCAGCTTTTTATGCAAATAGCAAAAATAAATAAAAATAATGATAGAACACATTGCTGCTTTCTTAGTAAAAAAGAATTAACAATAAAAGAATTACATTGCGCTACATTTTAAGGAGTCGTTGCGAGCTTATTTATGTGACAAAAATAAATTTTCGGTCACATTAATTTTAAATACTTAAAATTTATCATTCTGTTGTTGACACAACAATAGTGATTTAGCTGTCTAAAAATTAATTATCAATGCTAAGTAAATGCGGGTAGTTCGTCGACACGACAGACGGGTAATCATATGTCCACAAGGACGTACACACAGACGGACAAAAAGTATGAAAGATAGGTCTTTGATATCATACATTTATAAAAAAAAATAATAAAACAGGTTTATAAGATCCGACGGATAGAACTAATTTTAGAAGGGTCGTAAGGACAGACTGACAACTTCAGTACCGATTAAAATACCTAATTTTTCCCTTAAAAAAACCTGTTTCTGATTAAAAAAAAAGTAAGCTAAAAATAAAACGGCCTACCACAAGGACTCTTAAAGTAGACGCCTTTAATGTCGCACATTAGCACAATTGGGTGGTTGATACTTAAGTTACAATTTTTGAACTTTCAGAGCTTAAAGTTTTATATTTTTGGAGAAAATTCGAAACATTTGAAAAAACTAGAGCACTTCCGCGATTTTTTATTCTTTCGTAATGCCATTAGTTGACGAAATTAAATTAAACACTTACAAAACTAATTATTATTAATCATTTTTATTTTATTTTGTGGCCATTTAAATGCAGAACCCTCCTTTATTATTTGGAAAAGAATTGTAAATAATGTCTCACTTAGAGTAGTTCTGTCCAGCTTTCAATCTAGAATTTTGTTGATGGCTTAGCTTTAGGTAATGAATTTCTGTTTGCGACAAATAGCACTTGCGTATTTAAGTAGTTGGCAGGTAAACTTCAGCAACTGCCAAAAACTGTGTTTCGGAGATATTTGATCAAATGCGATTCTGATTTCACACAACTTCCAGTAAAACATTAAAATTTAAAGAAAAGGGATCGCTAACTTTGCATTGAAAGTGTTTGGTGGGTAGTTAATATTACTTAGATCTGTTTACATAGAGACAGCATTTTCTCCAGTTGTTCTTTCCTTTTCGTACTGAATGCGGTGACGCAGTTGTGGCAGTATCCCTTTAATGTGTTTTGGAGACTTTAAATCAAACTCATTTTGCAGACAAGTATAGGTAGCTGTTGTAACGGCATAATTTTCTAGTATAGCATAGCTTGGGGTAATTGAAAGATTCTTGGTCTTTGGATTAATGAATATAACCGTCAAATGGCAGAGGTGTACACTCTTAAAACGAACGAGCGATTTTAACTCAGTCTGAGTTAATTTCACTCCTTCAGTCTAGATAATGCATTTCTCCCATAGGAGTGGATCCTTTGCGCGTTAAACCTCCGACAGGATCACTCCAAACGAGTGATTTTAATTCAGTCTGAGTTAATATTCACTCCTTTCCAGTGTCGAAAATGCACTTCTACTGGAGTGGATTTCACTCTTTTGTTTTAAGAGTGTACAAAAATCCAAAAGCGTATGGTCAAACGGACAAAAAACACAAACAGTTGAAATTGTACTGTTGGAATGGAAACTGAAACAAACCGTACGAAGGTAGATGGACAAGCTGTCAATAATACGCACAGATAGATTGACGAAAATATAAAAAGCCTTTGATGTCATACCTTTCTAATAAATAAGATTTTTAAAAAGAGAGTTTAATGGTTTCATAGAATTTGGAAAGGGGAAGGGGGGAAAGGGGGCCGAAAATCTCGACGGTTTCAATACCTCATTAGAATAAATTCTTTGAATTCTTTGAAAGAAGATGAAAGTTTGCTAAAAAAAGATCAATTATCTGATGCATGCCAAATGGATTAATATTTGTAAATGAAGTAAACTGAAAATCGTAATACTGCCAAATGCGGAAAATAAAGTCAATAAAAATTCTTTTGTAGATTGCAGAATATAAATATTTAATTTGGAGGTCGTTAATTACTATATAAAGCATCAAATCAAAAGCAAGTACTAAAATATAATATAAAAATAGAATTAAACTTGGCATTTTAAAAAAATTTGGGAAAATTGATATATATTTTAAATTGTGAGAGATTTTATTTCCGACCTTATTTTTGTAGTTTGCAATGCTGGGCAATGAAGAACTGTGTTCAAGACCGATTCACGTTATTTTTTTTGAATTAATTTCGTGACTTTTCAAGTATTCCTCTATTTTTTTTCCCTACTTCACAAATACTTTTTAAGCGCACTTTTTGCTTCAAAAACATTTTTTTTAGTACGGAGCTTTTTTGTATCTTGTTAGCTCCTCAAATTCAAAACACAACAAACAAATCTCGATATTAAGAATATAGCAATAGCATTATTGAAAAATGTTGTTGTTTTCACACTTCAATTGTTGATAAAATTTATTTTAATGATTAATTGTTGATAAGTGCCACTAGTATTAGCAATTTTCTAACAATTTCTAACAAAGAATTACAATTAAGAGTAAAGAAATTCTTCTATTATCGCGGGATTTTTTAACGCAATTTCAACACCCCACTCCCACTAAAAATAATTTTGGCAAAAGAGAACCAAAAAGTTTCACTTATGGTTGAAATCAAAAGTGATATCTCCACTAATGCGTGGTCAAATCTCCACTAAAGTGATCAAAACCACTAATGCGTATAAACCAAAGGATTAGATATCATGGCATATTGTTTTAATATGTTGCATATTTAAAGTTTGCATGAATGCCAAAAATTTAATTAAAAACATGATACATCATTAAAGAATATTTCCCATTTAATCAATCTAACATTATAATAATTCGCTCCGCACACTTTGACAAACACTGGATCCATATTGGTTTACTAAATGCAGAAAAATATTCCTACATGAAATAAAATACAAAAAACAAATGAAAATACACCACAAATGCTTGAAAATTACAGTAAAACAGTTTACTTTAAGAATACAGGGCAAGCGTTATAAATTACAACAAAGTTATTTTACTGATAACTTTAAAAAAAAAATCACAAGTACAAAAAAATTACAGCATTGTTTCTTTACCACAAACTAAAACAATACACTTCAAAATCACAGCTCAAAAATATTTCACAGTAAACAGTAAAAAATTGCACGTTGTCATGACGTTAACTAACAAAACGTTGACCCTAATTTTGTACAGTGCGCTGGTTTGTCTCAATGGCAGAATAGACATTTCACCTTCTTCTTAATTTCATGTCGATTGAGGACAGGCCGACATTCTTCTTGAAGCCATAGTAGTACATGGAGGACCAGTCCTTCACCCCGGGATTGTACAGCCCGTTGGGGTTGCAATCCTCCGAAGCGTAGCAATTCCAGTACCAGAACCCGCCTTTTTTCAACTCGGCGCAATTCTGGGCATCCAATCTGTTGTTCTTCCTGTCCTTCGTGGTGAACATCTCGTTGCTGGAATAATACATACTGTCACCTAGAACAAGGAAAAGTTTTTTAACTCCCGACCTGAATTGAGGGGCTGGGGAGCCCAGTCGGTTAAGCACTGGCTTAGCATGCGGAAGGTCCCAGGTTCGGATCCGGGCATCGCCAAAATAGCCGCCGACCTATAAACGGCCCGTGCAGCCAAAAATAACCGACGAATAATACACCGTGTAAGGGACTGCGCGTTAAATATCCTTCAAAGTCCTAATGCTGCGTCGATGTCGACCGTGACGGTTGCGTTGGGTGCCTATTCAGGTGTTGGCTCGTCACCTGACTGTGGTTCTAAAATACGACGCCGTCGCCAATAGCCATCGTGTAGCTCTAGTGCGACGATAATCCAAACATAACCTAACCTGACCTGAATTGAATGGGTATGTTTCAGGTCTTGAATGGCAACAGCAATGTTAATGAAAATAATTCTTTTTCGAGCCTCCATCTGTATATCCACGAGTGTGGGAGGTTGGGAACACTGGAACATGTTTATACATATTTTTATATTGATACATGTTCAAGAATGAAAATCGCTCGTCATTTAAAGCGTTTTAAACATTCTCCAAACATGAACGTGAAACCAGATGCTAGAACTTGACTAAAGGGATCAAGCACACAAGCCGGGAATACATATATGTACCCTTAACCTTGTGATCTTTGACTAAAGCAATTTTACAAAATATTTATTCTAACTGCAAATGAATTAAGGATAAATAAAATAATTCAATTCTCCAAAGAAAATAAATGAAAATACATAGTTCATTTTGGCTTTTAAAGGTTTAAAATGACAACTGGATGCTTGTTTGGAGATTTTATGTGTTAAATTCTTAGGGGTTCCAGGTAACAGTTGGTGTTACAAACCTACTTGTTTTCCCATACGAATTTCAGTAACGTTAAAGTAGGCTATTTTAGGTCTTTTATAGAACGTATTTTTAAAAATTTCATGAAATCATTTAAGATTTTTCATTATTTCCTACCTTAAATGTCGTTGCCATATTATCTACAAAAAAAAAAAAAAAAAAAACCAACAGGAAATATTTAGCTATATTAAAAAGTTTTTAAGAAGTATATTAATTATCTTTGATGCAGACGTGTTTATTTGTGCACTGCATACACTGCACATTCAGAAGCATGCACACCAGTACCTAATGTTCCACTGTATCCATCCAAATGCAGTCGGTAGTTTGATTTTTCGTCTTCGATCCTGAAGTCTGGGATCAAGGCGTACTTGCTGCTCCCGTCCGCCGCAGTCATGTCCATTCGCAGGGAGTACTTGCCTTGGTTGGTCAAGGCGAAGTTGTTGTCGTTTCCTTGGAAACAATAACAGCATTGTGAATGCATTAAAACAGGAATAAAACGTAGGGTCAAGTGGGGTAAGTGTGATAGGGTTTCTGCATTTTTCATTAAGAAAATTCGTTCTCTGCTTCAAGTAAATTCCAAATCCTAAAATTGGTAGTGAATTATTATAAGAAACATACATATGTAGAAAAAAAATTATATGTTTGAATTCCAATTTTAAGTGTACAAAATTTGCATTTCAAAATCCATTGCTGTTTTATCACACTTACCCCACATAGAAAGACCCACATAAAAAGAAGACAGTTACACTTAAATTCAAGAGCTCAAAACTTTCTTTAAACAAAAAATAAGGTCAATACTTCTTTTTAGTTTAATTATAAGTGGTCAAATGCTATCTATTGCAAACTTTCAGATTTTTAGAATGATTTCCCAAAGTTAAAAGAGCTGTTTATCACACTTACCCCCAATCACACTTACCCCACTTGACCCTACAGTGAAACACACAAAAACACACACACACATCAGAATGGACGGTCTAAAACCATTCGTTGAACTAAATATCGAAACGTGAACGTGTTTTACATGATATTTTACTTAAAGCGAAACGAAAGCTTTTTTTCCGAAAAAAAGTTCTGAACTACAGCTAAAACAGTGAACTATAAGCTGAAATTACTGACTTGGGCAGGTAAACTGAAAACTAAGGTTTGGACCATTGTTGTAAGAAGTAACTTTAACCTACAAGAAAGTGCACTAATAAAAGACTGATTTACTTATCAAGGAAAAAATAGGCTCAATTCATTGTTGGGATGTCTCCCCTGACCACCGAATATATATTTCCCGAATACAAGTTACATTTAACTGAATAACTGAATCATGCATAATAAAAAAATGCCATTCGATTTGCATTTTTTTCAAAGGCAAGAGTATCAGTTCAATTTATAACTGCCAAAAAATATATTCAATGTATTCATTGAATGGTATGGTACAGCTGCGGAAATAAAAAAAGTATCACTAGTTATTATTTCTGCCGTTAGTCACCCTATAGAATCGGACCTTTTTGAAAATGTAAACATTTAACATTCTGAGTTAATTGCATGACACAAATTTTGCATAAGGGGTCATCTTCATATTAAAAATGTTACTAACTTTAAAATTTCCAATAGCAACACCCCTTTTTGAGTCCATATTTCAAATCTATGTCCTATGTTAATACGAAATGCCAAATTTTGTTAGTTTTTAAGCATTATTAGGGGAGTTAGAGACGTGCAAAGTTCAGGTCGCATAATGTTAAATGAGTTGCACATAAAAAACTATCCCAATCTATAAATAATTAAGATAATGAAACGAATTTTTTACTGAAAAGAAATTATAATAACCCAAACAAAATGAATTTAATATTGAGGCATTTAAAACAATTTTTTATATTTTTTAATAATTATTATATTAATTTTTTTAAAAAATATGAATAGAAACCCCTTAATATTTTTACAGAAATAAATTCAAGACAGGAAGTTTAAGCGAAATCGCAATTTTTTAAAAAAATTATTCATAACTTGCTGAATAAATCCCAAAATATTTTTTAATTACCCTTTAGGGGACTGTGTATAAGATTACATGTGTAATTGATAAATAAAGACTGCCTCGCATGCATGCTTGCTTGTCATTTAGAGATGGTCCCCAAAAGATCCACAAGTGATTCGATTGAATAACTCATCTAATATTCATTCAAATGTAACAAAAACTTAGATTTAAGGGTTTTCGACAGTAAGTTTCGACTTAACATTTCTAAGTTGTTAAAATTGGGTGTTGCTATTGGAAATTTCAAAGTTCGTAACATTTTTAATATGAAGACGGCCCCTTATGCACATTTTGTGTCATGCAATTAACTCAGAACGTTAATTGTTCACAATCTCAAAAAGGTTCGATTCTATAGGGTGCCTAATGGCTGAAATAATAACTAGTGGTACTTTTTTTTTTATTTCCGCAGCTGTACATATATATTCCAGCTTGTGTGCTTGTTCAGAGAACCGCTTATAAGCTTTCGTCAAGTGGGACAGACACAGAAAGAATTTTTACAGTCACAAAGAAAGGAATAACACATAGACAAATGACAACATTTATTGACAGTCACAAACATCCATGCCTGACCAGGATTCGAACCCGATCCCAGCAGTTCCAAATGCTAGCGTCCTAGCGATTTCGCCACCGGGGTGGCTTGTATTCATTGAGAAACAGTCATTCTTCGCTTGTTTTATTTTTTTCAAAAAGTGCATTACCAAGCCAAAAATCTCTCTCAAGACTTCCGAAGCCGTTTTTGTAGTCCTGCCAATTTCTGTTGAAGTCTTCTTGCGTCCCAAAATTTCCTCTGCGTTGAATAACCTGAAATATATAACTTATTTTTCAAAAAATTAGACCGCAATATCTTCTTCTAACCTGGCCTGAGCATACCTATACCAGTAACCCTAAGACCAAGCTGCCACAATTGAATCTTCTCCCTTCTCACATAAGTTCAGATAACGGTTTCCGATCGCCACTAGTCGCCAAGCAGACCTCAATGCGATTAGGTTTCCTGTCGATGAAGGTTTTTTTTTATTCCATAAGACTCTTCAGTTATCTTTGGGGGAAATGCCGCAGAGCTGCTGTGGCTTTTGCCAAAAACTGGGTTTGCACCTAAGAAATTTGTAGACATTAGACAGTTCCCTGCCCTCTATGACCAACATATTTGTGACTTCATTTCCTTACATGTCCACATGTGAGGGAATCTACTGTATGACATCAGTGCCGTGTTGAGAGCTAACTTTGCCAATTTTGAAATAATGAACATTGGTCTGTCAGACTTTATTTTGCCAATGTTTTTTTTTATGATGTACTTGCGTATTTTAGCTGTAAACATTTCAGTTTTATTTCTATCTCATTTTGGTTCTGAATCATATAAAATTTGTTAGTACAACATTACCTTGTTGCAACATTGATTGAATCTCTCCCCTACTCACCGTCCATCCCCCTCCGTCCGTGTCCATGTCACATTGGACTCGGACAGCGGACTTCCCCCCTCGGAGCCATACGCTGTACACGCCGCTCCTGACTTGTCCAGCAGCCAGCAAGTCCTGGCAGTCCATAGGACGGAAATCCTCTGAAGTGACCTCTGGCGTCGGTTCTTCCGTTGTGGTCAAGAGTATTTCAGTCGGGGTTAATGGTTCCTCTGTCGTGGTCAAGGGTTCCTCAGTCGGTATATGGGGACCTGTGAACATGAAAAATCCAGACTTGAGTACAATTTCTAAAAATACTGTTTAACCAGCTTCAATGAACCTGGTTCGTGTACAGAAATATGCAAAGTTTGTAAAGGAATAAATATAAGTTCCTATTTCGCCGTAAAATAATTTTTTGGCAGTTTATTACGTCTATTTAAATAAAAAAACAAACCATATTTTAAAATAAAAAAAATATTTTATATAATTTAGGTTAGGTTTGAATTATCGTCGCACTAGCTCTACACAAGGGCTATTGGCGGCGGGCGTCGTATTTTAGAACCACAGTCAGATGACGAGCCAACACCTAAATAGGCACCCAACGCAACCGTTAAGCGCGACATCGTACGTAGCGTTATTATTTTATAAAAAAAAAGAATGCATTCATTTTATTGTACATCAAATCAATGTATGCGGTTCAGAAGACAAATTATTGTTTAGTTAAAATAAAACTAACTCATTGGCAAGCCCTTTCGTTTATCAGGCCTGGTGACAATTGGCGGAATTCTAGCGAAACGATAACTAATTCGCAGTTCATTCTGTTGAATTTGTAGTTCATTATATTTATGTTGCTGATTCACACAAAAAGACATCTCAAAAGATATATATACAAATGTGCTTACAAAGTGGAATGTTTTTCTTGGCGTTGGAAACCAGGTCCAAGGCAACGTCAATGAATCCGAGTGACTCGTCCTTTTTGCTACACTCAGGAGAAGCGGATCTCGCGTTTTCTTCTTCTGAAGATAATAAAACATCTTAAATGAATAAAATCATGATGAAAAACGTTTTGTCAAAGATTTTTATTCCATAAAAATTAGAAAATATTAAGATTTTATAAATGCACTTTCTGGACTAAAAAAGGTATCAGAAATGGATTAAAATAATATGCTGTCTTCCGTATATTTGTTAACTGATTATATCTGGTTATTAAACTAACTGCTAATAACGTTTATATAATGGACATGTTTCAAGTTGGGAATGGCACCAGTTCTAGCGGAACTATTTTCATTTTTGGTCCATTACAATTACATTTGCTTTCAACAATTCAATATTTTCCTTACTACAATGAATATTGCCTACTATTTTTTATTTTAGTAGAACTACAGCTTTTCTCTGTTCGAGAATCACGCTAAATTTCGCTTAATTTCTCATCATAAGACAATATCATCTAAACCGAAGTTTTCCAACAATGTTATCGTTTAGATAATGCTTTGCATGCTTGAAATTTACTCGAAATAAAACTGTTAATATATAGCAGGAATTAAAAACAAGTTGCACGTAAAGAACTTTAAAATAGAAGACGGGAAAAAAACGTTTATTTTGAAAGAGAAATAGAAACAACTACTAACATCGCAAGAAATGCAGAAATGAAAACAGGATACACTCTTAAAACAAAAAAGTGAAATCCACTCCAGTTGGAGAAGTGCATTTTCGACACTGGAAAGGAGTGAATATTATCTCAGACTGAGTTAAAATCATTCGTTTGGAGTGATCCTGTCGGAGGTTTAACACACAAAGGATAAACTCCAAAAGGAGAAGTGCATTTTCCAGACTGGAGGAGTGAAAATCAATCAGACTGAGTTAAAATCGCTCGTTCGTTTTAAGAGTGTAGTTACATTAGCTGAAACAACCCATTAACTGTTTATTTTGATTTTACTATCTGGAAGACTCTAATAATAAGTCAGAGAAAAAAAAGCATAGTTATTTTGAAACCACATTTGGACACTAAAGCTATCCTAGCAAACAAAGTTTCACCCCGCCATAATTGTAAATGAGAGAGCCCCTCCTCACCGCAGTTGGGGTAGAGTTGCTTTGCCCTGTTCAGGGAATCTTCAGCCAGGTCGAGATCGGCGAGCGAGCGCTCTCTCTGCTCGCACTTGTGAGGCCGAGCATAGCCAGGGACCACAACAACAACAGCCGCCACGAGCATGAAAACCCAGCAGAAGCGACACCTGTTAAAAAAAAATAAAGTGATTTAAGGTAGGCGAGTACCCAAAAATTCTAAAATTTTTACAATTACTTTAATCTTTTCCAAATTTGGCCTAGTGGTTTCAAATATAATGAACAATGCTTTTTGGGCAATTTTTTTTATTTAAATATAATTAATTTATTTTAAACGGTGTTTTTCAACTAAAAAAAGGGGTTTACGCTAACACTTCTAGTATAAAAAGTTTTGCATCAATTTGCCTGAAATTTTTTACAGATGCTATTTCAATATATATCTGTGCTATGAACCTCTAACATCTGGTGTAAATATATATGTTTTTTTTTAATGTCCAAGTGTAAGTTAATCGAAAAAAATCATTTTTTTTTGTGTGTTGTTAATTTATAACATTTTTCTTAATAACTTCTTTTCTTGTAATTTGTATGTAACTCTAGAGGATCATTGCATATGTATCAGTTCAAAACGAAGAATTTAACACATAATTAATGTTTATAGGATGGAAATTCAATGTAGTACACTTGTAAGTGTAAACCTATTTTTTTAGTAGAAAAACACTGTTTAAAATAAATAAATTATATTTAAATAAAAAAATGCCGAAATAGTATTATTCATTATATTTGAAATCACTATGCCAAATTTGGAAAAGAAATAGTATAAAAATTTTAGAATTTTGGGTATTCGCCTACCTTAAGTTTCATCCTGGATGGGATATTGCATGAATTGTTATATGATTAACAATGAGCGTTTTGTTACTATTTACTTACATGTTTCCGCAAATCACTCTGTGGAAAAATATGATTGAAAGATACCCAAATGATTAGAGGAAACCAGGAAGAATTTGATGATATATAAATCCACACCTTTATCTGAAATTTGTGAAATGCGTCAAAAAACTATCACCTGCTCGTTTCGCTTACATATCACTAGTTGTTTCATAGATTAATGTAACACACCGAACGCCTAATAATATCGAATGATACTTAAATTATCATTTGACCACATAGGGATAAATAGAAAAAAAAACTTTAATAATGTACAAAAAATTTGTGTTTATTTTAGTGAAATAGGTTTATCATCTTTAACGCAGATGTTACGACTACGCGTTCTTTATATGCATATGATAGTATGATTTTTGACTGATATGTACTCAATGCAAGCTCACAATATCAAAATAAATATGCATAAATACTGTTTCTATTTCGGAGATGTGTTTCACTACGAAGTAGAAGGTGGAGTTGATTTTTAATTTAATAAACGGGAAGCACTCGAAGCATATATTATCACATCGCTGAAGCAGTCGTTCAGGACCACTTACGGATTATTTAGTTTCGAGACAATACTGTAATATGAGCAATGATAACACATGAATTAATTTTGAATATTTATTTGGACTAAAAAAAAAATTGAGACAAAAATTTACAACAATTATGCTGTTAAATACTTTATTAGAACAATTCATAAATGTGGTTCAACTTGTTAAACAATCATAAATCATTTTTGCGATTAAATGTGTAATAGAATCAAAAATACTAAAGAATGTGCTTTAGGTACTGTCACAAATCAAACAAAATCAAATGACATTTCAATATTAGCATATAATCAAGCAAAATACATTTTAACATTACAATCTTAATATATAATCAATGAATACTAAAAATATATCATAAATATAACAAGTTCTCTTTTCACAAAGACACTAAAAATAATAAGTTAATAATAAATATACTTTGAACGCATCATATTTCAAATGCATTTTGATTTACCATTATATATAAAAAATGTAGACACATGTTTTTTTTTGCTATTACACTCACAAATACTATCAATAAACAATTTCTAGATATGTATGATTTTGAGTTCAGTTTTTTAGAGGTGGCAGTCCCAGTGTTTTACCGTTTCTGAAATTAAATATAAAGAGTAAATTTAATACGACACTCTAAATGTTCCAGACACAATGTATTCTAAAGCGCTTTTCAGCATCACAATATATATAGTTCGCCCCCTCACATTATACATTGAGGGGGCAGTGCCTGTGTTTTACCGCACTCTTAGAAATAGCACTTTCATTTATGACGATTCAATAATCCTCAAGCTCATTTCGTTAATTTTGAGGATCGTATCGTCAAACTATCACGCGACTTTTGAGTAAACGCGAATCCTCACTTTTACGATCGTGATTTGACGATTCTGTTTCTTGATTTTGAGGAAACCGAGTCTCATTGTTGTACTCACATGCTCAAAAATGACGAAATATTTCTCTAGATTAGACGACATTCAAATCCTCATAAAAATGACGATTCAAATTTCCTCACTTTGAGGAAACGAAAACTCGGAGCAGAAGCCAGTAAACGGATCGTCAAAATTAAGGAAAATTTCGTCGTTTTTGAGCATTCATTTTTTAGAGTGCGTTTTTAAAATTAAATGTAAAATATTATTTAATTTAATAAAGCACTCTAAATGTTCTAGAGTCGATGGACTATCAAGCGCTTTTCAGTATCACAATATATATAGTTCGCCCACTCACATTATACATTGAGGGACATTCCCTGCGTTTTTCCTTTTTTTAAATTATACATCTAGAGTGATTTAATGTAGTCAGTACAATGTAGTTAAACACTTTAAACGTTCCAAAGACTATAAACAAAACTTGTCACTCACATTATATGTAGCTCTCCCCCTCACATTATATATTGAGAGGGTAGTAACAGTTTCTTTGAAAATGTGTAAGAGGTTATACGCTTTGCCCTAGCACTAGCTAGGTACAGATAACTTGTTCCTTTATCTCATTTGATTCGATTCATTAGATTGAGGCTGAGGAAATTGTATATTTTTCCCCGACTTACTGCTTTGTGTGTGTGTGTGTATACATTTTTTATACATATTTTCTTCCAAAATATAATCTATTTTTTCAACTGAGGGAAAAACAAACTTAGTATTATTTAACATAGTATTTGAAAGTAAAAAAAGCACGCAAATTTAGATTATGATCCCAAAAAATTCTGGGGGGGGGGGCGAAATATATAGTTCGCCTCTAAACCTAAGGGGGCGAAGAACCCCCGACCCCCTTGTTGGCACACTCTTACAACAAAAGAGTGAAATCCACTCCAGTTGGAGAAGTGCATTTTCGACACCCTAAAGGTATGCATATTTTCTCAGACTGAGTTAAAATCACTCGTTTGGAGTGATAATGTCGGAGGTTTAACACACAAAGGATCCACTCCAAAAGGAGAAGTGCATTTTCCAGTCTGGAGGAGTGAAATCCACTCAGACTGAGGTAAATTGGGAGTGTTTCTTTTAAGAGTGCACGTCCCTGCAAGAAAAAAAAGTTCGAAGTTACTTTTAAAGTTGTAGTATATCCCCGCTTCCACCTCATCTTTACGAAGAGGGGTGTTGGGGGTCTGCGCCGACGCGAACTTTTTGGGAGGTGGGGAAAAGTAAAGATCCCGCTCTTGGGTTATCAGGGAACGCATCGGAAGGACGTTCGAAATGATTTGGACACTCTTGGTGCTGTTTCTGGTTCCATTGCCCCTAGAAGTGTCGGAGTCATCTGCTGTGAAAAGTAAAAGGAATAAGGTAATGTTATTGTTATTTAAATATATTTTAAAAATATTAATTTTAAAGCTGCGAAAAGAAGAGTATAAAAGAATAGACAAAAGCGAAGAGTAAAATCAAATCAGCATTATGCATTTTTCTGGCAATAAGAAAAATTATTTGAATAAAAAAAACTATTGGTATTAATTCTGTGGAGGTAGTGTTAGATTAATTCTCATTTAAAAAAAGTTCAAAGGAACTACACTTTTTAAAAAGTTATGCTTAAAAATAATGAATAGATATTTAAAAAAAAATTAGAGGTTTACTAGAGACAAAAATTGACGAAACTTTTATTTAAAGTTAAAGCCATGCAAAAATGGTACAAAGCGAATTCTCCCCTTAATGAGCGCATGAATTCCATCTCATTTTGAAAAAAAATTTTAGTAGCGTAGAGTTTAGTTTTTTTAATATATAATTTATCAAAATGTTCACGAAATAGCTTAATGGAATTAAATACCGTACCTCTAAACCTGCATTATAATGAAAGATAATAAAAGTTCAATTCAAAATTAAAATTGTGAACAATGTCGGTGAATTCTTTCATTCCTCCGTGGACTAATTAACAGCAGGTAAACAGTAGAAAAATTGTAAGAGTAACATGCATTTTGTATCGAGCAACATCTAGACCGTACAAAAGTATATTATTATATCAAAATTTGTATTATATAATAGAAAAATAAGCAAAATTGAATTACAATATCTTGAGAAGTATCAAAGTGAACTAATAAATATATTGTGCGAATTTAACAAACTGCCCTTTTTCTTACTAGAGTGTTTAAGATATTAACATTTTTGTGTAAAAAATGGGCACAAATTCAATGTTTTAATAATAATAAAAAAAAGGGAAATGCGGAAGTTTTAATTTTACTTTTTTTAAACTGGAGCTATACTAACTCTCGTAGAACTATATTTTCTAAAAGATAGGGTGTATACACACCCAATTCATAATTTTGTTGATCAAAAACAAAACGTTGCAGGACTGCACAAGCAGTGTTACATATCACGTTAAATGAAGAAGAATCTCAAAATAAATAAAACTTGTATCACGATGTTTAAATTGCAATTTGAAACACCAAACAAGTGTCCAAGTGCTATTTGAAGAAGCAGTTTTTTTTTAATAAATGTAATAGAATTATTGTATTAAATGTATATACTCGCGAGGTTTTTTGTTTAAAACAGAAAAGTTTTGTCCATACTGCCATCCTCTTGTGTTGCAAGAGTTATGTTCTATTAAAGTTATCATTCACATGCATCATTGTCATTCAACACTCTAAAACTAGATAGAAATCTGTTTATATCCAAAATACTCGACACAAAAATAAAAGCAATAAAAATAGGGAATATACACTCTTAAAACAAACGAGTGAAATCCACTCCAGTTGGAGAAGTGCATTTTCGACACTGGAAAGGAGTGAATATTAAAAATCAGACTTAGTTAAAATCACTCGTTTGGAGTGATCCTGTCGGAGGTTCAACACACACAGAATCCATTCCAAGAGGAGAAGTGCATTTTCCAGACTGGATGAGTGAAAATTACTCAGACTGAGTTAAAATCGCTCCTTCGTTTTAAGAGTGGGGGCTCACTATTGGTTCACTCAACATAGAACTGCAGTCATCATTGCACCCCTTTCGAATTTTGACGGTTCTAGTAAAAATGCCAGTTATCCGAGAGAGCATAAGTAACAACAAAGGAAACAAGAAAACACCTGCACTTTTGTACTAGTTCTTGAAACGGAGTTTAAAAAAAAAACCAAGACATGAATGTATTTTTAATTTGGGTATAGTGCTACAACCTTAACCTTTACAAATATTGAATGTCAGATTAATAAGAAATTAACTCACACTTGTTTAGATCTGCGTTCTTCTTGTTAAATCATCATCATGATTGCGATCATTATGTTTTAGTTTCCCTATTTAGTATTTTATATTGTGTATGTTTTTGTTGCAGTAACTGTGAGTAATACACATTAATAAATTGGACAGATTTTACCACTTACTAGTAGTACTTACATAGTAGTTAAAAAACGTATCCATTTATTTTTGGTTGACTAAAAAGCTTTCCTCGCATACCGGCATATTTTCCCAATTCACATCTTCTAACAGGTCTGCCAACAAACAGCCTAATATGCCTGCACCTAAACGTTTGTTGCTAAAATATATGCTGATTTTTAAAAATAATTGATTGAATATTTTTTCAAATAAAAGTATAAGAAATTAAATGTTTTTTTCACTTCAAAATAGCTGAATATTACAAATGTTCAAAAATACAATGAAAAGACCCATGGAAAACTTGAAACAGTATCCTTATTCATATCAATTAATAAAAAGGATATTTCTTAATAAAAAGAAGAAAAAGAGAAAAGTGAGATCAAAGCTTATATCCTACTTTTCATACCTCAAACGGATATTATGGATAGTGAACAAAAAATAAGAGTTTGGCCGAAATTTATGTCCTCAAGCAAATGAAATGATTTACTTTAGTATGAATAAATGCCTGTTTGAAGTTTCTTCCGGGAAAAAATTCGTTCAAAAATAAAAAATAAATGTTTTATTTAATATGATAATCCATATTTTTGAGTGGAAATTAAAATCTATGAATACTTAAACATTGACGAGATAAAATTCTTTTCTCGATGTCAACACTAACGTGTGAAATATTTCATTTCATGGGAATGGCAGTTCAGAATAGGGTAGGGTAGGGTATTTTTACATATATATTCCGACTTGTGTGCTTGCTCAGTGAGCCGCTTATAAGTCTTCAGTAAGACAGACACAGAAAGATTTTTTACTGTCACAAAGAGAGGAAAATACACCCAGGGCGAAGGCGGGAATCGAACCCGCACCCGTTACAGCTCGCAGACTGCTAGCCTGCGATGCTTACCACTCGGCCATCCGGGCCCCAGTTCAGAATAACAGACAGGGGAACAGTGAAAAAATATGTATTAGTAGCTTGCACATTGTATAGGTAATTAATAGATTCATCACAGTGCGAAAAAAAATTCCCATAACTTTAATGATTTAAAGTTTATAACGACTAGAGTTACTTGCTTATGTATCGGTATTTTTACCATTTTTAGTTAAGGACCACAAACCAATACATTCTTATTCTTCATTCCAATTCAGCAAAGTTTTGGTCAGAGCAGCCTCTCGTTCAAGATCGTAATCTTAATAGAGTTGCTCCGGGGCATTGTGAAGAGTGTTTGGGGTTGAAAAAGACAACAAAGAACTATGGTTTACGGAACGGAAACGATTTTTTTCACCTCCGAAATGAGATCCTTGGCAATCTTACCTGAGCGAGGGGAAAAAGTAGGATGAATAAACCATTAGGCCCTTTAACACTGTTCCTAAAGTTTCAATAAAGCAATGGGATGTTTAAATGTTTTTTTTTAAAACTAAATGTTGAATATCTTAATTGCTCATTGTTAGGGTTTAATCATTCGGATTTGTATAACAAATAGTAAAAGGTTTTTGGAAAAGTAATAATTAATTAGGTCTCATTAATTAATCAATACTAGTTTAATTTTAAATAAATATGTAAAACGGATAGCAAACAATATATTCAATGAATCATCTTAGTAGTTAATCTTTAGAAATGGATGGGTTGTTTCAAAAGGAATTATTGTCAAAAGTTTTTTTATTGCATAAATTTTTTTTTAGAATTTATTATTTTTAATATTTTGAAATGAATCAGTGGTAAAAAAAACCTTTATTTTTTTAATAAAAGATTTTTTTTTCATTGTAGCTAGATATTCATACAAATGAGAAATGGGAATAGTTATAAAATACGTAATATTTTTAAAAAAAATTTACTTTCCTTCCTTATCTGGATATTCAATGAGGAACTAGGTTATAAAAGACCCGACAAAAGTTTATTTTAAAATATATTGTTAAAGATATAAACTAATATTTAAGATTGAAAATGCTGAAATATTATTACTTTGTCCCTTATTGTAAAAAGTTTCATATAGCAGATGGATGGAATTAATTTGTATTGTGCATATTTTGACTGATTAATTATTTTAATGTATTTCAAATTGTGCATAATTTTATTTTAGCAAATCCTTATAATTTGAAATAATCAAAATACTTTTTTCTAAATTAAATATTTAACCATACATTTTACAAAAATGTACTACTTATGATATTGTTAATTATTATATAATTGATTAAGATGAATTATAAGGTAAGTTGCATGTTTAAATTCTTTATGAATTTTTCTCAGGTAATAAATACTAAAAGTTTTGTAAATATAACGAAAAGATTTTTTTGTTGCCGTAAAACTACTATCGCTTTGAATGTATTTTGAAAAAAAAAAAAAATTCGTTTAATGTAACAGAAAAAGGGGGAAAAAATGCTGCTGAAATGAAACAAAGTTAAAAAAGACCCTTTCCTTGTTAGTTACATTTGCTTTAACACACAAAAATGTGATTTCTTCGCTCATAAAAATACGACAAAAAGGTATGCTACAATATTTAAATTTTTACTTAACGAAAAATTGCTGCAGAAGCATTCATTTATAAAATCAGTTATTGAATTTGGCACTTCGAAAAAAGATTACGGCCTTGTTTGAGTCTTCTGTCAATCCGAGTATGTCAATCATGGAAAGTTTATATCCGATTTGGGGAATCTTGCAGCATTCAATAAGGAAAAAAAAAACTTTTATTTTTAACGAATTTCTTGCACAGTAAAGACACATATACTATTTTTGATATATTTTGTTATTTGAATCCAGTCATCACACTATTTTACTTAACTTTAGTTTTGTTCTTTGTGTAATTGAGTAAGTTTTTAAAATTAAAATTGCAAAAGTTTGATTATTGCTATGGAGTTATTTCATCGCGTCAAGATATATAGCAATTATTATTTCGTTTTTTAACAATCGATATAATTATTATATCGTTATTTGACAATCGATATAATTATTATATGTTTACAAATGAGAAAAAGATTAAAAAAGAAGATTTTATCATTTATTTGATAGCAGTTTTTAATGAAAAAAGTTACAAACGCAAACCAAATATATATTCATATATTTTATGTGTATTTTTTAAATAATTATACATAAAAAAGATGAAAAAAATGTCGTTTTTGGAAGTAATTTATTTATTCGAAACGATGACAATTTAGCTTGAAGACTCCGTAGTTAAAAAGTTATAGAAAACTTATATCATCTTCAAGGACTATAATATTAAAATAAAACATTTATCTCTAATCATTTCTCGGGTTTTCTCAACGTATATTGATAAAAAAGTTAAATAGAACTTTTTAGGACGCCAAAAGTATTATTTCTGAAGATTGTATTCGAATAATTTGAAATCAGTATTTATTACGTTTATCTGCTTTGTTGGAGATCCTTTATACAGTCATTATGTAGTTACTCATTTTTGATAGTTAATGTTATGATATGAGACATTTATTAAAATTTTTGAATAATAATTTCGCACCAGCTAACTATCTAAGATTAACTAAAAGTTAGACGCCAGCTAAGGTTTACTTTGAGATATTATTCTAAATATCTTCCTTATTTATTAATCAAATTAGGCAGTGATAAAAATTGAACAATTATAAAAATGCGCTACGGTTACCAGATAATTTTTCAGAAAATCAAGCATGTTTAATTAAAAATATCTTGACAGCCGAAGGAAAAAAGATTGATTACAATCTAAGCGATTGATTTTCCATTAGCTCTTGAGTTTCATAATTTTTCACGACCACTGCAAATTTCTTTTATTTTGTTTGGAGATCGAACAGGTTTGAATGAAAAAAATAATATCAACATTTTTCAAGCGAAACGTTCGAAAAATATGGATACGAAAATAGTATTATTGTAATTATATTTTGGTATAAAAATAATACATTACGAAAATAATACATTGAAAATAGAAAAAAAAAGTTCTTTTAGGGTATATTTGAAAATTATTTAATTAAAATTTTTTTTTAAAATTTTTTAATTTTTTAAAAAATTTTAATTAAAAAAATTGACTCAATAAAAAAATAACTGGAAGGGATAGAAGTTTTAGCAAATCATCTGAACGTCAAACATGGCTATTATTTGTTTTAACAATGTAATCATTATTAAAAAAAAGTTTGAAATTGACTTTTCAAAATATTTTATTCGTAAGAATCAACACTTTAATCAGTTCAATTTGAATAAATAAATGAATGTATTATACCCACAAATTATTACTATTTCACTGCGTATTTTCTTATGCATTTTCATGTATTGTTAAAAAACAATACTTCCTTCTTTTTTAAATTAAATATCACCAGTACAAACAAATTAACTCAAGACAAAATGAATAAAACTAACGTTATGTTTAATAATTTCTTATTGCTCATTATTACCTGTTGATTACATATTTTGTTCTTAGAACATCTTATAAAATATTTGTTGTCAATAATTAAGTTATAACGTAGCTTTTTAGTTTTACAATGTTATACTCCTTCTAATATTTCGCAAAGCTGTAAATATCGAATAGTTTCATTCATTATTGGTTTACTTATTTAAGTAAATTCTAGTCTAACTTTTTTCTTAAAAAAATTATAAATATTTCCGTACATTAAAGATAAAAATATTTCCGTACATTAGACTTTGACTGAGCATTGAGTAGAGTTGTTTTTATAGCTACATGAAAATACCAAAATGCTGTTTTAAAATGCTCTATTTCATACTTGTAAACTACTCGACGATAATTATTCATTAATAATTGAATCGGCGAGTGCAGAAACCACTTCAGTAAAAAAAATCCGAAAACTCGTTTTCAGTGAAAATAAGCGTAGAAAGGCAAGATGCGTGTTGGGTGCAAAAACTACGTTAGTCTATTGAGTAGTTCCGTAAATACAGGACGTTTGTTTCGAGTGTTGAGTGCAGAAATAATGGAGGAGTTATTACGTTTTTTCTCCCTCCTGAAAAATTTGAAATTTGTGACTGACGTTGTTTCTGCACTCACCGATTCAATTATTTTTTTTAAATATTATTAGCAATATTTATCAACCAAATTAGTCGCTATAATCTGATGCATTTCTTTAAGCTGTGATTCTTAAACAATATTTATCGCCATGAAAAAAAAACACCTTTGCCAATGTAATTTACGCGTCTTTTTTCGTTCTTACGTGATGTCTTACGTCTTTTTACTTTTGAAATTACAAGTTCCAAATTCTGTGAAGTCCTTTACCTCTGATCTTTTATTTCCACTGCAGAATATTCATCCCACATTACAAGACTGTTTGGATTTCGGTGTCTAGACGCTTCCAAGTTCAATTTCCATCCTGTCGATTTTAATAAAACGCCCTCTTTTCCGACCTCCATTAAGGATACATGATACCGCAAAAATGTCGTGCACTTCTGAGTCGAATCAGCAAAATATTCCCGGAGTGGGCGGGGGGGGGGGCGGCTTAAGTAGAGAGGGGAGTGAGACGAAACTTCTTGACCAGTGTCATATTTCATAGAGGTGGATGGAAGAGTATGCACAGTGAATTCTAAAAATGACTTATTGGATGATAAATATTTAAATTATTTACTTTAAAATGGGCATTACAGATAAACAACCTAATTACAATGCACATTGAACAAGCAATTAAGAAATAAAACAAACATGAAAACACATTAAAAACAGACAAACGCATTACACAGATAAAAGTTGGAAACAGTTTTAAAATCATTGAAAGACATGTGAAAAATATCTAAGTCGTGAGAATAGTTATTGTAAATTTTATAAAACTTATATATAAAAAGACATTTTGATTATAGTTGTAATAGGAAGAGCTATGAGAAAATATGCGACGATTACGTGCAAATCTATTGCGAATTAAGAGGTGAAGATATGTACTGTACTAGTTATGTAGTTGGAATCAATTCGATTGTTTTAAACTGTATGGAAAAACAAAAGACAGAAAACTTCATGCCTAGATTTAAGGGTCGAGATATTAAAAATGTTACGCAGATCAAATGAGGATAAGTATCAGTTTCTTTTATTTTGCAATGATTATTTTTTCATGAAGCTAGTAAAGTAGGTAATTTGGATAGTTGAAAAATTGGAGCATAAATTAAATTATGAAGAAATTTTTGTTTTTAGAGAAACTGAAAAAACAAAACTAACCTTTTTTGTTATTATGTTTATTGGATTGCTTAAAGTAACTATAAAGTTATTTTTTTAGTTTTTCCAAGTTTAAAAGAATTTTTTAAACCTATAAATGAAGAAAATATCTGTCATGCACGAATATTTCTGGTATTGCTTCTGATCACATTTGAACCAAAGTTGAAGTTGTATTTAATATAAATAAAAAAACTACTATTATAGTATATTTAAGCGTAATATGTAAAAATATACCGCATTAAATGAAGTTAATGCATTCAAAAGTCTATTAAGGAAGATATTGTTGAGAAAAAAAGAAATTCGACTAATAATAACACAATGCACAAAATACATAAGATAAGTTGTTATAATTAATGAAATAATATTTTCGTAATGAAGCCATATATATAACTTTACAAAGTCACGATAACTTACAGATAAAAATGAATAAATAGAGATTTTTTTTACAATAAGTAAAATGCTTTTTAAGTTTAATTTAAAATTTTGTACATATTTTTTTGAAACTTCTATAAACATATTAACACGTTATAAAATAAAAGTTTACTTCAAGCATACAAAATGTGTTATCTCCGAAAAAACTATTTTCAAAGTAATTTATTTCGATTTAGTCTCTTTTAGAACATTTTTAATCTGCTAAGACCATAAAAAAGTAGTTTGTGAGCAGAGTATATAATGTTTTTTTTCTTTCAATTTAAGAATATAACATGTCAGAATGCAGTTTTGCTGAAAATTACTATTTTTTTCATCGGGGAACAAATGTCTCTTATTTACTCTATCGTTCAATTTTATTATTTATTATTTAAAATTCTTATGGACATTTTTTTATTTTGAAATATTTTACATTTTGAAAGGATGCAAATTGTTTCATTTATTCTATTTTTATTGAGAATAAATCTTATTTTGTTAGCCAGTTCTTTTTATAGCCCTTATAAATGATAAAGACAAAAATATAGTAAAATAAACAGTTCTTCATTTTTACTATGTGATTATTCTTCATTAAATTAGATTTGACATAACTTTTATTGTAGTTTTTTAATTTAGGGCAATGTTTTAGTATAATTAATTCACTCATATGCATTATGATATAATGATTAAACTAATATTTGCCTTAAAAACAACTTCAAAATCATAAGAATCGTAAAACGTGTGAATTGACGAAATGCATTAATTTTTCTTCTGAATTCTGTACAAACTGTTTCACGACTAGCATACTTTGGAAGTAAAGAAGCAAACTTTACGCTTCTTTTCCAATATCACGTGTGATACGCGTTTTTTCAAACAAATTAAATAAATAAATGTCAATGCATAATGATATAATGATTAATATGCATAATGATCAATCAATATGCATAATGATATAATGATTAAAATAATATTTGCCGTAGAAATAACTTTAAAATCATGTGAATCGTAAATACGTGTGAATTGACGAAATGCATTTTTACGTTTATACGTGTGTGACGAAATGCATGTGCTGACGAAATTATTTTTTTAAAATTCTGTACAAGTTGATTCACGACTAGCATGCTTTCGAAAGAGAGAAGCAAACTTCACGCTTTTTTTTCAATATCACGTGTGATACGCATTTCTTCAAGCAAAATAAATAAATAAATAAATAAATAAATAAATAAATAAATAAATAAATAAATAAATAAATAAATAAATAAATAAATAAATAAATAAATAAATAAATAAATAAATAAATAAATAAATAAATAAATAAATAAATAAATAAATAGATAAATAAATAAATAAATAAATAAATAAATAAATAAATAAATAAATAAATAAATAAATAAATAAATAAATAAATAAATAAATAAATAAATAAATAAATAAATAAATAAATAAATAAATAAATAAATAAATAAATAAATAAATAAATAAATAAATAAATAAATAAATAAATAAATAAATAAATAAATAAATAAATAAATAAATAAATAAATAAATAAATAAATAAATAAATAAATAAATAAATGAATAAATGAATAAATGAAATAAATCTTTCATTTGATGGGAATGGAAGTTCAGAATAACAGACAGAGGAACAGTGAAAAAATATGTATTAGTAGCTTGCACATTGTATAGGTAATTAATAGATTCATCACAGTGCGAAAAAAAATTCCCATAACTTTAATGATTTAAAGTTTATAACGAGTAGAGTTACTTGCTTATGTATCGGTATTTTTACCATTTTTAGTTAAGGACCACAAACCAATACATTCCTATTCTTCATTCCAATTCAGCAAAGTTTTGGTCAGAGCAGCCTCTCGTTCAAGATCGTAATCTTAATAGAGTTGCTCCGGGGCATTGTGAAGAGTGTTTGGGGTTGAAAAAGACAACAAAGAACTATGGTTTAAGGAACGGAAACGATTTTTTCACCTCCGAAATGAGATCCTTGGCAATCTTACCTGAGCGAGGGGAAAAAGTAGGATGAATAAACCATTAGGCCCTTTAACACTGTTCCTAAAGTTTCAATAAAGCAATGGGATATTAAATGTTTTTTTTAAAAACTAAATGTTGAATATCTTAATTGCTCATTGTTAGGGTTTAATCATTCGGATTTGTATAACAAATAGTAAAAGGTTTTTGGAAAAGTAATAATTAATTAGGTCTCATTAATTAATCAATACTAGTTTAATTTTAAATAAATATGTAAAACGGATAGCAAACAATATATTCAATGAATCATCTTAGTAGTTAATCTTTAGAAATGGATGGGTTGTTTCAAAAGGAATTATTGTCAAAAGTTTTTTTATTGCATAAATTTTTTTTTAGAATTTATTATTTTTAATATTTTGAAATGAATCAGTGGTAAAAAAAACCTTTATTTTTTTAATAAAAGATTTTTTTTTCATTGTAGCTAGATATTCATACAAATGAGAAATGGGAATAGTTATAAAATACGTAATATTTTTAAAAAAAATTTACTTTCCTTCCTTATCTGGATATTCAATGAGGAACTAGGTTATAAAAGACCCGACAAAAGTTTATTTTAAAATATATTGTTAAAGATATAAACTAATATTTAAGATTGAAAATGCTGAAATATTATTACTTTGTCCCTTATTGTAAAAAGTTTCATATAGCAGATGGATGGAATTAATTTGTATTGTGCATATTTTGACTGATTAATTATTTTAATGTATTTCAAATTGTGCATAATTTTATTTTAGCAAATCCTTATAATTTGAAATAATCAAAATACTTTTTTCTAAATTAAATATTTAACCATACATTTTACAAAAATGTACTACTTATGATATTGTTAATTATTATATAATTGATTAAGATGAATTATAAGGTAAGTTGCATGTTTAAATTCTTTATGAATTTTTCTCAGGTAATAAATACTAAAAGATTTGTAAATATAACGAAAAGATTTTTTTGTTGCCGTAAAACTACTATCGCTTTGAATGTATTTTGAAAAAAAAAAAAAAAATTCGTTTAATGTAACAGAAAAAGGGGGAAAAAATGCTGCTGAAATGAAACAAAGTTAAAAAAGACCCTTTCCTTGTTAGTTACATTTGCTTTAACACACAAAAATGTGATTTCTTCGCTCATAAAAATACGACAAAAAGGTATGCTACAATATTTAAATTTTTACTTAACGAAAAATTGCTGCAGAAGCATTCATTTATAAAATCAGTTATTGAATTTGGCACTTCGAAAAAAGATTACGGCCTTGTTTGAGTCTTCTGTCAATCCGAGTATGTCAATCATGGAAAGTTTATATCCGATTTGGGGAATCTTGCAGCATTCAATAAGGAAAAAAAATAACTTTTATTTTTAACGAATTTCTTGCACAGTAAAGACACATATACTATTTTTGATATATTTTGTTATTTGAATCCAGTCATCACACTATTTTACTTAACTTTAGTTTTGTTCTTTGTGTAATTGAGTAAGTTTTTAAAATTAAAATTGCAAAAGTTTGATTATTGCTATGGAGTTATTTCATCGCGTCAAGATATATAGCAATTATTATTTCGTTTTTTAACAATCGATATAATTATTATATCGTTATTTGACAATCGATATAATTATTATATGTTTACAAATGAGAAAAAGATTAAAAAAGAAGATTTTATCATTTATTTGATAGCAGTTTTTAATGAAAAAAGTTACAAACGCAAACCAAATATATATTCATATATTTTATGTGTATTTTTTAAATAATTATACATAAAAAAGATGAAAAAAATGTCGTTTTTGGAAGTAATTTATTTATTCGAAACGATGACAATTTAGCTTGAAGACTCCGTAGTTAAAAAGTTATAGAAAACTTATATCATCTTCAAGGACTATAATATTAAAATAAAACATTTATCTCTAATCATTTCTCGGGTTTTCTCAACGTATATTGATAAAAAAGTTAAATAGAACTTTTTAGGACGCCAAAAGTATTATTTCTGAAGATTGTATTCGAATAATTTGAAATCAGTATTTATTACGTTTATCTGCTTTGTTGGAGATCCTTTATACAGTCATTATGTAGTTACTCATTTTTGATAGTTAATGTTATGATATGAGACATTTATTAAAATTTTTGAATAATAATTTCGCACCAGCTAACTATCTAAGATTAACTAAAAGTTAGACGCCAGCTAAGGTTTACTTTGAGATATTATTCTAAATATCTTCCTTATTTATTAATCAAATTAGGCAGTGATAAAAATTGAACAATTATAAAAATGCGCTACGGTTACCAGATAATTTTTCAGAAAATCAAGCATGTTTAATTAAAAATATCTTGACAGCCGAAGGAAAAAAGATTGATTACAATCTAAGCGATTGATTTTCCATTAGCTCTTGAGTTTCATAATTTTTCACGACCACTGCAAATTTCTTTTATTTTGTTTGGAGATCGAACAGGTTTGAATGAAAAAAATAATATCAACATTTTTCAAGCGAAACGTTCGAAAAATATGGATACGAAAATAGTATTATTGTAATTATATTTTGGTATAAAAATAATACATTACGAAAATAATACATTGAAAATAGAAAAAAAAAGTTCTTTTAGGGTATATTTGAAAATTATTTAATTAAAATTTTTTTTTAAAATTTTTTAATTTTTTAAAAAATTTTAATTAAAAAATTGACTCAATAAAAAAATAACTGGAAGGGATAGAAGTTTTAGCAAATCATCTGAACGTCAAACATGGCTATTATTTGTTTTAACAATGTAATCATTATTAAAAAAAAGTTTGAAATTGACTTTTCAAAATATTTTATTCGTAAGAATCAACACTTTAATCAGTTCAATTTGAATAAATAAATGAATGTATTATACACACAAATTATTACTATTTCACTGCGTATTTTCTTATGCATTTTCATGTATTGTTAAAAAACAATACTTCCTTCTTTTTTAAATTAAATATCACCAGTACAAACAAATTAACTCAAGACAAAATGAATAAAACTAACGTTATGTTTAATAATTTCTTATTGCTCATTATTACCTGTTGATTACATATTTTGTTCTTAGAACATCTTATAAAATATTTGTTGTCAATAATTAAGTTATAACGTAGCTTTTTAGTTTTACAATGTTATACTCCTTCTAATATTTCGCAAAGCTGTAAATATCGAATAGTTTCATTCATTATTGGTTTACTTATTTAAGTAAATTCTAGTCTAACTTTTTTCTTAAAAAAATTATAAATATTTCCGTACATTAAAGATAAAAATATTTCCGTACATTAGACTTTGACTGAGCATTGAGTAGAGTTGTTTTTATAGCTACATGAAAATACCAAAATGCTGTTTTAAAATGCTCTATTTCATACTTGTAAACTACTCGACGATAATTATTCATTAATAATTGAATCGGCGAGTGCAGAAACCACTTCAGTAAAAAAAATCCGAAAACTCGTTTTCAGTGAAAATAAGCGTAGAAAGGCAAGATGCGTGTTGGGTGCAAAAACTACGTTAGTCTATTGAGTAGTTCCGTAAATACAGGACGTTTGTTTCGAGTGTTGAGTGCAGAAATAATGGAGGAGTTATTACGTTTTTTCTCCCTCCTGAAAAATTTGAAATTTGTGACTGACGTTGTTTCTGCACTCACCGATTCAATTATTTTTTTTAAATATTATTAGCAATATTTATCAACCAAATTAGTCGCTATAATCTGATGCATTTCTTTAAGCTGTGATTCTTAAACAATATTTATCGCCATGAAAAAAAAACACCTTTGCCAATGTAATTTACGCGTCTTTTTTCGTTCTTACGTGATGTCTTACGTCTTTTTACTTTTGAAATTACAAGTTCCAAATTCTGTGAAGTCCTTTACCTCTGATCTTTTATTTCCACTGCAGAATATTCATCCCACATTACAAGACTGTTTGGATTTCGGTGTCTAGACGCTTCCAAGTTCAATTTCCATCCTGTCGATTTTAATAAAACGCCCTCTTTTCCGACCTCCATTAAGGATACATGATACCGCAAAAATGTCGTGCACTTCTGAGTCGAATCAGCAAAATATTCCCGGAGTGGGCGGGGGGGGGGGGGCGGCTTAAGTAGAGAGGGGAGTGAGACGAAACTTCTTGACCAGTGTCATATTTCATAGAGGTGGATGGAAGAGTATGCACAGTGAATTCTAAAAATGACTTATTGGATGATAAATATTTAAATTATTTACTTTAAAATGGGCATTACAGATAAACAACCTAATTACAATGCACATTGAACAAGCAATTAAGAAATAAAACAAACATGAAAACACATTAAAAACAGACAAACGCATTACACAGATAAAAGTTGGAAACAGTTTTAAAATCATTGAAAGACATGTGAAAAATATCTAAGTCGTGAGAATAGTTATTGTAAATTTTATAAAACTTATATATAAAAAGACATTTTGATTATAGTTGTAATAGGAAGAGCTATGAGAAAATATGCGACGATTACGTGCAAATCTATTGCGAATTAAGAGGTGAAGATATGTACTGTACTAGTTATGTAGTTGGAATCAATTCGATTGTTTTAAACTGTATGGAAAAACAAAAGACAGAAAACTTCATGCCTAGATTTAAGGGTCGAGATATTAAAAATGTTACGCAGATCAAATGAGGATAAGTATCAGTTTCTTTTATTTTGCAATGATTATTTTTTCATGAAGCTAGTAAAGTAGGTAATTTGGATAGTTGAAAAATTGGAGCATAAATTAAATTATGAAGAAATTTTTGTTTTTAGAGAAACTGAAAAAACAAAACTAACCTTTTTTGTTATTATGTTTATTGGATTGCTTAAAGTAACTATAAAGTTATTTTTTTAGTTTTTCCAAGTTTAAAAGAATTTTTTAAACCTATAAATGAAGAAAATATCTGTCATGCACGAATATTTCTGGTATTGCTTCTGATCACATTTGAACCAAAGTTGAAGTTGTATTTAATATAAATAAAAAAACTACTATTATAGTATATTTAAGCGTAATATGTAAAAATATACCGCATTAAATGAAGTTAATGCATTCAAAAGTCTATTAAGGAAGATATTGTTGAGAAAAAAAGAAATTCGACTAATAATAACACAATGCACAAAATACATAAGATAAGTTGTTATAATTAATGAAATAATATTTTCGTAATGAAGCCATATATATAACTTTACAAAGTCACGATAACTTACAGATAAAAATGAATAAATAGAGATTTTTTTTACAATAAGTAAAATGCTTTTTAAGTTTAATTTAAAATTTTGTACATATTTTTTTGAAACTTCTATAAACATATTAACACGTTATAAAATAAAAGTTTACTTCAAGCATACAAAATGTGTTATCTCCGAAAAAACTATTTTCAAAGTAATTTATTTCGATTTAGTCTCTTTTAGAACATTTTTAATCTGCTAAGACCATAAAAAAGTAGTTTGTGAGCAGAGTATATAATGTTTTTTTTCTTTCAATTTAAGAATATAACATGTCAGAATGCAGTTTTGCTGAAAATTACTATTTTTTTTCATCGGGGAACAAATGTCTCTTATTTACTCTATCGTTCAATTTTATTATTTATTATTTAAAATTCTTATGGACATTTTTTTATTTTGAAATATTTTACATTTTGAAAGGATGCAAATTGTTTCATTTATTCTATTTTTATTGAGAATAAATCTTATTTTGTTAGCCAGTTCTTTTTATAGCCCTTATAAATGATAAAGACAAAAATATAGTAAAATAAACAGTTCTTCATTTTTACTATGTGATTATTCTTCATTAAATTAGATTTGACATAACTTTTATTGTAGTTTTTTAATTTAGGGCAATGTTTTAGTATAATTAATTCACTCATATGCATTATGATATAATGATTAAACTAATATTTGCCTTAAAAACAACTTCAAAATCATAAGAATCGTAAAACGTGTGAATTGACGAAATGCATTAATTTTTCTTCTGAATTCTGTACAAACTGTTTCACGACTAGCATACTTTGGAAGTAAAGAAGCAAACTTTACGCTTCTTTTCCAATATCACGTGTGATACGCGTTTTTTCAAACAAATTAAATAAATAAATGTCAATGCATAATGATATAATGATTAATATGCATAATGATCAATCAATATGCATAATGATATAATGATTAAAATAATATTTGCCGTAGAAATAACTTTAAAATCATGTGAATCGTAAATACGTGTGAATTGACGAAATGCATTTTTACGTTTATACGTGTGTGACGAAATGCATGTGCTGACGAAATTATTTTTTTAAAATTCTGTACAAGTTGATTCACGACTAGCATGCTTTCGAAAGAGAGAAGCAAACTTCACGCTTTTTTCCCAATATCACGTGTGATACGCATTTCTTCAAGCAAAATAAATAAATAAATAAATAAATAAATAAATAAATAAATAAATAAATAAATAAATAAATAAATAAATAAATAAAAATAAATAAATAAATAAATATAAAATAAATAAATAAATAAATAAATAAATAAATAAATAAATAAATAAATAAATAAATAAATATATAAATAAATAAATAAATAAATAAATAAATAAATAAATAAATGAATAAATGAATAAATGAAATAAATCTTTCATTTGATGGGAATGGAAGTTCAGAATAACAGACAGAGGAACAGTGAAAAAATATGTATTAGTAGCTTGCACATTGTATAGGTAATTAATAGATTCATCACAGTGCGAAAAAAAATTCCCATAACTTTAATGATTTAAAGTTTATAACGAGTAGAGTTACTTGCTTATGTATCGGTATTTTTACCATTTTTAGTTAAGGACCACAAACCAATACATTCCTATTCTTCATTCCAATTCAGCAAAGTTTTGGTCAGAGCAGCCTCTCGTTCAAGATCGTAATCTTAATAGAGTTGCTCCGGGGCATTGTGAAGAGTGTTTGGGGTTGAAAAAGACAACAAAGAACTATGGTTTAAGGAACGGAAACGATTTTTTCACCTCCGAAATGAGATCCTTGGCAATCTTACCTGAGCGAGGGGAAAAAGTAGGATGAATAAACCATTAGGCCCTTTAACACTGTTCCTAAAGTTTCAATAAAGCAATGGGATGTTTAAATGTTTTTTTTTAAAAACTAAATGTTGAATATCTTAATTGCTCATTGTTAGGGTTTAATCATTCGGATTTGTATAACAAATAGTAAAAGGTTTTTGGAAAAGTAATAATTAATTAGGTCTCATTAATTAATCAATACTAGTTTAATTTTAAATAAATATGTAAAACGGATAGCAAACAATATATTCAATGAATCATCTTAGTAGTTAATCTTTAGAAATGGATGGGTTGTTTCAAAAGGAATTATTGTCAAAAGTTTTTTTATTGCATAAATTTTTTTTTAGAATTTATTATTTTTAATATTTTGAAATGAATCAGTGGTAAAAAAAACCTTTATTTTTTTAATAAAAGATTTTTTTTTCATTGTAGCTAGATATTCATACAAATGAGAAATGGGAATAGTTATAAAATACGTAATATTTTTAAAAAAAATTTACTTTCCTTCCTTATCTGGATATTCAATGAGGAACTAGGTTATAAAAGACCCGACAAAAGTTTATTTTAAAATATATTGTTAAAGATATAAACTAATATTTAAGATTGAAAATGCTGAAATATTATTACTTTGTCCCTTATTGTAAAAAGTTTCATATAGCAGATGGATGGAATTAATTTGTATTGTGCATATTTTGACTGATTAATTATTTTAATGTATTTCAAATTGTGCATAATTTTATTTTAGCAAATCCTTATAATTTGAAATAATCAAAATACTTTTTTCTAAATTAAATATTTAACCATACATTTTACAAAAATGTACTACTTATGATATTGTTAATTATTATATAATTGATTAAGATGAATTATAAGGTAAGTTGCATGTTTAAATTCTTTATGAATTTTTCTCAGGTAATAAATACTAAAAGATTTGTAAATATAACGAAAAGATTTTTTTGTTGCCGTAAAACTACTATCGCTTTGAATGTATTTTGAAAAAAAAAAAAAAATTCGTTTAATGTAACAGAAAAAGGGGGAAAAAAATGCTGCTGAAATGAAACAAAGTTAAAAAAGACCCTTTCCTTGTTAGTTACATTTGCTTTAACACACAAAAATGTGATTTCTTCGCTCATAAAAATACGACAAAAAGGTATGCTACAATATTTAAATTTTTACTTAACGAAAAATTGCTGCAGAAGCATTCATTTATAAAATCAGTTATTGAATTTGGCACTTCGAAAAAAGATTACGGCCTTGTTTGAGTCTTCTGTCAATCCGAGTATGTCAATCATGGAAAGTTTATATCCGATTTGGGGAATCTTGCAGCATTCAATAAGGAAAAAAAATAACTTTTATTTTTAACGAATTTCTTGCACAGTAAAGACACATATACTATTTTTGATATATTTTGTTATTTGAATCCAGTCATCACACTATTTTACTTAACTTTAGTTTTGTTCTTTGTGTAATTGAGTAAGTTTTTAAAATTAAAATTGCAAAAGTTTGATTATTGCTATGGAGTTATTTCATCGCGTCAAGATATATAGCAATTATTATTTCGTTTTTTAACAATCGATATAATTATTATATCGTTATTTGACAATCGATATAATTATTATATGTTTACAAATGAGAAAAAGATTAAAAAAGAAGATTTTATCATTTATTTGATAGCAGTTTTTAATGAAAAAAGTTACAAACGCAAACCAAATATATATTCATATATTTTATGTGTATTTTTTAAATAATTATACATAAAAAAGATGAAAAAAATGTCGTTTTTGGAAGTAATTTATTTATTCGAAACGATGACAATTTAGCTTGAAGACTCCGTAGTTAAAAAGTTATAGAAAACTTATATCATCTTCAAGGACTATAATATTAAAATAAAACATTTATCTCTAATCATTTCTCGGGTTTTCTCAACGTATATTGATAAAAAAGTTAAATAGAACTTTTTAGGACGCCAAAAGTATTATTTCTGAAGATTGTATTCGAATAATTTGAAATCAGTATTTATTACGTTTATCTGCTTTGTTGGAGATCCTTTATACAGTCATTATGTAGTTACTCATTTTTGATAGTTAATGTTATGATATGAGACATTTATTAAAATTTTTGAATAATAATTTCGCACCAGCTAACTATCTAAGATTAACTAAAAGTTAGACGCCAGCTAAGGTTTACTTTGAGATATTATTCTAAATATCTTCCTTATTTATTAATCAAATTAGGCAGTGATAAAAATTGAACAATTATAAAAATGCGCTACGGTTACCAGATAATTTTTCAGAAAATCAAGCATGTTTAATTAAAAATATCTTGACAGCCGAAGGAAAAAAGATTGATTACAATCTAAGCGATTGATTTTCCATTAGCTCTTGAGTTTCATAATTTTTCACGACCACTGCAAATTTCTTTTATTTTGTTTGGAGATCGAACAGGTTTGAATGAAAAAAATAATATCAACATTTTTCAAGCGAAACGTTCGAAAAATATGGATACGAAAATAGTATTATTGTAATTATATTTTGGTATAAAAATAATACATTACGAAAATAATACATTGAAAATAGAAAAAAAAGTTCTTTTAGGGTATATTTGAAAATTATTTAATTAAAATTTTTTTTTTAAATTTTTTAATTTTTAAAAAAATTTTAATTAAAAAATTGACTCAATAAAAAAATAACTGGAAGGGATAGAAGTTTTAGCAAATCATCTGAACGTCAAACATGGCTATTATTTGTTTTAACAATGTAATCATTATTAAAAAAAAGTTTGAAATTGACTTTTCAAAATATTTTATTCGTAAGAATCAACACTTTAATCAGTTCAATTTGAATAAATAAATGAATGTATTATACACACAAATTATTACTATTTCACTGCGTATTTTCTTATGCATTTTCATGTATTGTTAAAAAACAATACTTCCTTCTTTTTTAAATTAAATATCACCAGTACAAACAAATTAACTCAAGACAAAATGAATAAAACTAACGTTATGTTTAATAATTTCTTATTGCTCATTATTACCTGTTGATTACATATTTTGTTCTTAGAACATCTTATAAAATATTTGTTGTCAATAATTAAGTTATAACGTAGCTTTTTAGTTTTACAATGTTATACTCCTTCTAATATTTCGCAAAGCTGTAAATATCGAATAGTTTCATTCATTATTGGTTTACTTATTTAAGTAAATTCTAGTCTAACTTTTTTCTTAAAAAAATTATAAATATTTCCGTACATTAAAGATAAAAATATTTCCGTACATTAGACTTTGACTGAGCATTGAGTAGAGTTGTTTTTATAGCTACATGAAAATACCAAAATGCTGTTTTAAAATGCTCTATTTCATACTTGTAAACTACTCGACGATAATTATTCATTAATAATTGAATCGGCGAGTGCAGAAACCACTTCAGTAAAAAAAATCCGAAAACTCGTTTTCAGTGAAAATAAGCGTAGAAAGGCAAGATGCGTGTTGGGTGCAAAAACTACGTTAGTCTATTGAGTAGTTCCGTAAATACAGGACGTTTGTTTCGAGTGTTGAGTGCAGAAGTAATGGAGGAGTTATTACGTTTTTTCTCCCTCCTGAAAAATTTGAAATTTGTGACTGACGTTGTTTCTGCACTCACCGATTCAATTATTTTTTTTAAATATTATTAGCAATATTTATCAACCAAATTAGTCGCTATAATCTGATGCATTTCTTTAAGCTGTGATTCTTAAACAATATTTATCGCCATGAAAAAAAAACACCTTTGCCAATGTAATTTACGCGTCTTTTTTCGTTCTTACGTGATGTCTTACGTCTTTTTACTTTTGAAATTACAAGTTCCAAATTCTGTGAAGTCCTTTACCTCTGATCTTTTATTTCCACTGCAGAATATTCATCCCACATTACAAGACTGTTTGGATTTCGGTGTCTAGACGCTTCCAAGTTCAATTTCCATCCTGTCGATTTTAATAAAACGCCCTCTTTTCCGACCTCCATTAAGGATACATGATACCGCAAAAATGTCGTGCACTTCTGAGTCGAATCAGCAAAATATTCCCGGAGTGGGCGGGGGGGGGGGGGGGGCGGCTTAAGTAGAGAGGGGAGTGAGACGAAACTTCTTGACCAGTGTCATATTTCATAGAGGTGGATGGAAGAGTATGCACAGTGAATTCTAAAAATGACTTATTGGATGATAAATATTTAAATTATTTACTTTAAAATGGGCATTACAGATAAACAACCTAATTACAATGCACATTGAACAAGCAATTAAGAAATAAAACAAACATGAAAACACATTAAAAACAGACAAACGCATTACACAGATAAAAGTTGGAAACAGTTTTAAAATCATTGAAAGACATGTGAAAAATATCTAAGTCGTGAGAATAGTTATTGTAAATTTTATAAAACTTATATATAAAAAGACATTTTGATTATAGTTGTAATAGGAAGAGCTATGAGAAAATATGCGACGATTACGTGCAAATCTATTGCGAATTAAGAGGTGAAGATATGTACTGTACTAGTTATGTAGTTGGAATCAATTCGATTGTTTTAAACTGTATGGAAAAACAAAAGACAGAAAACTTCATGCCTAGATTTAAGGGTCGAGATATTAAAAATGTTACGCAGATCAAATGAGGATAAGTATCAGTTTCTTTTATTTTGCAATGATTATTTTTTCATGAAGCTAGTAAAGTAGGTAATTTGGATAGTTGAAAAATTGGAGCATAAATTAAATTATGAAGAAATTTTTGTTTTTAGAGAAACTGAAAAAACAAAACTAACCTTTTTTGTTATTATGTTTATTGGATTGCTTAAAGTAACTATAAAGTTATTTTTTTAGTTTTTCCAAGTTTAAAAGAATTTTTTAAACCTATAAATGAAGAAAATATCTGTCATGCACGAATATTTCTGGTATTGCTTCTGATCACATTTGAACCAAAGTTGAAGTTGTATTTAATATAAATAAAAAAACTACTATTATAGTATATTTAAGCGTAATATGTAAAAATATACCGCATTAAATGAAGTTAATGCATTCAAAAGTCTATTAAGGAAGATATTGTTGAGAAAAAAAGAAATTCGACTAATAATAACACAATGCACAAAATACATAAGATAAGTTGTTATAATTAATGAAATAATATTTTCGTAATGAAGCCATATATATAACTTTACAAAGTCACGATAACTTACAGATAAAAATGAATAAATAGAGATTTTTTTTACAATAAGTAAAATGCTTTTTAAGTTTAATTTAAAATTTTGTACACATTTTTTTGAAACTTCTATAAACATATTAACACGTTATAAAATAAAAGTTTACTTCAAGCATACAAAATGTGTTATCTCCGAAAAAACTATTTTCAAAGTAATTTATTTCGATTTAGTCTCTTTTAGAACATTTTTAATCTGCTAAGACCATAAAAAAGTAGTTTGTGAGCAGAGTATATAATGTTTTTTTTCTTTCAATTTAAGAATATAACATGTCAGAATGCAGTTTTGCTGAAAATTACTATTTTTTTCATCGGGGAACAAATGTCTCTTATTTACTCTATCGTTCAATTTTATTATTTATTATTTAAAATTCTTATGGACATTTTTTTATTTTGAAATATTTTACATTTTGAAAGGATGCAAATTGTTTCATTTATTCTATTTTTATTGAGAATAAATCTTGTTTTGTTAGCCAGTTCTTTTTATAGCCCTTATAAATGATAAAGACAAAAATATAGTAAAATAAACAGTTCTTCATTTTTACTATGTGATTATTCTTCATTAAATTAGATTTGACATAACTTTTATTGTAGTTTTTTAATTTAGGGCAATGTTTTAGTATAATTAATTCACTCATATGCATTATGATATAATGATTAAACTAATATTTGCCTTAAAAACAACTTCAAAATCATAAGAATCGTAAAACGTGTGAATTGACGAAATGCATTAATTTTTCTTCTGAATTCTGTACAAACTGTTTCACGACTAGCATACTTTGGAAGTAAAGAAGCAAACTTTACGCTTCTTTTCCAATATCACGTGTGATACGCGTTTTTTCAAACAAATTAAATAAATAAATGTCAATGCATAATGATATAATGATTAATATGCATAATGATCAATCAATATGCATAATGATATAATGATTAAAATAATATTTGCCGTAGAAATAACTTTAAAATCATGTGAATCGTAAATACGTGTGAATTGACGAAATGCATTTTTACGTTTATACGTGTGTGACGAAATGCATGTGCTGACGAAATTATTTTTTTAAAATTCTGTACAAGTTGATTCACGACTAGCATGCTTTCGAAAGAGAGAAGCAAACTTCACGCTTTTTTTCCAATATCACGTGTGATACGCATTTCTTCAAGCAAAATAAATAAATAAATAAATAAATAAATAAATAAATAAATAAATAAATAAATGAATAAATGAATAAATGAATAAATGAATAAATGAATAAATGAATAAATGAATAAATGAATAAATAAATAAATAAATAAATAAATAAATAAATAAATAAATAAATAAATAAATGAATAAATGAATAAATGAATAAATGAATAAATGAATAAATGAATAAATAAATAAATAAATAAATAAATAAATGAATAAATGAATAAATGAATAAATGAATAAATGAATAAATAAATAAATAAATAAATAAATAAATGAATAAATGAATAAATGAATAAATGAATAAATGAATAAATGAATAAATGAATAAATAAATAAATAAATAAATAAATAAATAAATAAATAAATAAATAAATAAATAAATAAATAAATAAATAAATAAATAAATAAATAAATAAATTTTTCTTTTCTACATTAATAATATGATCCAAAAGTAAAAAAAAAAAAAATAATAACGTCTCAAAATTAGCTTGATAACTATCTAAATTTTTTCAAATATATTTTTTGTTAGTCAAATAGCATTTGTCGGGAAATACTTTTAAAGTCAACGTGCAATTTGCATTACTCAAGAGTGATATTTTAAAAAGTTCCTAAATAATTTAAACCTTTTACAGCACTTATTTTAAGAACAATATTAATTAGAAAGTTTAATCATTACTAACAAAATACTTTTGTTACATTTTTCAGATTTACATAGTAAATTTAGTTAACCAAAAGCAACTTTATAACAGTCAAAAGGGTGTCTTTATATTACTTCAAAGGAGAGTGTCTCAAAAATACCCAAACAGACCCTAATCAAAAGCAGATAGGCATGGTGCCATTACTACAGATAAGCTCCTTTCTAAGACGTGTTGCCCTAGCCTCCTGATTATTAAAGGGTGGTGGCGTCTTTAGAATTTCATTGGCTGTTGGATCCGGACCTCCCGGCCTAATCCGGGAAATCCTTAGTTTATGGCCATTACGTGTCTGGTGTCTGGTCACGTGTCTGAATATGGACGGCTTGGAAATTCTGTGAAGTAGGTGTAGTGTGTGAAAGTTATTGTGGTTATGCTTATTATTAATTTTGTATCATAATTTTGGGCAATGGGTAATGTAATCGATTCTGGATGCCTATTTCTAGCCTCCTTTAGGAGCTTTAAACTGCTAATTACACTTTGTAATTTAGAACCCTGGTCATGGTCAAGTGACGAATTCGACACCTGAGCGGGCACCCAATGGAACTTCGAGCGACATCGTACGCTTACGCCGTCGGAGCTTTCGACTCCACAGATTCAGTGAGCACGTATATCGCAGTGTACTCGGGCACCCCGGTGAATTTTAGAGGATATTTTCCCACCAGCACGAATACGTCTATAGTATGGCTAGGACAAAGACAGAACCAAGAACCTTCTCGGTGTGAGGCTCGTCGCATACACCTCTCGTCTACCGAAAGGGGGGGGGGGGGGCATAATTCTGGTTAAGCTTGAATATTTACGGCTGCCTACTTAGCCTAAACAAGGAACTGTGACACTACCAAGATTTTTTTCGTCATTTTGAACTCGGTCAAGTAATGAAAACGATAACTGAGTTGTCATAAACGGAACTTCGAGTGACAGTGTGTACGCTAACGCGCAAAGCCCTCAGACCTTGGACTTCAAAGATTTAATGACTTTTAAGGTATAATGTCCCAGTGTACTCGAGGACATCTTTGAATTTCGTGTAATTTCTTTACCAGCTTGAATACATACGTTTACTGCAAGGCTGTAATCTGCCGTGCATTTTTATTATAATATGGAGTTTTTTCTTAAACATAGTTTAAATAACGATATTATTTTTTTAACCCTCATTTCGGACGTAAAGGGCTCTTCTTTGGGCTTTTAGTTATCTTCTTTGATATGGATTTGTCCAATATGAGGTATTTTTGTTTTGCCTAGAATTTTGCACCAAATACCTACCTACCTTTTAAAGTACCAATGATACCTAGAGCTCTTAGTGGAGTGTGGGCCAGAGACATAACATAGAGTGGACTGCGCATTGGCAAACCTAGAGTGTCCTAAACATCTAACTTACACAGTCACATGACTGTGTCGCGTTTGGCTCGCATCTATGGCGAGTTTACCATTTGGCGAGTTTTTCCACAACGACCTGAACACAGAGGCCAACAATCTAATGTTATGATAAAGAAGCTTGGAAAGGAGCAAGGATCAATCGCTAGTATTTTAAGATCCTCTTAATAGATATCAGATTATTTCTTTGATTTTGTGAGTCTATTTAAGATTACTTGAACAATTGAATGTGGACTCTTTATTAAAAATTAATTTAAAAGAACATTAGTAGGTTTATGTAGATTGTTGCTGTAATATAAGTTGGTAATTGACATGGTGAACATTTTCTGCCGTCTCTAACTTTCGTTCTAACGGTCCAATTTTAAAAAAAATCAATTTTTTTTTTGAAATATTGCTTCTTCCTTTATTTCACCTGGAATAAATCAACTTTCTAAAACACATCAATATATTCCAAATTCAGCAAATGTTCTACTTTTTAAATATAAATAACTCAAACACGATTGTAAAAACAGGTTTCGTTTTGACCAAATTGTAAAAAAATATTCTACTTCTAAGCTGTGTTCAGACCATTAATTTAATTGACTTGGCCCAAAATATTTACTATAATTATTAATTAGAGTTCTAACAACGTTGATTTAATCATGGATATGATTCTTCAGTATAAAAGAGCTTTTAGAATCAATTCCCTCGATAGAAATTATAGTTTATGAAGAACACACAATTACTAAAAGTATGCAGAACTAAATAAATTTTACCCGTGAAGTGTGACTAATCCTTTTTTATACCCCTCTTTACAATTAGGAATTCACAAGCATTTGGCATCTTGCACAAAACGTTACTGAATTAAGAGTACAACATTCACGATTCATGCTCAGAGATTAAAAGAATGTAATTAAATATTTATTATAAAAGCCAAAAGAGAAAAATACCAACAATGCTCAAAAAATCGTCTGCAAAAACATTTAAAAAAATTCAAGCTGCCGTGATTGGTAGAAACCCACGTGACTGGGTATTGATGGTGGTCTCCACTTCGGTTTGCTAGCTGATATTCAGGTCTGGCGACAATTTCGAATAGTTCGTAACGAAACGGAAGCGTTAAGTTGCCATATGTAGCAACCTTCCCCCTCTTGGCGATTTATGATGTTTAGGACATAATGCTAATCTGCAAGGGATGGCGGTTTTCCAGAAAAAACGGTTTTCCATTTTCCATCGGTTTTTCCCTAAAAAAGCGGTTTTCGGTTCTAAAGGGCCCCATACAAAAAAAAAAACGGTTTTCAGTCAAAACCGGGACCACCAGTTTTTTGAAAACCGGTTTTGGTTTTCCATCCCTAAGCTGCTTTACTATTAATGCGCAGTCCACTCTATGTTATGTCTCTGGTGTGGGCAATAGAATCACATTCAAATATGATTTGTGCCGTTTTCTCGTTGTTACGACATTTCTCACACATGCGATCTTGTTACCTAGTCATGAAATACATGTTGCAAGGTGTCCACTGTTGAAATTTTTTTTTTCTGAATTCTGTACAAGCTGTTTCACGACTAGCATACTTTAGAAGTAGAGAGGCAAACATTACGCTTCTTTTCCAATATCACGTGTGATACGCGTTTTTTCAAGCCAAATAGATAGATAGATAGACAGACAGACAGCTAGATAGATAGATAGATAGACAGACAGACAGACATATAGGCAGATAGATAGATAGATTGATAGATAAATAAATAAATTTTACTTTTCTGCATTAATAATTTGATCGAAAAGTTAAAAAAATAATAGCCTCTCAAAATTAGCTTGATAACTAGATTTGAACAATATGAGGTATTTCTGTTTTGCCTAGAATGTTGCACCAAATCCCTATCTACTTTAATGATGTCTATTAGACACTTAATGAAGCTAAGGCGTAGCTCTTAATGTACCAATGATACCTAGAGCTCTTAGTGGAGTGTGGGCAATGGAATCACATTCAAATATGATTTGTGCCGTTTTCTGACTGTTACGACATTTCTCACACATGCGATCTTGTTACCTAGTCATGAAATACATGTTGAAAGGTGTCCACTGTTGAAATTTTTTTTCTGAATTCTGTACAAGCTGTTTCACGACTAGCATACTTTGGAAGTAGAGAAGCAAACTTTACGCTGCTTTTCCAATATCACGTGTGATACGCGTTTTTTCAAGCCAAATAAATTAAATAAATAAATAAATAAATAAATAAATAAATAAATAAATAAATAAATAAATAAATAAATAAATAAATAAATAAATAAATAAATAAATAAATAAATAAATAAATAAATAAATAAATGAATGAATGAATGAATGAATGAATGAATGAATGAATGAATGAATGAATGAATAAATAAATAAATAAATAAATAAATAAATAAATAAATAAATAAATAAATAAATAAATAAATAAATAAATAAATAAATAAATAAATAAATAAATAAATAAATAAATAAATAAATTTTACTTTTCTACATTAATAATTTGATCCAAAAGTTAAAAAAAATAATAGCCTCTCAAAATTAGCTTGATGACTAGATTTGTACAATATGAGGCATTTCTGTTTTGCCTAGAATGTTACGCCAAATCCCTACCTACTTTAATGTTGTCTATTAGACACTTAATGAAGCTAAGGTGTAGCTCTTAATGTACCAATGATACCTAGAGCTCTTTGTGGAGTGTGGGCAATAGAATCACATTCAAATATGATTTGTGCCGTTTTCTCGTTGTTACGACATTTATCACACATGCGATCTTGCTACCTAGTAATGAAATACATGTTGAAAAGGTTTCCACTGTGTTGAAATTTACAGCAAATACAGGGTGGTTATAAAATAACGCTCGCTATTCGGAATTATCTGTAGCTCTAATGAATAATCTAAATGCATAAAAAATTGAGACACTTACTAATCAAGAAAGGGGGGGGGGGGGGGAGAATGGAATCATAAAAAACAAACTTGTCTCTTCTTGACAAGGGTTCTAAATTACGATGTGTAATTGAATGTGTTGGTCATAATTGGCCATACTTGGCTACGCCTCGTAATTCAGAACCTTGGTCAAGAGACGAGTTTCGTTTTATAATTCCATTCTTTATCGAAAAAAAAAAGAAACTCGTCTCTTGACCTGGGTTCTAAAATACGAGGCGTAATTAGCTGTGTTGGCCGTAATTGGTCATAATTGACGATGCCTCGTAACTTAGAACCCTGGTCAAGAGACGAGTTTGTTTTTTTATGATTATTCTTTTTTATGATTCTTTTTTAAGATTCTATCTTTTTTTATGATTCCTGTCTTTTCCCCCCTTTTTGATTAGTAAGTGTCTCAATTTTTTAAGCATTTGAATTATTAATTCAAGCTACAGACCACTCCGAATAGCCAGCGTTATTTTATAACCACCCTGTAAATAACACAAGAGTTAAAACAGTGAAACTGCATTTATATTTTTAAAAGTACAGAGCCAGTCAAGTTATAGTAAACAATTGGGTTAACGATCGAAAACAATCACATAACTAATGTCGCTGTCACTCTTAGTTGCAATTTGGAAGATTTCTCATTTCAAAAAGACGACTGTATTAAAACTGTGAAAAATAATAACCAAATATACGTATACCGAATTCGATTAAACTTTTTTTACAGCTTGTAAAGTTTACCATTGCTTAATTTCTATTGGGTTAGAGTTGCAAATCAGATGTCTCTGGGTAACAAGAATTTGTCTTTCAATGTTTTGGTTTGAAAGTTTCTCAGCTACCTTACCAAATGACTCTTTTAGCAAATATCCTTACAACTCCAATTTTCATTGAAAATATGCTTTTGTCTTATGTTATTCATTATTTTTATACCGCCAGATATAGCATCTATTTATTCGATTGCATTTATTAGACAAGAGTACCACAGAACAAAAAAAAAAAAAAGAACCATTACTCGATTGCTCCAAATAGAACAGAAAAACTGTTCTTCCATTCATTTAAAAAGTAAAGGGCTAATCTAGAGAGACAGTTCTGGGGTTGTAACTGCCAAAGCTAATCTCTTGCACATGTGACAGGTGATCAGTAAGAAATGCCCGGAATTAAACCACCTGAGGTTTCAATTGTTTTTTCAGAAAGACGAGATTTAAGTGCATTTTGAAGTTAAGGGAAAAGTTTTGTTTTCCTTCGATTTTTTTTAATTAGAAATTTAATTTCTTTTATATTTGTTTGGAAATATAAAGTAAAATATACGAAATTAAGCCTCTCCTTTACATTTCAGTTATTTTCTTAAGAGTAATACGATGATATTTTCCTATTTTTTTCTTTATATCTTTTGACGAATGGGCAAGAAGGAAATATAAATAAAAACTTTGATTTTCATTTTTTTCTGGTATCGATAGTAATGAAAGTTTCTTAAAATTGCAGTTTTAAGAAATTAGAAAAACACCAACAACCCTTGTTTTCTTATTTTTTTTCTTTATACCTTTACTCACATTTTTAAAAAGTGTCTAAGCATAAATCTCTAAAATATTTTCGTTCTAACTAAAATGCAATGTTTAATTTCCTCTCGTTGTTTTATTGTTTAAATTTTGAAATTTCGTGAGCAAAATATTTTTGAAAAATTTAATTAAAAATAATATTTTATCCTATGAAAAAGCTCTTAATTGTACAATAGACATATTTAATATAGAACCTCATATTTAACTAACAATAAGAAAGGCATGTGTTTACAAAAAGAACCTTCTAGTTCAAAAAGGACAAATGGGCATTGATTACAGCCACACTACATGACAACAGAAACTGTTATTTAAAATATATAACAATTTATTTACGAGTTTTGGTTAATTAATAATTTGATAAATTTAAATTTAAAGCTTAATGTTATAAACCATTTAGTATAAGCATCAAAGGAATATATTTTCTTCCAATTTCTTCAGAACTTCTTTATGCATTTTATTGACGAAACCCAAATTTCATCTGTAGGGAGCACAAAAATCATTCCCTATGTATCAAAACGGCAAGAGAAATCCATAAACACACACACACACAAAAGTGGAAAGAAAACCATTTTTTCTCGAACACTTTTCCTCACACCTTTGCTTCGATCCCGTATCATCCATAATGTATTCCATCACAAGTCAGAGACAACAAAAAATGTTTGCAAAAAACACACACAGGAAAAAAAAATGGCTGAGAATATCCCCAGCGAGGAATAAACCACGGAATAAGTAGGCAATGAAGCAGTGGCGGAACTAAGCCGCCCCTGGATTTGGGTTGCATACAGTGAGGGATTAGGGATCGGTTACGGAGTGGGGTTTTCAGGGGGACCGGGGGGTTTTGATAATTGATCCCTCTGTGGGCAGCAGCACTTCTTTTGGCCTCCTTCTTTGATCCGATCACGTAGGTTGACGCTGGAAAGCGTCGTTTTGTCTTTGCAGGGAAGGATATTCCCCAGGATCCAGAGCAGCGATAGAGATGCCAAATTTGGGGAAATATCGCACATTTGGAGATATTTAGAGATTTGTTTCTCCAAATGTATTATTTGGAGCCCTTAAAGCTCATCGAGAAGTGCACTTTATACTAAGTAGCTCATACATGCGAAAAGTTAGATTTGCAAATATAAATATGTTTTGTGTTTCTAAAAAAAAAACAAATTTCTTACATTGAAAGTTCCTGAAAAGAAATTTTACAATATTCACCGCTTAAACTTTTAGACGAAACATAGATTCTAATATTCCACACAAATCTACAGTTTTAAAACTAATGTTCGATTGAGACACTTTTTTTCAATTTTAAAACATTTTTTTAATAGGTTATTTAATATGACTTAGTAAATAGTTTCTCTTTCATTGTAGTAATCAGGAAACCATAACTTTATTTACTTTCAATTTATTAAATACATAATATTATAGGTTTAATTACTAAAACTTTCAGTTCATATCTAAAAAAACATTGAAAAAAATTAAAATGGCATTGAACAGGAAAGTAACTAATCTTCCACTGATTTATCCAGAGTGCAACATCATAGACACAAATTTTGACTTATTCCTTTTGTTGGCAATTTTGGGGGTTTTATGAAAACTTGGCGCCTTCCAAGTTTATTGAATCGGCAGTCCTAAGGTGAAAGCCTTTAAAATGGGGAAGATTGGGCGTGTGAGATGTTTACAAAATTTTTAGGTGATTTCATTCTTTTGGGAAAAGATCATGAGTGGGGATGTTTTCGTGTCAAATAACAATTTACATAAATGAATTTTTGTTTCAACAAAAATTGAAGAAGCGTTTTTTGATATTGTATTTCTTCAGCAATGTAACATTGTATGTTTTGATATTTGATTTAACTTGCGTAAAAATCAGCATATTTAGTATTGATTCAAAGATTGAAACATAAAAACAAGGTATAGAAAAATTTGAAAACATTTTCCATTTCTTCTGTCTGATAATTCGTATTAGATTTAATAAGACAAAGAAATTTCGAATTTATCACTAACAGTTTTAGTAAAACATTAAAAATGCTAAAAAGAATATCAAAAACTTTTGGGTCTTTAAAACTAAAAGATAGTAAGAGTCGAAAGTTTTCGAAGGTGTATATTTCTTTTAATTATAAAAATAATAACGATAATTTCATTTCCTTAAACTCACCAAATCAACAACTCTTACACTAAAGTGTATTTAATCAGGCTTTGCCCTCATACGTGCCTATTGTCGTCTCCAAAATAAAGTGTACTTATTTTTAAGTAAGTATAATCATTAGTTTGCATTTATTATATGTTTAAATACCAACAATAGGTATGACTAGAACTGTAAAAATTCGCATTACATGTAAGGATACAATCGCAATTGTTTGTTGCCATTTTGCCCTAACAAACTGATTAATTAACATCCAATACACAGCACCGCCTGATTTGGTTTCCAAAGATCTTGCCAAAACTGATCATCTTAAAAACGTGATACTCTGACGATCGTAAAATCTAGAAACTCTAGTGATCGTAAATAGTGATTCCTAAAATTTCAGAACTCCAGCTTTCATGAAATTGAGAAACTCCGTTATATCTAAACGTGCGCCACTACGGCTATCTTAAAAATAATACTGTGTCAAAGCAGACTTACAAGTTTATAGATAAATTAAGTGAAAATAGCATTTTTAAAATAATGTTATTCTCAAAAAGGCTTCCGAATAAAATAAATTTTCTCTTAGTAGTTCCTGTTTAAGCACAGATTGCTAATAAGTTTTTTCGTCCAATTTCTAACACTGCGGCAACAGTTACTTTTGTACTCAATAAAGTTCCGAAATATCCACGAATTAATATAAAACTGCACCTGTTCCCTTATAATGAAAACAAAACAAAGCACAGTTACTAATAAAGGCCCTCTAGTAGGATACATCAGTGAGTCAAATTGGACTGTCGAATCCAACGTTAAGTTCTAGTGCTACCCCCGGAGAGTTAAGAATAAGAAGGAGATGTTGCCAAGCATAAACTAATACAAAACCTTTTTTGCCAAATGAAGCCATCAATCGCTTTGTAGTAAGCCCAAACAAACACTCATGGCAAATCTTTTGGCATTATTCCAAAGTTGAGTTAGTATCTGCTTATTACATCAACTTGTACAACGTACTTTTCTTACCTGCAAAGAGTTTTACTAACATCTTGCATAAGTTGAGATCTCTTTCTACAGCCTACAACTGCTCAAAGACAATTTTTTTTATAACCAACATTCTTTAAAGAATAAAATAATGCGCTTTACTTAGAACTAAACCTTGAGTTCTTGGGACTCGATAAAGAAGATCTTCTGGAGCGACCATTATTGGTTATAAAACTTGAGAGTGTGCAATATCATAGACCTAATCTAGCTTTGCTCGGCAACATGGATCAGCAACAACACAACACTTTAAACTAACATTGAGTGAACACTTTCTTTAGACTTACTAGGGTTGCTTGGCGAGTTTTCTGATTGCTTCACTTGCTTTCTCACCAAACATCTCCATCTTCTTCTGGACTCCTATGGTCGAATCCAACAGTAATAGTAAGTTCCAGTGCTACTATCCTTATTGCTGTCCCCAAATTCGCCACAGGGATGCTCCGATTTATTCCGATCTTTTTTCCGGAGAGGTCCAAAGCTGGTTTATCGGAATCCCCTCGGTTTCTTTTATTCATGGAAGGTATTCTCCGGTATTCATGAAAGTCGTCATATTTATCTTATTCATTTCTGGAAGGAATCGACGAGGTTTTCTTTTTGGAGAAAAGGTTTACTGTAAAAGGATTGTCTGATTAATCACTGTTTTTCTTAATATTACATCAAACTGGGGCTATGGTAGTTAATAACACAGTTCTTTTTGAAAGTTATATTATTCGTAGTTTACTGTAAAAGTATTGTCTGATTATAATCGCTGTTTTTATTAATATTACATCAAATTAGGCTATGGTACGTAGTTATAGCACAGTTCTTTTCAAAATTTATCTTATTTGTAGATTACATATGTAACGGAATGCAAGTTATTACATTGCTTTCCTAAGACTAGTAGTAGATTTAATTCTCTTCAAACACTTATTAAACTCTCTTTAAAGGAACATATTTATTCTAATGCAATACCATAGAGGAACTTTGGCTTAAGCTTAAAATCTAATAGTACAGCATTTCTACTTACTCATCAATTTCTTTAAAGTGTAACCGTTGTCACCACTGATTAAAAATGATAAGTTTTGTCAAAAAAAGTATTTTTAGAGAGTAAAAGTATTAAGGAGCCTCACTTGAATCAAAGTTACAAGTAAATTCCGAAGTTTTTTCATTTGAACGTGGACACAAAAATGAATTTTTAAGTTTGAAACTAGCATTTTTCAGTTTTATTATATTTATCCCAGTGTATAATTTTCAAGGCCAAAATGTAGCTAACAGTAGAAGTACAAACAATTACAAAAACATTTTTTTTTTCCGATAGGTTTTTTGCCCATTTTAAAGAAATGTTAATTCAAAGAAAAGATTCTTTATTTTGTTCCAAATTGGTTCTAATTATTATTCGATTGATTTTTTCAAACAAATATTCAATGTTCTTAATATCTGTGGTAAAGTTGCATAAATAGACAAAAAAAATTACTAAAACTATAAAGACTTAGAGTGGATTCACCAAAAGAGGATTTAGCACTGTAATTGTTTTAAAGTTCAAAGCAAAACTTGAAATTATTCATATTGCACTGTACACTCTAAAAAATGAATGCTCAAAAACGACGAAATTTTCCTTAATTTTGACGATTCCGTTTACTGGCAAATGCTCCGAGTTTTCGTTTCCTCAAAGTAAGGAAATTTGAATCGTCATTTTTATGAGGATTTGAATGTCGTCTAATCTAAAGAAATATTTCGTCATTTTTGAGCATGTGAGTACAACAGTGAGATTCAGTTTCCTCAAAATCAAGATACATAATCGTCAAATTACGATCGTAAAAGTGAGGATTCACGTTTACTCGAACGTCACGTGATAGTTTGACGAAACAATCCTCAAAATTAACGAAATGAGGCTTGACGATTCATGAATCGTCAAAAATGAAAGTGTTATTTCTGAGAGTGTACTCGTACTCACACATGGCCGAAACAAAGTGTTCGCTGCAAGAGACCCGGAACAAATCAAGGTAATATCTTGTCATAAAATCCGATAGCCTCTCTTCCGCGATATTTCCTTCTAAAAATGCTCCTGGAATGAAGCTTAATTAGCATTTTATGACGTCACGTTCCAAGTACCGCTTGGACGAAATCTAATCACCTGACAAACATTTTGGCCCACATCTTCGAAACAACTAAACGCGAGACCGTAATAGGGGGTAAAGAGGCATTATCTTCTGGTTGGAGACAGTTGTACATGAATGGTTTTCAAAAGCCATACTTTAATGCAGGGTATCCACAGAATATGTATCTAGTATATATATATCAAAATTCAAACTCATCTACTTATGAAATTTTTGAAAGAAAAAAAAAAGTAGTTATCTTATGCCATACTGATGAGAAACTAATTTGCCAATTTTCTTTTGAGGGCAGGAGGGCCTTAATAGAGCAGTGGAATCAACACAAAAATTAACCTTGATCTGAGATACCCCTTTCTAGTTAAATCAGTTAATCATGTTAAATATGCCTATTCATTGCTCTATCTCTCCATCACTTCATTATTACACAGATTTATGAATTTTTCAAAATAAAATTCCATTCCATAATACAAAGGTTCATACAATTTAAAATTTTAAAAGTACCTTTTCGGAAAACAACTTTTAAATTGGAACTTTCGGTTCTTACTTTCTCTCCCTGTGTCAGTGAAAATTCTGTCTGTGTCTGCCTTAATTTGATAAAAGTTTGTAAGCGGTTCTCTGTTCAAGCACAAACCGAAAAATACATATGAAGAGTACCGGGGAAGAACCGCTTGATTTATTAGGAGTCGTTCCATAATTGCGTTTGCTTGGCGGACATTGGCGACAGGAAACAGGTTTCACTCTTTCTTCTTTGCTTGGTCCAAGCGTCGGAATCGTACATCGCGTGAATCTCCTCATTTAGAAACTGGTTTCCTTACACCAGTTTAGACGACTACTCGCTATCATCGCCAAAGTGGCCGGCCGAGGAAAGTTTTCTACGAAATCAAGCTGTTTTTCCCCTGTACTCTTCATATACTAACCTACCTGATTACCAAAGGAAGTCAAATGTCAGTTACAGCTTGGTCATGCCAACCGGATGTATTTTCACTCTTCCTGCCGCATTATTTGGTTCCAATTAGGCGCTGCTTTTGGAATGTTATTCGGTGAGAAATGAAGCAGAATCGTTATTAATCAGGAAGATATGAGCACATATGTAGCATAGAGATTTTATTATTTTTGAAAGATGCTCTGCCAAGATTGGGGAAGGAAGAACCAAAGAATAGTTAGGCGGGAATAGCAGAAACTTTTCTTTACTGATGATCCTTTTTAAAAGCAATGCCGACTAATATTTTAGCTGAATGCACATACGAATTGCTGCTTCTGATGCTCCTATGTAACAACAGTATTCGTAAACAACAAATTTTGTTGTAATCAAACATCTTTGAGTCAATGGGTTGATTTGGACAAGCGACTTGTAGGAGATATTTTTTTAGGGGGGGGGGGGGGTGCAGATTTGGGTATGTTTGGAATTTGAATAGAGTGTGCCAACAAACTGTGTTGTATCATGATATATAAGCACAAAGACACCAAAGTTTAAAGCTATTAGTAGTTATGAAATAGTATGTTTTTAGTTATAGTAAAAAAGGGAGCATATAACTTTTATTTAAAGTTTGCAATCATCAAAAAAAAAAGTTTATATGGTAAAAACTATCTTTACTAAGGTTCTTATCCCTACTGCACTTTATCTAATTGAATTGCTACTTTTCACCCACTGGCTACCTCAATGCCCTAAACAAGCCCTAGAAAGTATTCAAAGCCCTCCCTAAGCACAGGGATTCCACAAGGAGAGAAACACACACACAATTCTATTTCTCTAAGGGGAAATTATTAAGACTGTCAGGAAGAGGGCTGCGACTAATCAACCCATTTCCTACCGAACGAACTCAGTACTTAGTCGCGGTGGTCGTAATCCCAATGTGTGAGAAAATCAGATTTGCTCCCTCGGGTTTTTCTGGTGGATTCACACTAATTTCTTCACTACCAGTTTGGGATGGCAAATAAATCGAAGGAGCTGTCGGCTGTTTTTCGTCTTAGGATTTATTGATTATCTGTTGTGCAAATGGTACCTTTTTGCAATAAAAAAAATAGTCAGGTCAATTTTTTTTTATGAATTATCATTTCTATAGGGTAAGGTGGGGTAAGTGGGCCACCTTTTTGGCATAATTCGACTTTAGACCCTCATACCACTGGCTGTAATCGGCCTAACAACTTACTTTTTTTGTGGTCCATTCTCTCATATGTTATTAGTGTACCCATGGCAACCTTAACACAAATCGGCAAATAATAAATTTAAAAAATATGTTTTTCTTTTTGGTCATCCGAGTGGCCCACTTGCCCCGCAAGGTGGGGTAAGTGGGCCACCCCCCTAATATATTTTTACACATAACTGGTAGAGATATGGTGGGGCAAGTGGAATAATCTACATGATTTTCTGAGCGTTTGAAAAAAAAAAGTAATGATGTATCTTTAATAGTTCCCCCATAGCAACTTTTTCTGGCATGCAAGCTTACTACAAGAAAAAATACGTTAATTTTCATCTTGTCATTTTTGCATGTAGTGTAAAAAAATGTTAGGGCTACAGATTTTAAACTGGCCTATGTCAATGAATAGGACTATGAATTGCGAATATGACTAGCCCTATGAATCAGTGAATCTGACTTTTTTTTAAGTATATTAAAGAGTTGGGGCAAGTGGGCCACCCCTGGCCCACTTACCCCGCCATTGTGGTGGCCCACTTACCCCAAACGCGGGGCAACTGGGCCACCCCAATTTTCTTTTAACCTTATCAACATCACAAGTTCATGACACTACAAAAAGATACTATGTTTTATACACTTTCAAAATATATAACATTTTGTTTTGTATCATGAACCGTTTGGAAATAAATAAAAATACAGTATGATGGCGTGAATTACGAAAAAATGCAATTTTGAAAAATGTCACAAAAAGGATTGTACCTTGTTACATACTTGAATGAAAATGTTGCCATAATGTTTTCTGCATCTATTGGGGTAAATACGTAAAAATATTGTAACAGATTTTTTTTTGCGTCCATAATTCGGGAAATGCCAGGGGGGTGGCCCACTTGCCCCAATGGCCCACTTACCCCACCTTACCCTAAGTCTTATTTAATTCGGGACTAATTTTAAGACTCGAACTGAGATAGTTTATAATTTTTATACAAAATTTGTCTTGTTGATAATTTTTTTTTTTTTGTATATCGAAAAAGTGCTTTGAATAAAATGATTTATTTTTTTTGTAGGGCATGTCCCGTTATATCAATGTGTATATTGACACAAACACCTTTTAATTTGACCTTTCAGTTGATTGGTGAACTAACTATGCTTCTTAGCAATTAGCTGCCGTAAAAGCTGTTTCTGTCTAAACGGACTGGGACAGTGAAATGGAACAGTACCCTTAAGACTTTTCGGTCAAATATTTAAGATTCAAGGCCATTTTGATTTTGCTTAAAATTTTCTACTTCAAAATTGCTGCTCTTGTTTGTATTTTTCCATATTCACTCCTCATGACTGCTTCTTTAAAATAGTTAAATTGTGAATAAACAATACATTTAAAAAATAATTATTGAAAATCATTTCACTTTATGGAATTGCAACACTGACTTCCTCCCATCTAGTAGGAAGCTATCTGACATATGATTGGTTGTCCTGGTCATTATGTCCTGGTGTTTATTCACTGGAGAACGCAGGGCCTTAAACATTCATTCACTGGTTATTCTACCCTACTTGTGATTTTTCTTGATAAAAGAACCAAACAATTTTACTTACGGTTAGCAGTTAAAATTGTTTAACTAAATTTCGTTAGTAATAGTGTACTTTTCAACCTTTTATGTTTATTTTTTTATGTCTAGTTCTAAATAGCATTTACTTATTAAATCGCTGCAGGAACTACAGAACTTTCGCCGTGTTTCAATTTCGGTTTAACAATTAATCTACATTGTATGCACATGAGAAGATTCATTTCACCATGGCGATTCCCTGTTGGTTCTCAGTACGCACCTTCTATTGTTTCTTTTTCATGTTGGCCCTTCGCCAGACGATATTAAGGGACCTGGGAAATGTTCGAATACTTCTGAGAGAAATGGTTCTCTTAATCTAAGAAAATGCGAGAAAAAGCCCCCGATTGCTTCAATGTATCTTAATGGAACCTTTTACCATTGCTTGGTTATCTTGCTTCTGGTTTGTCTCAAAAAGTTTTTTGTCGTGCTTATTTACCGTAACAAAATTCTAATATAAAGGCTTAGCGATAATAAAATGTACTAAAATGCCTTTTTTTTAAATGTAAGTGTTTCTCATTTCAAAAGTAGATTTTTTATATGAGAAATGTTGCTTTTTTAAAAATGTATTTTGCATTCGAAATAGATATTTGTAAAAATATGGCCGAGTATCCATTGAAGGAGGGTAGAAGCTTCATTGAACTGCATATATTTTCATTGCTAAATTGTACCTCCTTTTAACATTTTAATAAAATTTGAGTAAAAATACCACACGTTTACTATTATACGTTCCGATACAGATTGACTTTAAAATTTAAAAACAAAATTTTTTTTCGTGCTACAAAATAAAAATGAATCGTGTGTTTTTCTGTGTGCCAAATTTTTTTTAAAAAATGCCATATTTTATTGAGATGTGCCCCTAAATAATTTTTACTACTTGCAAATATAAATAGCGTAATAATTTTTTTAAAATATTTTAAATACCTAATCTAGATAATTAGATGTGAATGCAAATGCTTGATGATTTTGCTAATTTTATTGTAGTCGCATATTGCTAGAAGTTGAAGAAATTTTCTATTTCTCTATTAGTAAATCAATTTTAATCTTCAATATTAGTAAGGAGTTTTAAACATTCAATCAGGTTTCAGTATTTTAAATATGCCTTTCACTGTGTGCTATATGTTCAAACCAATATTTAGACGCATAAAGCAATACATTTACGTATCCTGCAATATATTTCCTCCTATTTAGAAATGTCAATTGGTTGTTACAATCAAATAATTATTTAAAAACTTCTATTAATGAAACCTACTAAAGTAACAAGCTAATTAACTTATAACGGTTTTTTTTTGATTTTTTGAGATTGTTAATTATAATTAGTCTATGGTTCATGTAATAAGTCTCTTTTGTAAAAAAAAGTTTAGTTTTCCTGTGTAATAGCCTTAAACTAGTGAATCTCTTTTATAAAAATATTTGTACATAATTATTTTTTAAACACATTCTGGCAATTTTTAGTTTAGTACTTTTCAGAAAGACAGCGATTTAGGCCGCAAAGAATAAACAAAGAATTTCCTAAAATAACTTTTTATGTAATCTGGCTGAAGATATTAAATTTTAATTTCTATACAGAAAAAATATTGCAGGGAAAAGCTGAAAATTCATTTTTTATTTTTATTTCTAGAGGGATCCTTTGAATATATTTTTACATCACAATGAAACTGTTTGGCCAACTCAGCTTGAAACACATGAGTATGGATACAAAGTTAAAGACCATGGTCATTTAGGTAAAGTATCTTCGTTACTTAAAGCAAATTTATATCTTTCTTTTACCTTACATTATATGAATTCATTAACTCATATGTTGTCTCATTAATACTTGCAAAACCGGTTATGAATTTTGATTTATAACAAATGGGATTTATTTTTATATAATTTTAAATAAATAAGAAATAAAAATCGTTAGTAATTTTATTATTTTTAAAAAATATTATACTGAATATATTTTCTGCTTTGAGAACATTTATTATGCCGGGTTTATTATGAGTGACGTTTTTTTTTATTTATGGAATATTGAATATTATTTACAGGCAAAGGACAATGAATCAATGATATAGACTATTTTCAGAATGATATAAATTTAGCGAATTGGCGAATTGAAATAATGAATCGAATGAAAATAGCGAATTGAATAATATGAAATAATAACTATCTGCTTAAAAACGTATATCACAGAAATTAACATAGCATGAATAAATTAAATATTTCAAGCAAATTTCCTTAAGAAATATCCTTATTTCTAAACAACCCTAAATTCGGCTCTTTCAGAAACGAAAATTTGGGGACGTTTTTTTTTTCTCTCCTTTATATCGTTGTTAGTGTCGATCACAAGTATGATTCTAACGATTATTGGGCGCTGTTAGTTGTAGGGAATCGATTCAAGTTGCAGCTGGGACCGTAACTATTCGGTACTCGTTTAAGGGGCCTCTTATAAGCGGTGGAAAATAAAAGATTAGCAAGATATTTTTCAATTGTTCTTTGCTATAATTGCAATGGATTTAAGGATCTATGACTGACAGCCAGTTGAGGTGACATTTTCAAGATTAATGGTTCCTTATTGAGAATTAATTTTAATTACATTTAACAATTAATTAACTTTCATTTAACTTTCTTAGCATGAATGAATATAGTTTTCTAGTGTTTATTAAATCGAATTAAAAATATTATCAAAAATAAAAACCATAACAAAAAGATTCAACCATGTTATATAAAGTCATCAGTACATTAGAATACCTTATAAAAAAGCACAGATTCTAAAGAATACCGGACGAGCATAAAACACACTACACATACAATAGAAAACTGAAATTCTTATAAATTTTGTGTTTAGGTGACATTTGACATTACGTATTTCATAATGAAAGGTAATATTTATAACTTTTAATTTTTTTGCTTATTTGAATAATTTGTCATGAAAATAGTAAAATAAATATTATTTAAAATGGATAGAAAACAGAAAACAACTCTTCTTTGAACAGAACAAGTATTTACATCGTTATTCTACACCAGTCATCTCTAGAGAATTCTTTACCAATAGAATACTAATAATTTCCGCCTATTCTTTGCCCAGAGGCTTCAAAGTAGTCTTATTAAATTACGAAATGGACGAATGAACATAAATGAATAGCAAGTTTTGAAATTGGATTGTGCTACTTGAACAAGTAGTTTCATAAAAATTATTATGAATAGAATTAATAAGCCAATATTTATAAGTAATTTCACCATACATTTTATGAATAGTTGGCAATACACATTCAAATGAAGAGACAACTTTTGTTCCAAATTTATTGTCGAATTATTGTGAATATAATAACTATAGTTGTCCTTCTCTATTTATTACCCTAAAGTTAATCTTTCTGACGAAATATTAAAATTGTAGTTTGGTTACATTCAAATAAATAGCTGAAAAAGAATAAATAAGACAATTTGCACCTGAATGTTTTTCTTGAATGATGTCATTATTGAGCCTTTTAGATAGTATTTGGTACAAAAACATTTTTTTTATTTGTTTATACTATTTAAATAATGTTGAAAGATTTAAATAGTTATTTTGCTAAGTAATTTTTAAATGAGCCAAAAACAAATTTTGTTAGCTTAAATACAAAGTAATATGAATGGATTTTTATAATTCCGATAAAAAAATCAATATCTAAGTAAAAAAGTTTAAAATTTTACATTGGGAGTTCTTTAACAATCGAGTTATTCGGAGAAGTTGAATTATGCTTTCCGAATGGCATAAACCTTCTTATTCCATAGGCACGAAAATAGACTCCTATCTCGAATACTTTTTTCTTCTCATTTTGAACTGTTTATCAGTTCCTTTTCCTTTTCATGGTGACAATTTGTAGAACGCTACAAATTTAAAAGTAACTATTTTTATGTGATCTAAAACTTTTTGCTCTCTCACTGAACAATAATCCACAAAAATCAATGAAATATCTTGCAAATGTTCCTTTATATTTAATTTTAAAATAAGATACATATTTAAATAATTTCAAAAACTTCCTTCAAATAATGTTATCTAGATATATAAACAATTCTCAGACTAAGTTAAAACTTTAAATTTGCATATAAATATTTATTTTTCCAACCATTTATGAATTACGATATATACGATTATATAATCGCTTTTCTAAATTGCAGGACATGAAAACGAACATTCTCAAGAATATAAAGTACATAAAGGATCACATGCTGTAGTGAGTATGGTTGAACATATATTTTTTTTAAAGTTTAAGTGTTAAATGATTCATGAGATAAAATTTATAAGGGGGAGCTGGGGAGCCCAAGTCGGTTAGTCACTCGGTTAGCATACGAAAGGATCCGGTTCGGATCTGGGCATCGCCAAAATAACTGCTGACCTATAAACGGCACGTGCACCAATCCGACTAGCAATATCCGACTAATAATACCACGCGTAAGAGAGTGCACGTTAAATATCCTTTAAAAGTCCTAACGCTGCGTACGATGTCGCCCTTAACGGTTGAGTTGGGTGCCTATTCAAGTGTCAGATCGTCACTTGACTGTGGTTCTAAAATACGACGCCCGTCACTAATAGCCCTCGTGTAGCTCTAGTGCGACAATAATTCAAACCTAACCTAATATAATATTTAGAATGCGCGAATGTTTTAAAATGTTTCAAAGCTTTTTTTTCTATATATATTTCACTTGAATTGGGATGTCATATATTAAAAAAACTTCATTCTCACCAATTTGGTGAAAAAGAAGAGGATTTGTAAATGTTCCTGTGTGACAAGGAACATTCCAAACATTCAATCACAATTAATCTAATCCCATCGTATTCAATCACAATTAATGTAAACTTAACAATTGCAATTTGTATAGGTGGTTGCAGATTTAATATATTTACAGAGAAAATACGTATTTGGACAGACTGAGATAAAATGTTGCATAAAATTGCAGTACTTTGTCAAAACAGAATTATTCCGTTTTTTAACTGATTTTTTCCTGTGTACTTAAAACTAATGATTGATATTTTTTTTAAATTAAATTTCTTTTTTCTAATTTTCAGACGCATTTCTTCAGTCCCCGGGAAGAAGAGGAGGATTCCCGGTTCCTGCCCAACGTGGAACTCCTGAGGGGCGAGAAGGGAGACGTGGGACCCCCGGGCCCACCTGGGCCAGTGGGGCCCAGAGGAGAAAAGGTAATTACAATTACAGTAACCCTCGCACTCTAAAAAAATGAATGCTCAAAAACGACGAAATTTTCCTTAATTTTGACGATTCCGTTACTGGCAAATGCTCCGAGTTTTCGTTTCCGCAAAGTGAGGAAATTTGAATCGTCATTTTAAAATCTTCATTCCCACCATTTTGGTGAAAAAGAAGAGGATTTGTAAATGTTCCTGCGTGACAAGGAACATTCCAAACATTCAATCACAATTAATCTAATTCCATCGCATTCATGCATCAAATGGATGGATGCATGAATGCGATGGATTTCGTATTAGGATTTGAATGCCGTCAAATCTAAAGAAATATTTCGTCATTTTTGAGCATGTGAGTACAACTAATGATATTCAGTTTCCTCAAAATCAAGATGCAGAATCGTCAAATCACGATCGTAAAAGTGGGGATTCGCGTTTACTCAAAAGTCACGTGATAGTTTGACGAGAAACAATCCTCAATATTACCGAAATGAGGCTTGAGGATTCACGAATCGTCAAAAATGAAAGTGTTTTTTCTGAGAGTGCGGCCATATCGCGCCCCGTTATAACGCGCATTCGGATATTTCGCGCCTTGTATCATATCTCCCAATTTTTTTCAATGTAATTAGTATAATATTTATCAAGTCGTTCGTTAATGGCCCATTCGGTTATATCGCGGTTTTTTGCTTGTCTCCTGGGAAGCGCGATATAACGAGGGGTTGCTGTATTTCTAAGCCGTTATTATACTCGCCGCCAACCTAAAAAGATAGCGTGTCTGCGGCATACTACTCAATTGCATACTGCGGATGGAATCCTTCCGCGAATGTAAATAGTTCCATATAATACAATGTAATTTATCGAAATATATATTTGAAAACCTGAATTTTGTTAAGGATTTATTGAGTAAAAGAAAGTATTCTTAAATTTAATAAATTTTGATAACCACAACTTGTTTATTTCAATATTTGTAACGTATAGATCTGTGACCTGATTGTTAGGATATACACCAACATCCATTCTTTTTTTTTTTAAAGGAACTTTCACGTAAACGTATTACTATGTTGGATATCATGAAAAATGCTAAGAGTTTTGTACACAAATCTTAAATTATCAATACGTTTTTTTTGTATTAATAAAAGCGCTTCAAAACAAAAAAAAATAAATACAATCAAACATTGTAAATACAAATCCCTAGATACCTACAGATTTAATTAGTAACATAAATTTGTTTTATCTAAAATCCTATCTGTTAAAAGATCGCCTTTATAGTTGGAATTAATGGCGTTTGGAATGATGCTATTCGACCTGTAGTATATTTCTATTGCAATTTTTTTTTTACTTTTTTTAAAGTCTAGAATTCTCTTTTTGGTGTTATAAGTTGATACATAATGTTCATTTAACCTTGCTATATAAACTAATATGATTATCACTTTTTTCTTCAAATATATTTATCAGGGTGACTGTAGTTGGTTTGGAAATCCCCGCTGGAAGAGAAAAGACAAAAGTGCAGATTGGCTGCTTCCTGACAATGGCTCTGGCGAAGGACCGGTTAGCAAAGTTAATAGCTTTTTTAAAAAATAATTATTAAAAAAACCCCTCAATATTTCAATAGCAATACTTAAAGTTATGGGTATAAGACGTTTCCCTACCTTTTTGAATTAGAGGGAAAACAAATTTGAACTTTTCCGTTAGTACTCCGTTTATTTGGTTTAACATAAAAAGTAACTTTGTTGGTGTTAAAGTCATTGGTACTAGCTGTCAACGATAAAATCGTTGTTAGATCAACTCATTACGAATTGTGAGAGCTAAGGTAGATATGCATGATGGATACATATACATTATAAATATATGATAAGGACATATCATAATGGTATTAACTAAAATGTAAGATAAAAAAGAGATGAAAGATGCTCTTTATTTTTTTGCTGCAAGATTTTTAAATTTGAATATTCAATGACGATTTTGTTATACTGTTTTGATGATTGTTGATAACATTTCTTATTTGTTGTTCAAGTCATTACGCAAATTAATTTAAAAACAATAGCAGCCGAATACACGCGTGAAATGCTTACTTTTTTTCTTCTTAAAATCTAAATAAAAAAAGCTATAAATTTTAAAGAAACTCTAATAAATATAAACTCTGAGATTAAATATAAATTAGTTTTATTGCCTTGTGACAGTAAAAATTCTTTCTGTGTCTGTCTTACTTGATGAAGGCTTCATATGCGGGTCTCTGACCAAGCACACAAGCCTGAGTATAACCCTTTTCGACCGGCGGTCAGGTGGCGCTGATTTAAAATTAAGAGACTAAATTTGGAGTTTTATCGAAAAAAATTGCGTTAAACAGCATTAATGCCAGCAACTCATTGAAAACAAGGTCATTTTATACAAATAACGAATGGTACAAGTCAAAAGGCTTCAGTATCGATATTTTTGAAGAACTTGAACATTCTATTTACTACCCGCACGCGGCACGATCGTGCGAGCCCGGTCGGAAAGGGATATATGTACCTAACCCCCCCCCCCCCCCCCCCCCCCGCTACCGGCAAATGTTTATTGTGTCCTTGTTAGGACAGGCTTCCTTGTTAGGTAAATTTCGAAGAAATAACTTTTAAACTAATATTTTTTTTAATAAATATGATCGTTATTGCCGTATACGTGTGCCGTATTGCAGTGTACATTTCCACCAACATGTAATCGACGTCCGGCATATTTGAATGCGATTCTTTAATACCTTTCAGCTGATAGATTACATGCCCCAGTGGGAGCCCGAAGAAATGGAGAAATGCGTGTGCAACATCTCAGCCCTGGATCTGCCTCCCGGACCCCCCGGGCAAGATGGAAGGGACGGAATACCTGGCATTCCCGGACATCCGGTAATTTGCATACACGCTCCAGAAGAGACGTTCTTTCGAATCAACGCATGTAGTTCTAAGGAGAAAAGTTATTATACAAAGACGTAGTAGTAAGGCTTTCGAGAACAGATTATGATTTATTTGAATAAGTAATTGGCTTGTTTCATATGTTTTAGTTATCCCTACATAAATTCATTATTCATGAGCAATTAACAGTACTACTTTTTGAGTTTAAATGTTCAGTTCCACTCTTAAAACAAAATAGTGAAATCCACTCCAGTTGGAGAAGTGCATTTTCGACACTGGAAAGGAATGAATATTAACTCAGACTGAGTTAAAATCACTCGTTTGGAGTGATCCTGTCGGAGGTTTAACACACAAAGGATCCACTCCAAAGGAAGAAGTGTATTTTCCAGACTGGAGGAGTGAAAATTAATCAGACTGAGTTAAAATCGCTCGTTCGTTTTAAGAGTGTATTTTATGTCACTTTTGTTTATGGTAGAAATTTATCAGCAGATTTTTTAAGTACTCTACTTTTATCAAATCACATAAAATATGCGTTTGTTCTTATTTTCTCATAAACACTGTGATTAACTGTAACTTCTTAAATGTTTTACCTGAAGGGATATTGAATAATTTTTATATCAATTTAATGAAGATTAAATTCTGTTCTTTTCGTAGGGGATGCCTGGTCCACCGGGAGAGATGGGACTACCAGGAATGCATGGGTTAAAAGGAGAAAAAGTAATGACTACTTTGTGCTTTTACTATAATAATAAAAGTTGAAAATTGTATTATATAAGAACTGAAGAATACATTCCATTTCCACAATATAAATAATATGCAGTTTGAATATATGATTTTTATTTTACTCTCTTTTCTGGATATCAAATCAATTACTGTGGAAAAACATTTTGTTTTTGTTTAGCAGCAATAAAATAAAATATTCTAAACATTTAGGGCACGTACAAATGTTTCCAGTATTCCAGACATATGGAAATAAACATTTGAAGTAAGATGACTATAAAAATTTCCCTTTAAATCTAACGACTGTGGATTATTATCTATGTAGACGATGTTACTTTCAATCAAAAGGCTTTGAAAAGGACTCTTTTTCAAAAGTCGTTTTAACTCATGATTTCTAAGACTCTCAGCATGAAAAAGTTTAGAAAAGGAATGGCACTAAATGGAAAATATGTAAACTATATTTTTATAATTTTCAATAAATCAGAAAAAGTTGGTAGTTGATTTTCAATAAGGCAGTTAGGTAAGCATTATATCAAAATGTACCTTAGAGAGACTCCGGTTTTACTTAGCTTTCCATTTAGTTTTACAATTTATCTTGAATCGTCATAAACAACTCATTTGTATTTCAATAAATACCTACAATATTTCTGAATTTAATGTACTTTTTTCAAAAATATTCTTCACTCAAACAAGTGTCACTAACATAAAACTTTTTCAAATCAGTCAATCTGCAAAGATTTTATTTTCTAAAAACAAAAAGATTAGTTAATTTATTTGAATTTCAATTAACATTCCTTACACGTCTATATTGACTAAGTCATCGCAAGAAGTGTAAATGGATTTAGATTTAAGCAATTCGAAACACTTTTGTTATGTTTCTAATATTTACTCATTATCATTTTCATTTAAAACTGTACAAACCAGAAAGTGCTACACATAGAAGATTAGTTATTAAAAACATGTACTAAAATTTCATATATAAATAAATTACATACATTGAAATTTTATACACTCTTAAAACAAAAGAGTGAAATCCACTCATGTAGGAGAAGTGCATTTTCGACACTAGAAAGGAGTGAATATACTCAGACTGAGTTAAAATCACTCGTTTGGAGTGATCCTGTCGGAGGTTTTAACAAACCAAGCATCCACTCCTATTAGGGGAACTGCATTTTCGCCACTGGAGGAGTGACAATTAACTCAGACTGAGTTAAAATCGCTCGTTTGCTTTAATAGTCTACATAAATAAACTAACATACATTAATCTTTTTATTAAATTTAAAAATGTACAGCAGAATTTTGGATATGCTATGCATGTTTATTTTATAAACCCTGCTTAAAGCAATTTCTTGGTCGCAGGGCTCAAACGGTGCTACGGGTCCGATCGGTATAACGGGCCTCAAAGGCGAGCCCGGGCTCGATGGGATTCCGGGCGCCCCGGGTCCGAGGGGACTACCAGGACCTCCTGGACCTCCTGCTTCGGCCACGTCACACAGAGGAAGCATTTTTGATGTAAGAATGTGTCAATTTCCTTCTGAGTTTTAGTTAGAACACTAGTTAGTGGCCCCACCATTTGTAGACAGTTTTCTGACAATCTTGGTGATATGTTAACCCATATTCATCAATACATGTAACTTTGTGAAGCATATGGTAGATAATTGTTGCTGGCCTAGAGGCAATACCACGTAGATCAAAAGGCCTAAGAACTAAGATGTGTTATTCGTGGACCGATTTTATGGCGTTGAGTAATGATGTCTTCATTATGCGTATTTTAAGGCTAATACGAAATCGAGTTACAGACGATCATTGGTCAAAACCATAAAACAGTCCACCAATATTACATCAAGCTTCTTAGTCATTTTAGTAACAAACCAAAAAAAAATACCTACACTGCTAAAGTTTTGGTACAAGATGATGCATACAAGTTTCAAATGATTTTGGAAGCTGGAAATTACAGGATTGTGGTGCAATCTTGTACCAAAAGTTTTAACTGTAAACAAATACAGTTTTTTGTGTGTCTTTCCTAATCAACGTCAATTATGCTACCTCAAAATAGCTCATAGAAGTTTATATTTCCGTGGAATTTAGCTGGACGATACATTCGGTGGCGGCGTCTATGGGACACCAGGAGACGGCCCCTTTACCAGTTACCTGGGCCGGCCGGGCCCACAAGGCATACCTGGGTCTCCAGGTGTTCCGGGTCCACGAGGGGAACGGGGTTTTCCGGGACAAAAAGGAGATCGGGGAGAATTCGGGCCCCGTGGACACAAAGGTGACAAGGTGAGTTGAATATTTTACGTTTGAAACTACTAATATAGGTAAATACTAATTTAACCTATAAATATATAAAGGCAATGCTTTGCTATGTAGGCATTTCCGCCCACCAGCTTCGAAACTAATAGTAAAGCCAAAAAGGGGGACCCAATTTCCTCAAAACACTTCCAAGTCATGGTTAAGAATAACTTAACTTCGAATTTCAGTGTTTTACTGTTTGTGGAAAATCAGAAACACGTTTAATCAAATATTCCCGTAACTCATTTATGGCGGTTACTGCAGTTGAACATGTTCCCAGCATGACACAATATTTCGATGTTATTATTAGTATTAAGTAAAATGGCCAACTACATTCGTTCGAATTCGTTTTACAAATAGTTTAATGTATTTACATGTACTCATTATTTTATTGATTTTTGTTTTACTTTCATTTAGATTTGAATATAATTTTACTTACAAATTTAATTCGTAGTTTGAAACACAGTTGTGGTGCCTAAAGCCAATATCATTGTTTGCTTCTAGTTAGGGTCTGTTGAGGGTTGAACGTCATCATTAATATGATAATTGTAGCAATTAAATATATAGAGCATTTATTTAAAATTTAAAGCATAAATACCTGTTAGTTTATATTTTATTACAATATATTAATGTTTAGGGAAGTGCTGGAGATAGAGGTTTGAAGGGGGAACATGGTACTCCCGGTGCCCGTGGAATTGCTGGTATTCCTGGACACGATGGAACAAAAGGAATGAAGGTACGAAAAAATGCATATATTATGCAGTTAAATATACATTACTTCATAACTTATTTAACAATTTTTGTCGATATTAATGCATTTACAAATGATTAGTTTCAATCGAACTATTTCATAAAAACGTATTTTCTTTTCTAATTTATCATGGAGATTTAAATAAATATTAAAAAAATTAGTATTACTATTGTAAATCTTCTGCAACAGCTGTGTGGTAAAAAGTTTCACCATATTTGGTTGAAGCATTTCTCAGGGTAATGCTTTCAAAAACTGAGAAACATTTCAATCAAATAACAAAATATAGTGCAACATTTCCCCACACAACTTGCAGCTACTAGGAACGATTGATATAGTGAACACAAATTTTAAATACTTGCAAGAGGCACAAAAAAAAGGGATAACATATTATGTTTTCACAAACTCCAAATATTGATTTCATGAAATTTAAGGGTGTTGTGTACATGTTTTACTCTTTTGTTATTTACGTGTAAAGGGTGAGGTAGGACTACCTGGCGTGGGACTACCTGGTCCTAGAGGTCCCCCTGGACCACCAGGGCCCATCGGATATTACGGAGTGAGTAAGGAATCGTCACCTTTCAACCCTCTTGGAAATGAAGACGCGACAGTTATCATCTCCAAGGTAAGGGCCCTTGTTGTTTTATTTTAGGATTTAAACTAAGGCATGTTTTACATAGAAATGTCATAGAGCACGTTTTTGATGTAAAGACATGACTTGAATATATGAATAAGCTGATTTTGTAAAAATCATTTAAACTGAAAAATAAGAAAAACTTATATATTTTGGAATAATATTTAAGAAATATTTTCAAATAAGTAAATAGGGCTGTTCAGAATTCAGAATTTTAAATGAACGAGCACTATTGAAGAGCTTAGTGGAAGAACGTGATAAGTGACAAAAAGACAAATACGAGAAAAATGAGCTTTAAAGCTTTTAGTTTGCACTCAGATCTGTTGAAAACTGTACTTGCAAATCGTAAAAACGATACCAAAGTTAAAGTTTATGAAAAAAAAAGGAATCTTGTTATCGTTACAGATGTTGGTAATATGTTCATTGACACAAGAATCTAAATTTTTTCAAAAATGTCACAGCACGTTCTTCTACTAAGCTCTTCAATTTTAAAGATTTTTCTATTGGAAAAAATCAGTTGATGTTATTGATTTCTCCTTTCTTTAAAAACGAAAAGATTTGAAAAGATTTGGCAAGAACAACAAAAGATATTTCATTTTCCATTATTTACTGATCGTACCATTTATCTATAATTTTGCCAAATTTTTAGAAATTGGTTGATCGCACTTTTGAAGTACTTTTATACGGGAAGTAAAATGATTAAAAATTAAACTAATAAAAAATTCTGTCTGGTATGTTTCTCTTTTAGTTTTTATTGAAATTGTTTTTCTTGTATCGAATAATAGTAATTTCAATAACGTTATCTATAGGGTGATAAAGGGGATAAAGGAGATGACGGAAATCCCGGTGTTGAAGGACCGGAAGGACCGAAGGTAAGTGTCGTTTAGCAGGAATGTTTCATTCAAGCTGAATTGGCTAATTGGTGTTTAATAAGCACGTTTATAGCGCTGAACAATTACTTTGTTTTTACACAGCAGTTGAATATTTACTATGGAACTCCTTTTTCAAGGGTTACTAAAGTATATGATATATAAATGAAAAATACCTGACTCACATATGCAGATTATTAAGAAAAAATGGTTTATTAAACCTCTCATTAGTTTAAAGCTCCATTTTTACAATTTTTTTTATATCTGTCAGCACTAAAAATATTTTATAGTCCGGTAGCTGCAAAAGAAATAATATCAGAAAATATATAAACGTAAAAGTGTAAATATCTAGGAAAATCGAGCTATTAAAAATATTAGCTAATTATTATTTTATCCCAATTAAAAAGGCAGTTCAGATACAGATATAATTCAAGTCTCATAAATACAGTAGCCAAAACACAACAAACATCAGAATGTGTTTTCATATGTCATCAACTATATCTATTTACTACATGGTGAGGCAAATAAAAGTGGCCTCAACGTAGAGATAAGGATACGGCAGATATGTTGCCAGGTCAAAAACCAATACAAATACAGGTTTGCCAACAGAAGCTATTGATCGCTTCATTATTAAGCCCAAACAAACTTTGCCGGCAACTACTTTATGGTTTAAGAAGCTAGTTGAAATGAAACATAAGCACTGTTTGTAGAGCTGATCAAAATAAGTTCCCCCTAGTGACTATTTTGGTCGTTATTTATCCTAGAGAATAGGACCTCTTTGATTTGTTAATACAAAACATTCTAAATTGATTGCAAGATACAAAATTTGCATTATGGGACGTCTTCATACAATACGAACTAAGATCTGAACTCGCCACTAGTCTATGAGTAGCTCTAATGTGAAGCTAATCTGATCCAACCATTGCAAAAACAAGTTTCAGGCGGCTTCCAAGAGTTTTTCTCGCCATGAATTTCAACGTATTCCTATCTCTAGACAGGGACCACTTTTATTTGCCTCACCCTGTATAAATCCATAATTAACTTTAAATGTGTTTCCATATGTGTTAACTCTGTGTCGATTTCAGGGAGAGCGAGGAGATCCAGGATTGGACGGAGTTCCTGGATTTCCTGGACCCAAAGGCGATGCTGGTGGACTTGGTCCACCTGGACCCCCTGGTCCAATATCTCACTTGGCACCGGATGGGACTCTCATCATTGTAAGCGATAATTTTAGATTAATTAAATCTGTAATTTTAAAAGCAATGGCAGGGAAGAAATTTTGATGTAAAAATATATCTATACTCACAGCAATAAAACGAGACGGGACTACATTTTGAGACTGGTTTCAACAAAACAATGGTTTCTAGTAAATACAACGGCTGTGTAGTGAAATATTTCACCATATTTTTCGCATTTGTTTGAACCATTTTTCAGGTTTTGGTAACTAACTTGTGAGAAATGCTCCCCTACCAATGGTGCTCTCGCTACTTAGAGTTTTAGAGTTCTCGCTACTTAGAAATTTTGCGTATAATCATAGAAAGTGACAAATCAATCATTTCAGATTTCTTAAAACAGTTGAATTGTAGTTACTACTACATCATTTTATAAATTTTTTCTAAACGTTTTAACCCCTAAATGTAAGTACAATTAGCATATAAGCAGTAAAAAATACAGAATATCATGCAATGTTATTAAAACACAATAATATGTTAACCGTATTTTTTAAAAAATTAACTTTAGGAAGAGAAGGGCGAGAAAGGTGAAAGAGGTCGAAGAGGAAAAAGAGGATATCCTGGACCACCCGGGCCCCCTGGACCCCCGGCCGAACCAATCGTATTGACTGACTTGGCTGGATTACCTGTAAGCCTTCGAAACACTATTTTTGAATAAATATTAAATATTTCATAGTAGATGAAGAGTACACGGGAAGAACCGATTGATTTCGTACAAGGCTTTCCTTAATAGCTTCTTTAGGGATGATAGCGAGAAATCGCCAAAACTGGTGCAAAGAAGCCAGTTACTCACTTTGTTTATCTTTCGCGGCAACCCTTCACGCCAGAGTTGAGTGGAACGAGTCACACGTTTGTACCGCAAATGAAGAACCATAAGAAAAACCGGTTTCCGGTCGACAATGTCAGCCAAGCAGAGACAATTACGGAAAGACCCTAAGGAAATCAATCGGTTCTTCCCGTGTACTCTTCATATGATAATTCATATAAATTCATTTGAATACGACAATTTCATCGATACAAATAGAAATCATAATTAGTGTATTTTGCATAGTTTTGTCGCTTTCAAAGCCTTGTTGGTATAATGATTATTTGATTTTGTGTTTTGAAGTGATTGTTATAAATGTGACCTACATCATCAATGAATGATGTATTCAAAGTACGCCATGTACAATACATAATAGATAAGGGTTAAATCCAAAAGTGTTAGGTTATAAATAACGGAACCAAGTTTAAGTCCATTTCACTTTTTTAAGTTACTTAACAAAATTAATTTCTTAATTGAACATAGTAAACCAATTTAAGGAAGTTTTACATAAAGTATCATAAATGAAATAAAGATCTTCTCCATGTATTAAAAAAATACATTCGTTTCGATTTTAAGTTTAAAAAAAATATTTTTTATAAATAACATGTTTTGTATACATAAAAAAGTGAAGTAGAATGTGCATAAAATGTCTTCTTTACTTTGTGCAATTCAAAATTAGGAAGATTTTGTGTTAAAACAGGTTAGTATCTTCTGCTGCTTATGATAAAGTTATATTAGAAATGCTGTTAAGTAGAGTTTTTTTGTGTTGTAGACCTGAGCTAAAGTTACAGAATACTTTAAAGAATACAATTTAGAAACATCTTATTTTTTTGTGGCTCAAAATGTTTTAAAGTATAGTTAGTTTATTGTAGTTCAATATTGCAAATGTTTAGCAAAAAGTAATAAAAATCTATTGTTTGTAAGTAGTTTAATAATTTTTATAAATTTCTTGAACTTTCTAAAAAAATATAAAGTTTTTTACGAATTTCTTTTTCTCCTTGTATGAGATTTTACAGACATTACGTCAAATTGAAGAAAAACCTAAAGTGTCCAGTTTTCAAGCTATCTTGTCCTAATTGTATAAAGCTATATAAAGAATGCAAGGCGCATTGAACCTTGCGTAATCAGGGATATGGAACCTGAACCTGTGACTTGAGCCACCGGGGTTCTATTGTTGTAAAACAGGGGGTTCATTTATATAACGTATGTGCTATCAAAAACTTACTGTAGAAATCAAATGAATTGTCTTATTTTGCATTAATATAGTACCTGCAAGCGTATAAACTAGAGATTGCTGAAATTATTTTATTGTTCTTGTTACATGTTCTTGAAATTGTATATTTGACCTTGGTGAATGTTTTCCTGCATTTCTAAAACACTTTTGGTCCTGTAAGAGTCATTATGACTAAAAATATTAATTTTTAAACCCCTTTCGTAGCCTTTTTAAATATACATTAAGGATGAAACTCACACCTTACAATAAGGTTCTTAGAATATACTACAATTGATAAACATTGTGAAAGATTTTGTATTTGACAGTGAGTATTTAAATAAAGAAAAAAAAGAAGTATATTTTAACATGTGGAGAAACTTAGTAGTTTTACGTTTATTAGAAACTAGTAATAAAGTGTCCCGCGTTTTTAAAAAAAGTTAAAAAATTATTTTGAAAAACATATTTTTATCTTTTAGGGCCCACCTGGAGTTTCTGGACCGAAAGGAGAACCTGGAGAGTCCATTAAAGGAGAAAAGGGAGACAGGGGGGCTCCGGGACCACCTGGTAACGGGGGATACACTACAGTAAGATTTAATTATTCACTGTAAAAATATTAATTTACTAAAATTTTTTACATCTACAAACTATTTAAAAACATCTACAAACAGAATCTGTTACATTATTTAAACAGTTTTTTTTTGTAAAAATGTGCTGTTTAAACTAAAAAAAATTCCGTTTTCAACGGATAAAAGTGTACTAGATACAACCGCACAACAGTTTGAACTGCTTGTTAAAATTCTGGTTCTATTTTCTTTTTGGGGATAATTTTTTTTTCTACATTTCGTCTGTTAAAAAACAGATTTCACATAAAATATTTTTTCTGTAAATACGACAGTATTTTTTCAATGAAAACATCTTATTGGTAAGAAATCAACAGATATTTTTGCTATAATGATATAAATTATTCGCTATTTTTTCTGGCTTATATGCTCACTGTTTTGTTGTTGGTAAAAACAGCATATTTTTTTACAGTGCGGTTAGTGTGATCACAATGATGTTCCTTCCAATTCATTTATAATAGTACAGAAATCTCAAATTACACTGTTTGTTTTATAGAAAACAATTGTGAACATTTTGATTATAATCACAAATATTTAGAATTACAAATATTAAGTTTAAGTAAGTTTATATTCATGTTTACTTCCTCTATTAGCATACATCTACGTTTTCGTGCATATATCAGGTTTACTTTTGAATCATCGAAACACTTTTTAAAAAAAGTAACATTCAATCTTTTTTAATTGATTAGAATAATAATAAAAACATTCAAGTTGCCCATTAACATTAAAAAAATTACTGAAAGCAAAGAAAAGAAAACCTGATTGATTTGTAATTTTATTTTCTAGGATGGTTTAGAAGTAATCTCTGAAGGTAAGATATTTTGAATATATCTATTTAAATGATATATGTTAGTTATACAAAACTTATTTGCACTTGTTTTTATTTTAAATCTTTATTACTAATATCCTATATAATGCTAAATATTAGAATAGTGAGGTGATTTTCTTCAGATTTAATCAATAGGTTAAAAACAGTTGAGGCAATTTATGTATTTTATTTTACATTGTTACATGATAGAAACAATATCTTTCAGTGTTGTAGTATTTGTTCAATAAAGCAGCTAAAAAAATAGCATTTTAGAATGATATAGCTGAATAATACACAACCATTTTGAAGCTCCGGCGCGATGACCTTTGAACAACCAACCAGCTTATAAATTATTTTAAATGATACATTTTGCTTATTCGGGTATTAGTTTTTCTTGGTAATAGTAAATTCATTTTCTAACATACTTGTATACTCTATGATTGTTGCGTAGTGAAAGGGGACAAGGGGGAGAAGGGAGAGAGGGGAGCAGTCGGCCCCGAAGGTATCCCCGGAATGCCAGGAGAGAAAGGACCCCCAGGAATGCAGGGATTCAAAGTGAGTATCTATTTTATCAAGGTGGCTTTAAGAAATACATTGATAATTTGCTAATAAATGGGTTAGCAATTTGAAGAATTAAGAGGAAATGGTACCTAAAAATTTAAACCCTGTATTTTTTTTATCACTATCATGCAAATTAAACTGTTTTTTACAAACTAAAATTCAATAAACATATACAAAAAAATAAATATTGAAACATTTTTTAAAATTTAATTTTGTTTCAAAATGCTATTCCTCCTACAATTGAAAGATTTTTTTAAATGTTTTTTTACAAAATGTTTCCACAACATCTATTTATAAAAGTTGGTAGGTGTATTGAGCCATCAGTTGAACAAAAACAGTTATGTAGCTTTATGTATAAAAATGGACAAATAAGATTTTAAAAAAAAATAATTTTCAACCCAATTTTTTTTTCAAAATTTTTTTTAAAAAAAACTATTCACACTAATCCTTATCCCAAAATTTTTTTAAACAAAAATTTTTCACAACACAAAATAAAAATTTTGGAGCTCTTCATTTACTTACCTAAAAGCCTTAAGGATTTAACCATTCACAAGCTGAAAAAATTGAAACTGGGAAAATCTACATAATATTTCTAAAACAAGTTTTCCGAACCACTATATTATTTTCCATAAACCTCCACCATTATAAAAGATTCCTTTTTTTTGCAATTTCCTTAGTTCACAGCATTCGAGCATGTTTAATTATTATCTGGGCAGTCTTAAATTAGGGTACCGCTTCTCCTTATCATAAATATAAATTTATTTCTCAGTTACTCCAATTCTATAGCTGTTGTTTTAAAATCTATATCAGGAAAATATTTTGAGTTAGACTACAAATTGTATTTGTTTTCTTAGGGTTTAAAAGGTGACCCTGGATTGACGGGTCCTCCTGGACCTATAGCATATATTGACGAGATGGACGACAAGATCTATTTACCTGGACCTCCAGGACCACAAGGGCCAAAGGTAAATAAGACTTTGCATTTATAAACTTTGTTTGTGGAATTTGGATTCTAAATATGCCTTCTTGTAAACAACCATCAGAAATTTCACTGTCTTTATTCATATCATAAAGAATAACTACATGCTTTTAAAAAGTTTGCCCTATTTACCATCATTTTATAATGGAAAATGAAAGCTTTTTTCTCGCTTCAACAAAATCCCAAATTAGTGAATAAATTAAAATATTTCAGCAATTTTTCCAGTTTTCAGCATTTAACCCTTTCAGTCCCAAAAATTTTCTACACTACAGAAATATCTGATATTCACAAAATAAGCTTATTTTAGGTCAAATATACGAATTCCATAAGAAAAAAAATCATTAAAATTTTTTATATGGTTTTTGAAACAATGCCAAAATTCTTTAATTGTGGAAAACAACAAAATAAAAATATATATATTACCTAGAAAAACTTCGAGTTACATATTTTAAGGTATGTGACCATTTTATTAAAAAAAATTAGTAATTACTTTAACCGAAATAGTTTAAATTGTGTTTTAAATATGTGGAACTGAAGTGAACTGATCAAAAATCAGGAGAAATGCTTGTTGACTATTTTCTAAATAAAAAAAATAGTAGTTCTGACTTCTATTGAGATTAATGTAAAATATTGTCGAATAGAACACAGTGTGAAGAATCGAATGATGTGTGTTTGGATGTCATAACGGGACATAAACATTTTGAAAAAAATATTGAAAGTGATGATGCCAAATGGCATCACTGGGACTGAAAGGGTTAAAGCTCTTTTAAAAATTTAGAAGAACTTGAAAAAGCAGACTGCCATTACTCTATGAACTGTCAAGCAAATATAAAGTAAATCTGTATTAAAATTACCTTTCCATTACATACATTTAATTCCCCACCATGCAATAACATTATCAGAAAAAATTATTTTGGTTTCGGATTCTCATAATATTGGTATATTTGAGCTATTCAGTTTTTCAAAATAAATAAATATAGTTTGAGATAACCATACGATGTAACACTTCAACTTATTTATTAATATAAAGGCTTAAATTTTTAATGCAAAAGATAAATAAAAGTTTTGGTCCTATTTGCCGGAAGAGTACTTTTATTGCGAACTTACTAAGATTGATTTATTTTCTAATAGGGAGTTGAGGGAATACCTGGACCCCCGGGTCCACCCGGACCACCTGGACCATCTGGTATATCACAAGGTGCGCAATGGGCGAATTTCAGTGTTGGAAGTGGGAAAAAAGGTATACTATTTATTGGTCATTTTAGCACCTATTAAATACGTATATTATTTTATCTGTACACTCTTAAAACAAACGAGTGAAATCCACTCCAGTAGGAGAAGTGCATTTTCGACACTGGAAAGGAGTGAATATTAAATCAGACTGAGTTAAAATCACTCGTTTGGAGTGATCCTGTCGGAGGTTTAATACGCAAAGGATACACTCCAAGAGGAGAAGTGCATTTTCCAGACTGGATGAGTGAGAATTACTCAGCATGAGTTAGAATAGCTCGTTCGTTTTAAGAGTGTACTGTATAAACAGCCTCTCACGTGACGATATTGTCACTTTAAATTGACAGGCTTGCGCAGTTAAGTTCAAGATTTTTTTTATCATACAAGAGGCAAGAAATGGGCAGAATAAAACATTTACTGCGTTACCCAAGGGCCTGACTTTATCGACTAAACTCTAGTAAATACAAGAATTAAACAAGCGATTTATAATATTAATTGGTATATGTACTGCTCACTATAAGAAAACAGCGACAGATGCCAAATACTTTGAGTTGGCTTTATCTATGGCTTTTATGCGTTTTTTTTTTTTTTTTTTTTTTTTTTTTTTTTTTTTTTTTTTGGCTTCCTTTGACAATTCCTTAACACGCTTATTCAGAACTTTATCATTATGAATAAGAGATAAACTTGTCACCAAATGAAGTAATTTTTACTACTGCGCATGCACTGTACTATTTTGTTTTAGCCAAAACTGGTTACACTTTATGAGATGCATTGCCACTGGGATCAGTCCATCCAGTGTGAGTTATAGATCTTTAACTTGCCAAGACTTCAGACAACCAGAATGGACATGTTTCAGGAATTTAGTGGTGACAGAAATGTTGAATTATAATTGAATTTTTCTCGAGCCTCAATTGTTCGAGCCTCAATGTCACTTAGCGAATCATCAATCTTAGTACCAATCGAAGAAGCGCTGAAATGAAAGTTGGAAGGAACTACGTCACCTGAAACAAGCCAATGGTAGCTTTTTTTCAAGCGAAGTTGTAAAAAAATATTACTTACCAAAACCAGTATTCTTTGTAGAAGGTAACTTTAAAATAGTTATGTATGCAACATGTGTGAAAAGTAACACTTTTTAGAACTAGTGGATTTTTATTTCACGAGCGAGTGAAATAATGCCACGTGTTTTAAAAAGTTTACTTTTCACACGAGTTTCATACACTATTTTTTGTAATTGTGTGAAAAAAATACCATTGGTCCAAAAATATTTCACGCGCATTTATGTCTCTAAATAAAAGCATATCATAACTTCCTGGATTTCATTATTTTTTTGAAATTGAAATTTTAACTTGAAATGTTGGCATCTTATAAAAAGAGAGAAAAAAAGTATTTTCTCACTGCTTTTGGGTGAAAAAAAGTACTTTTTCTTCACTGTTTCAAAAATTCTAACTTTTTGAACGTGTCTGATATTATAATTATAATGTAAAAGTCGGATTTTTTCACGCAATTATAAGAAATTACTTTTTTTTTCGCTGTTTCAAAAAATCTAACTTTTTGAACGCGTCTGAGATTGAAATTATAATGTAAAATTCGGATTTTTTTTCTCGCAAATATAATTTTTTTCAATTGAGTCATTCTCACTATTAAAAATAATCCATGATTAAAAAAAGTATAAATTACTGTTTATCTGTCACTCTTAATTTTATATGGCAGGTTTTAAACATTTATTTCCGCTGTTTCACTCGAGTAGCAGTACAAATGGTTTCACACAATCAAGTTTAGCTGAGAAGTGGTGAGACAACACAAAGCATTTTTGCATAAAATTAGTTTATATCTAAATTTAACTGTTTTCATACTTTGTACAGCTAGACTCTAGCAGACCTTATACAAATTACTCATTTTTTGCGAATAAATAATCGCTTCAAAAGATATAAAATAAGAAAACAAAAAATTATGTTTGACATATTCTAAAGAAACCAGGGTCAGAATTTGTTTCAGGGTTTCACTTCTAGATGGCAGCATCACTAAAGTTCGGAAACCTCTCTCTACTTTGTGCATGTTTTCTTTTAGAAGCGGTGAAGAGGAAACGAAGAAAATTATTAATATAACTTTTATTTTGAAAAACTAAAATATTTGAATCTGTAGCGATTTACTAAAAAGACCCTGTGCCGATTTTCAATTTCAAGTAAAAAGTAATGTTAAACTAATTTATTTAAATATAACTCCAAATAATAGAATGTCTTAGGAGTATCAAGACATAATGAAAATAAAGATACCAATTGCAATAAGTACAGTAAAGAAATAAAGATGCAGGAAACAAATTCTTGAAAATGATATAGGATGTTTCTTGGAAAAAAAACACGACCAGCTAAAAAAAAAAGACCCTGCCCCGCTACGAGAATGTAGCAACATGTTTTTTTATTAATTAAAACTTTTAAAACATATATTATCTTGAAATAAAGCAAACATTCTTTTATTAACTTTTTTGTTCTTTAGGGAATTTAGGATTAAAAGGTCTCAAGTCTCTACTAAAATCTGAAGGTATGTGATATTTAAAAATTTTGTATTTTTATTGCTAAAATATAAATATAACACTGTAAATTTAGTTCAAATCTATAAAAAGTCTATTTTTGCATTTAAACAGTAAAATTTTCATTTTAAATATCAAATAACTCTTGTTGAAATTTAAATAATACAATAGGACGTTAATTGTAATAATAATGAGTAACATCAATAACTGTGGGCAACAACATTTTCCGTCCGAAGCATGGCTTCGAAGCTAAAAACCCCGAGCATGAAGAAAAGTATAACCAAATGGAAATAATATCGTCTTAAGATTGCATTTTCGAAAAATTGGCTTGTTTCAGTTAACACAGTTCTTTCTAACTTTCATTCTTGCATTCCTACATTCCTTTCATTTCTACCTCTGCGAAACAAATGCTTGCCATATCAGCATTTTCTCACTAGTTATGAGAATCGTCATAAATTATAAGCAAAATAAAAGGCTATTTAACAAATGTTTGATAAAATTCAAAAATAGTGTAGACCTCTTCAGAATATTTTGGGGGTAACTAATACGTATTTAAAAATTAATAATTGAAAAACCAGATATTTAATTTCTCTAAAAATTTGTTTTATTTTGGAATATCACACCTGTTTGAAAAAGGCTTAAATGGCACAGCAATACTTTGTCTCTGTGGGAATATCCCCCCCCCTCTGTTTCATATTTTATCCATATAAAGTGAAGGTTTATTTTGTGACAAATAAGTTTACAAACTACTCAATCGAAGTTCAAACAAATTTTCACAAAGATAAGTTTGCGCTTTGAAATATCTATTATGATGAAGGTCAACAATACAAAACTCCTAACTAAAATGCATAACAGAAAACGAAGGCAAATAATGGTTGCTCTTTTGCTTTGCGATGGTACATCTTCATTCAGATAATCTACATTTTAGTTACATCATTAAGTGGAAAAAAAATCATGGATAAATTTAAAAGTCTAAAAAAGTTTTTTCGTTGTTATAAAAACTGCTAATTTCACAAACAATTTCTTAAAAAATCTGGTAACGAATACCTTAAAAAATAATTTGGATAATCCTACATTTAAGTTTCTGTTTCTCAGGATTTCCGATGAAGGGTCTCGTGGGACCCCCTGGACCTCCCGGACCCCCCGGTCCCGTTGGACCACCAGGTTCCCACTCAACAGAAGATAGTAAAAGAACTCAACCAACCGTCGTACCAGGGGTAATTAACTTTAAAATATATTTTAATAATATGTGCAGCGTCATTGAACCTCGTTATAAATTTTTGGAAAAATACAGTAACTGGTACTATACTACTATAATGTAATAGAAAATGCAGTAACTGTTGGTATTACGCCTGTATGTATTTAAGTACTGGTACTTAAAGGCTTACTTATTACTTAGGAATTGTCGTTTGTTTATTTGAATATCTATAGGGGATTTTTAAAAATTAGATTCGTAAAAGCTGGCCTATTTGTGATTCCACGGACTATATTTGTAGTGATATCGAATGCGTTTAAACACTAAACATCAATGATTTTTTATTATTACTTGATATTTCTGAAACTCAGCCAAAACTGCTAAAGTTTACAGATATTAATCATAAGTACACACGATTGTAGGCTAAGAAGTTCATATCAGTGTTTGTTGTGTTACAGGCTGTGACATTGAAAAACGTGGACTCTTTGTTGCGTGTATCTGAGTCGAGTCCCTTAGGGACTCTTGGATTCGTCTTAGACGAAGAGACACTACTTGTAAGAGTCAGCGGTGGATGGCAGTATGTGGCAGTAAGTGCTTCCTTTTTTAAAATACAGTACTGTAGTAGACATGGAAACGGTAGGTATCCTCCTAAAATCGTGCAATATTGCATCAGAAACCTGGAGCTTTGTAGTTTCCACCACTATTTGGAGCGTGGATTCACAATAGTAACATGTGCTTCCACGCACCAAATAGTGGTAAAATCTACAAAGTTCAACAATGTAATATTGCACCAAAAATTTTATCAGTGTATTGGAAGTCATTCATTCATATTTCAGGTATTTCTTTACTGGAGGTACACTTAAACAATTAGCGTTTTAATGTTGATCCTCTTAACTTAAAGAGTGCTTCTTTGATATTCCTTGAGAATTTTAATGAAGGAACAACTCGATGAATGATTTATTTAATAACTGAAGATAAAAGGCTTACGGTTTATCAACTAAGCCCCCCCCCCCCCACACACACACTAAACTATGGCCAATTTATATCTCAGTAGACCAAGAGTTCTTCTAGGAAGTTTTATTCCAGTAATATACATAAATAATCTAGAAACATGGTCCTGCGGGTTGAAACCATTATTTTTCGAAAGTATCGTATGAAATTATTTTTCACATTAGAAAAAAAGGAACCAGTTCTTTTTACTTTAAATCCCCCACGGAACCAGTTTTGCAGTTGAAATTAAAATTTCTTAACCTTAGTGGACAATTCCCCCTTAAAAATCAGAGTTTGTCTCAACTTAACACAAAGTCAAAAATATGATTATTAATCTATCTGGTTAATTAAGAAATTTTATATGAACTGATAAACGAAGAAAAACATCTTTAATATAATTAAGAAATGTTATATGAACTGATAAACGAAGAAAAACATCTTTAATATAAGGAAATTTTCCCTTTGCGAGTCTTCTTTTCCATTAATGTAATAAACAGATGACTAATTTGCCTCCCAGGATGAAAATAACAACTAAATTAATTCTGCTGAAATTAAGAAAAATAATTTTTGCTATTTATTAGCATCAGTACTTATTATTTAAATTATCAACACTTGTAAAATTAAGTTTACAGAAAAGAATGAAATAATTTTGCATTCAAATATTATTCTATATACTTGGGTAGTATTACTTTCATCTTACAGTTTTATTGTACGTAAATGTGTTAAAGATATAACCTTTATTACATAGTATCTATTTTACTATGATAAACTAATTATGCTTTTGTCTTTTTTTCCAGCTTGGTTCTTTAGTCCCTCTTCCATCTGCAACTACAACGGTAAGTTAATATGATGTAAAAATAATGCAGTTACTGATACGTTTGCAAGTTTATCATAATACTTGACTGAAATTTTTTAATATATTGAATAAAAATAATTTTGAAATTTCGAACAAAATTTGTTGTTTTTCCAAGATTTGTACTTGAGTGCTTCAGTATTACAGATAATTATTATTTTATTTAATAAACTGTATGACCGAACCCATTAAATTTTAATTGTAGCAACAGTGATTATCAAACAGCATCATGAAGTAAACTTTGCTTATATAATATTTAAAGTTATATTTTTGACACCACAACTCAACTATCATATTTTGGATCAATATGTAGTTTTCATTTGGTAATAAAAAATTATTTTGCTAACAACAACTAATTTTCAACAGATTATTGAAAACATTTATTTTGTTAAGGTATTCTTCATTATTTTGGTGTAAACACCATCAAAAGCTTTTTTTAAAAAAAATTTCGGTTTAATTCTCTGAAAAAAAATCATTTGGATACTTAAAAATGATATCGACATGATCCATTAACAACTTAAAAAAGGCATTACCGTATTTAATAACCATAATAAAGATACTAAAAACATGAAAATCGTATCTATTCAGAGCTCTAAAATCTGAGCAATGCGGCGGGTATTGTTCCTTGGCGAAGATTTCCATCAAGAATTGCGATTCGCGCAAACAGTAGCTCAAAATACGATGCCAAGAAACTCATAAAACGGCGCTGATAGGGTCTGCACCTGACATTCCTCTCGGACTAAAAGGTCTTCCTTTATTCGAATTTCTGCAAGTGGCCCACCCCATAAACTTGATAAAAGCCGTCCCCTAAACACTCGCAATCAGTGTTTTATTGGACGTGGGATCGACAACTTTATCTTAATGTAAGGACTCGAAGAAAGTTTTTTAATGCAAAAACAACACTTTCAGGTTTATGCGTTCTTTGAAAGTTAAGGGAAAATGGCTGTTAGAGAGAGTTTCTTCCCTGTCGACAGTTTTTACTTGCAGTTTTTAAGTAGTATTATATATTTTTTCAAAAATAATATTTTTCTTTAAGCTAGTTACGATTATTTGATTGTGCAAGAAATGTTTTCTATTTGACTCGCCCCCGCCAATTTCCATCCATGTTCATTATGATTTATAAATAGTTGATGAAGATAACAAAATGGAATTTGCCAAATTCCGCAAGATTTTAACTTTTGAAGTGTTCTAGTCTTATAGCAGGTAGTGTAGCTTTGATGTTCCCAACCAAACCAAACCTCGGCCAATAACGGATTATAACAAAATAAATTTAAACATGTTTTATATATACAGGATGGTTATAAAATAACGCTCGCTATTCGGAGTGGCCTGTAGCTTGAATGAATAATCCAAATGCATCAAAAATTGAGACACTTACTAATCAAGAAGGGGGAAAAAGAATGGAATCATAAAAAAGATAGAATCTTAAAAAATAATCATCAAAAAGAATAATCATAAGAAGCAAACTCGTCTCTTGACCAGAATCTAAATTACGAGGCGTCGTCAATTATAGCCAATTACTGCCAACACAGCTAATTACGCCTCGTAATTTAGAACCCTGGTCAAGAGACGAGTTTCTTTTTTACGAAAAATAATGGAATCATAAAAAAGAAACTCGTCTCTTGACGAAGGTTGTAATTACGAGACGTAGCCAATTATGGCTAATTACGGCCAACACATCCAATTACGCCTCGTTATTCAGAACCCTGGTGAAGAGACGAGTCTGTTTTTATGATTCCATTCTTTCCCTCCCTTCTTGATTAGTAAGTGTCTCAATGTTTGGTGCATTTGGATTATTCATTCAAGCTACAGACCAATCCGAATAGCGAGCGTTATTTTATAACCACCCTGTATTATCTGTGGATAATATAATATACCTTAACAGTAAACTTTTGTGTGGACAGAATAAGGTAAAAAAGATGTTCCATCAAATTTTACAAAAATAACATGAACAGATAAAAACCCTTCTTCAAAACGAACCTGTTCCAGACAACCCTAAAAGACAGAGAACACTGTCAAAGGTCTGCCTGGGTGGCGATGGTGAGAGCTCAGACTTTGTCTTTAGTCAAAAGTCGCCGAATATCTTCACGTATTGGGCCGGCGATATCGTTGAGAAATGGTAGTGTTTAGGGATCTAAATGTTCTCCCGCTTTCACAGATAATTCTATTCGAGGATAGGTAAGATACAAAGAAATTCTCCGAAGTTTGTTTGTTGATTCGGATACATCTAATGGAACCGAAGGTTTGACGTGATGAATTACTATGACTAATTATCGTATTTTTTAAAGCTATATCAGCATTTTATTTGGATAGGATCGAGACATATTTACACCCCTTTTAGGTACTCATATTTTTATATTTAGTTCATGTATAGTTTATGCTGTTTTTTATGATACTTGTTAGTTATACATTGACATTCACGATTTACCATTTCACAATAGTTCAAATATCACTGGTTTTTACATAAAGTAGGTAGTGGGTAGTAGTACTAGTAGATTTTTCTTAAATAATAGTGTCAATTATGTTCATTTTTTTTTCATGACTATGGGAATATTAATCAACTCAGTGGGTACGTTTACACATAACATAAAATCATTAAATGTATGCTTTAGTGTGAATAAATTACGTTATACTTAAAAACTGTTCAATTAATCTGATAAACGCATTAAAATATAGAGAGCATTTCATTTACTTTCATGTTCACCCTTTAGAACCAATCTTACCCTTTTTACGGGGTATTAATTCTATATATTCTAAAAACATCAGAGTGCTTTGATTGTTATTTCCCACAATATACAAGGTTAAGACTAATAAATAATAGCTATTGGCCTTAAACTATCTTTAATAGCTTGCAGATTTGCACAGACACTGTATAAACCTTTCGTGGAGTCACTTGCAAACTTGACTATAGTTTTTTTTACTTATGGATTTAGCGAATTTAGCGATTATGCTTTACTTAATGAGTGAACAACCAAATATATGTAGATAAAAAAACCCTCAAAAACACTAACTTCCAGATAAGAACAGCTTATTAATTTAGACTATCCAATGCTAAAGGGTATTGCGTTAAGCCAAAACACAAATGTCCCTGTATATCTCAAAGTGTAAAATATTAGAAAAAGTTGCTTGAGTAATTCTTGTCTTTTTAACGATAATAATTTCCCAAATAATAAGGAACTAAAACTAATGTAACTAATTGATTGTTGTTATAGCTAAATTTTAAATAATCTCTTATTCTTTTATTTTTTAAAGACTACTTCAACCACTCCAGCGCCACTCAATCCACCAGTTGGTAGCATGAAGACCGACACGGCTCCAAGGGTAAGTATTTTAGAAAAATTGAATATTAATTTTTATTTGAGAAATAGCTATAATATCTTTTTATTCTTAGGTTCCCTTGAAAATACTTTATTTTTATATCGCTAAAAATAATTTGAAGGTTTATGTAAGTGGTTCTAAAAATTACAAGGTTCTTTTAAACATAACGACCGTACAACATCGATTATCCGATATAATTGTGACCGGAGGTAGGTCAGGTCGGATAATTAAAAATAACAGATAATATAGAATTTTCATTTATTAGTCAAACTAATAGTACAGAGGAGTGCCAACCTGAGGACCTGCAGCTGAGAAACAGTGGACCTAATATTCGGATATCTTAACAATTCATAAACGCCGTAACTTCTCGATTTCAGAATCGCCGGAGATTCTACACTTTAGAATATCTGTAAACTTCTTAGACTAGTTTTTTTTTGTTAGCAACTGAGAAAAACAATGTTTTATGTTGGACTAAAGACTAGTCGATTAACAGAGAGTTCCGGTTAAAAGAGGGGCGGATAATCGAGGTTCTTCCTTATCTTACTTATTTTACACTAGCAGTATGGTCCCGCCTTACTGGAAATCCGTTAACTTCGCATTGCTTCCTTTTAGAGGCATGTTTAGTTGGTTGGTTGGTAGACATTTATTTTCAGGCTTGTGAGCTTGATCGCAAGGACCCGCTTATAAACCATTGTCAAGTAGGACAACACGAGACACACACAAACACATATGACAGATGTTGCCATCTGTCGCCACCTCCGCAATTTAGACATGTCCCTGAAGGGGAGGGAAATTTTCTCCAGGGACCTGAGAGGCATGTTTACTTTTGAAAATACACTCAAAATCAAAACAAAATTAAATTTGTGTTGGCGCATGCATACTTAAAAAAGCAAACACTAATGGAGGATGAAGCAGCCTTCGGGCGAGCGCATATCTCAACTAAACTTAATCAATCAAACTAAGAGAGGATGGCGTCAAGCCCCCGTTTCGGCCCGGTCCATGTATTTTCAAGCCCTGTTATGGTCCCGCAATCCCACGTGGATGACGTTTTTTTAAAGCTAATTATATTAATTAAAAATTGCAATCATTATTAAAAAAATCATTATTATATTAAAAATTTCGAATTTTTTAGATTAGTCTAAGTAGGTCTTTTGCGATCCACAGACATACATACAGGCAGACAGACAGACTCTTTCTTTTATTATTATAGATTATATAATATTCTTTTAATAATAAATTTTTGTGGTTTTTTTATGTAACAGAGTTTTTACAATCATTATTTTCTTTCATTTTGCTTTGCTTAAAGAAATTTGTTGCATTTACTAAAACCTAATTAAATTAATTTTATTTCTATTTTTATGCCATCAGATAAGACGCAAAGTAAGTATGTCTAAAAAAACATTATATTGAATATCACAGGTGCCTTTAAAAAATTAAATATTTTGTGATAAAATATTTGAAGAGTACAGGGGAAGAACCACTTGATTTAATAGGAGTCTTCCCGCAATTGTGTCTGCTTGACGGACATTGGCGACACAAAACGGTTTCTCTCTTTCTTCTTCGCTTAGTCCAAGCGTCGTAATCGTGCGGTAGAAGACCTCGGTAGGTAGAAACTGGTTTCCTTACACTAGTTTAGGCGATTATTCGCTATCATCGCCAAAGTGGCCTGCTGAGGAAAGTTCTCTACGAAATCAAGTGGTTCTTTCCCTGTACTCTTCATCTATTTAATTTCCTTGAACTTTTATTTCAAAATGCTTTATTTCCCTTAAGAATTTCATTTTTATCTTAAAATATCTGCTGTAAAAGAATCTTTGGATCACACTGTAAAAAAATTTGGCCTGAATTTACTTGCAATTACTAAGTAACTTTACAGGTATCACACCATTTACTAGAGAATCACCTGTAACCAATCTCTTATAGTAGGTTTACTAAACAAACTTCTGTAGTAATACTAAGTAAATTGATGTAACGCCTGCAGCGCCCCCTGCCTATCTTTTCTAGAGATGCGTCGTTTTCCTAGCAGCATTGTTTCTCGAAATTGTTTCGATTGGTCATCGGATTTAGCGAAAACTCACCGGTGATCGTATCTGTAATTTGAAAGTGTGCGAGTCAAAATCAGCAATCGGTGAACGAAATTCTATTAATAAAAGTCATTGATTCGATATCGGTCATAGGTAAAAATTAAATTAATGTACGTTTCATCGGAAAATTATGACGAATTGATAATCGCAATGTTAAGAAACAAAAAAAATCATTAGTAAAATCTTAATCAATAACATTAAACTTCTTTAACGATCAAGATTTTAACTCCTATATTTACACGCTAATGAACAGCAAGTCCCGATGGCAGCGAGGTTCCGCGCAGTTCTTCGTTGCAAGCAAGTGATCCGGTGATACGTGGGTTCGAGCCTCCGCAAAGTCGAAATAACTGATTAACAGGAAAAATTAGTGGTGCCCTCTGGTTTGACATTTTTGAAACTGTTTATAGTTTCTTAGTAAACTTACATGAAAATCCCCTGTAAAGCTACTGCAAGTTTCTTAGTTTAAGTACAAGCAGAACATCTGTAAATCTACTACAGTTTTCTTAGTATGGTTACTAAGGAAATGTATGTGTTACTTACTAAGTTTAATGCAGTAAGGTTACTAGAAAAGTTCATGGCACCTGAGTTTCCTAGAGATTTTCTAGTAATACTACAGATTTTTTTTACTGTGCACTATGTTTAATTTCGCTATGAGATATCTTTCATTCTGCATACAAATTGTCAATATTAATACATTAGAGTTCTTAATTCCGTACAAGATTAGAAAAAGAGCTTGTGTAGCATGCTACAAACATGGGAATGAATGCCTCCCTTTGCGTTCAATAAAGATTTAAGTGGTTTTTTTTTTTAACTAAGGTGCAGAATTAAGTCTGAGAAATACCGAAGTTTCTTTTTTATTCTAATATTTAAAAAAAAAATTAAGATAAAAGTGTTATATGAACTCCTCAGTGTCTTAATTTCTAGGTAAGACCTATTAGGGACTTTCCCTTTAGTGACATGAAAAGCAGCCTGTACGAAAAGGGGGGGGGGATCTGAATAACAATTAAATGAATATAACTCAAATATTTTAAGAATGCCTTTTACATAACTTCGGCTTTTATTTTTTTCCCCATTGAAAAAATAATGGTTGACTTCTTGTAGGACAATTGTTGTAACGCTGTACCTTTCAGAAAATTTACTGTCTTTGATATGATTTTGCCAAAATTATTTCTAAAAAATGCAATAAATTCAGGAACGACGATTTAAGAGCAATTTGAAAAGTTTTAGTTTTACACCCAAACATTTTTTTAGAACCAATATCTTTATCTATACTAGATGTTTTTCATAGTGTATTAAACCTTTAGATTTCATTTAAGGTCACTCGGTCAATTGATGTACTAAAGTTGTCTTCGACAGAGATATCCCGACAAAAATAATCCCGATGAAAACCTGTCGTCAAAACAGCCCAACGCGTGCTCCCCAGGGCATGGTGATATTGAATTTGAAAGGGAATATTTACTAATTTCATTCGTTTTCGTATCTTGGTAACATAACGAAAAGCTTCAAATAAAAGCTGAACTCTATACATCACAGCTGTTCCCCAAACTGCAAATAATATGATTTTGGTTGAATTTACAAGAGCTACACAAGTGCTATTGGTGAAGGACCCCGGAATTAAATTGATCTGGCACCCAATGCGGGCAAAACAGGAGTTTTTGAAGTTAGAGCAATCAATTAGGTAGGTTGGCGCATGTATTTTCCGGCTTGGGTGCTTGACCAGAGATCCGCTTACAAACCCCTCGTCATGTAAGACAGACACAGACAGAATATTAGAGAGAGAGAAAGTACACCCCGGTTAAAGGCGGGAATCGAACCCACTCCCGGTAATGGGCTGCGATTAAACACACTAGAGCACTTGCGCCCTAGCAATCCAGCGTAATACGATGTTTTCTACCTTTTTCAGCTCCGTATGGCAGCCCTGAACCAGCCCTACACGGGCGACATGCACGGTGTGCGCGGGGCCGACTACGAGTGTTACCGGCAGTCGCGGAGGGCCAACCTCAGAGGCACCTTCCGGGCATTCCTGGCCTCGAGGGTGCAGAACCTCGACTCCATCGTGAGGCACAAGGACTCCGACCTGCCCATCGTCAATATCAAGGTATTATCCCCGATCCACATTATAGAAGTCTGCCCTAGATGTAATTTTGTTACTAAAGGGCAGATCACACGATACAAAATTCTACAACTCCACCATGAATTTCGCAAAAATCAAAAGTTAGACTAATATGCCATCTTCTATGGAAGTTGATGTAGAAGAAAGTGTATGCAACATCATTCTTTGAATTAACATAGCCTAAGTTGGTTGGTTCATATAAATTTCGGTTTGTGCAGTGCTTGATCAGAGACTCGCTTATAAACCTTCCTCAAGTAAAATAGACACAAACGTTGACGCAGAGAGAGAAGGCACACCAAGGGTGAACGAGGGAATCGAACCCGCACCAGCTACTACACGCAGGCAAGCGTAATGGTCTGCGATCCAAACCACTAGGCCATCGGGGACCCACTACCCGGATGATTTAACTTTGTATTTGAACAAATCGTATTTTTATCTTACAGCGAAGAGATACTATGTCATTTTAAAAGCATGTGAAGATTTAACCAACTTTTATATAAATTTGTGCCTAAACATGAGGATTTATAATTAATTAAACATGAGGATATTAATTTGCGAAAACAGAATATATGCAAACAACCGTTCATTCAACGCTGACAATTCTATGTCCAACTTCGTTAAGTCGAAATTGCGATGAAAGTTGAAGATTAGGTTGCGTTGGAGGAATAAGTGAATGAATAATGGTTGAACGAATAAGTGTCTATGTGATATACCTTGAAGACTGTATTTAATATTTGTACCAAACAAGTATGCGAGAAGTGAAAGCGTTAAATAAAATAAAAAAATATTCTGTACATTCCATACTTAAATACTTAGTATGTAAGCAAGATTTGAGGACCTTTAAAGTGAAGTAGGGTTCACCCAGGCTTCATATTCTAGTTTACTGATCGGCCATGGATAGTTCTGGTATAATTATTTTTCCTGTAGCTTAATTGTTGTGTGTCTGTGGACCGTGGCATGAAAATTGATGTGTGGTATGAAAGAAATTGTTGCAGGTTGAGACGTAGTATTACTCTTTAAATTTATCGATATAAAAAGAATGAAGTATTACACATGTTTGTGTTTATTATTTTTACCATTACTTGATTATTTGTATTGTTACAGGGAGAAGTTCTTTTCAACTCGTGGAAAGATCTTTTTGCTGGAACGGCTGCCCCATTCTCCTATCCCCCAAGAATTTACTCTTTTGATGGTAGAAATGTTCTGACAGATAACGCATGGTGAGCAAGCATATAAATTGTTTCATTTCATTTTTTATTCATACTTATCTTATGTATTATTTTAAAGTACATATACATGATTAACGATTCACAACTTTTCCTTCTTTTCAGGCCACATAAACTCGTATGGCATGGATCCGACCGTCTTGGAGTACGAGAAATGGAAGCTTACTGTGACGCATGGCACTCAGAGGGCACTACTAAGGTATCAAAAAATATAATAATTAATGCAATACCTGACCAGCATTTTATTTAATATCTATGTTTTATGTATTTATTAAAACCGTTATGTTGTGGAATCGATACTGGTGTATGCAGAAAAGGTTACACATAAACCTTTGGATTTTGGTGCACCCTTTTACAATTCATCATCGCTCATGTAGAACTTTAACGCTATGATGATGAAAATAGTTACTGGGATAGGGTAGACTAACCAGTGAATGACGTTTAAGGCGCTGCGTTTGCCAGTGAATGAGCACAAGGATATAATGACCAGGACAACCAACCATATAGACCGAGAGCCCAGGGCCCCCAGACCTAAGTCATTTTGGCAAGGATGAAATGTACGTGATTAGGTTCGGTTTTCATTTACTTTTAGTGTATGCATACCCGTTAGAGTGGACCGACGGCCAATTTAGAGGTATCGGGTACAAAAAGTAGGTAAAATATAAGTTAACCTAAGTCATTTTGGAAAGGCTGATTTTTACATATGTTTTAGAAAATAATGTTGAAAGGGCATAATAAATTTCCCAGACACTTTCCGTGGGCCGATATTTCTCCCAGACGCTTTAAACGTCTTCATCAAGCTCAGACTTTGTCAATCGCATCTAGCGGTGTGAGATGGCGCTACAACCGCTCTCGGACATTAAGGAAGGGAAGTTAAGCAAAAAAGAACTATGTGTCTATTGGATAGATGGTTGGTTGATTGACTTATATTCCGGTGAAAGAATATCGTATCGATTTGATTGAAAAAAAAAATAATTCGAAAATGGACCAATAAACAAGTTGTCATAGCTGTCTAGCTTACTACATTTTCACATCTCCAATAATCAAGCACACAAACCGGAATATATATGCCAATCAACCAACAATATCTCCCTTCGACACATAGTTCTTTTTTGCTTAACTTCCCTTCCTTGATGTAAGAGAACGGTTGTAGCGCCATCTCACGCCGCTAGATGTGATTGACAAAGTCTGAGCTTGATGAAGACGTTTAAAGCGTCTGGGAGAAATATCGGCCCACGGAAAATGTCTGGGAAAATTATTACGCACTTTTAACATTATTTTCTAAAACATATGTAAAAATCTGCCTTTCCAAAATGACTTAGGTTAACTTATATTTTACCTACTTTTTGCACCCAATACCTGTAAATTGGCCGTCGGTCCACTCTAACGGGTATGCATACACTAAAAGTAAATGAAAACCGAACCTAATCACGTACATTTCATCCTTGCCAAAATGACTTAGGTCTGGGGGCCCTGGGCTCTCACTCTAATACGTCAGATAGCTTCCTACTACATTTGAGGAAGTCAGTGTTGCCAATCCATCTAGTGGAATGATTTTCAATCCTTATTTTTTAATTATATTTACCAAATGTTCATTCACTGGGGCCTGTTCACTCACTGGTCATCAGTCTACCCTACCACCATTTTGCACTGGAGCCAAAACTGGTCATACTTTTTGAGATTCGTTAAGTCTATGGGCAGTCCATCCAATATATAGTATTAAACTGCAGAATGTTAGTGGGATAAAGGCATGCCGTGTCCAGTTCAGCTTACGTGACCAATAGCTATGGGGTTCTAGGCATATGTCCCGGTTAAGTGGTCAGTCTCACGCGGGACCCCAGTGTTTTAATTCCCAAACAAGATTGGTCCTAATTTATCAATTCACTTAAGGGGTCATAGGAGTCTTAAAAATGTGCAAAGAAGGTACTACAAAACATAGTTTGATCTTTCATGTCATTTTTGAACTACTGAATGTATAAGTATAATTTTTTTATATGTAATTCTACAAGATTTATTTATTATAAAACAAGTTTTAAAATTTATGAAACTTTAGCCAAAACTAAAATAAATGATATTAAACATGAAGGTACTTGAACACACTGTGATTAGGCTTGCGCGGCAAATTGTGAGGTCAAAATTGAAAAAATGAATAAGAAAATGACTTTATATTGTACAAAAATGTACAAACAAAGACTTATACCTAAATTCTCAGCTCAATTTTATTTAGAAATTATTTTTAAAAAAAATTAAAATCAAAATTTTTAAATTTTTATTAATTTTTTTAGAAAAAAGTTCTTAAAATAATTTCTAATTAAAATTGAGCTGAGAGTTTAGGTATAAGTCCTAGTTTGAACATATTTGTACAATATAAAGTTATTTCCTTGGTCATTTTTTCAATTTTGACCTCACAATTTGCCGCGCAAGCCTAATCACAGTGTGTTCGTACCTTCATGTTTAATATGATTTATTTTAGTTTTGGCTAAAGTTTCATAAATTTTAAAACTTGTTTTATAATAAATAAATCTTGTAGAATTACATATAAAAAAATTATACTCATTTATTGAGTAGTTAAAAAATGGCATGAAAGATCAAACTATGCTATGTAGTATCTTCTTTGCACATTTTTAAGACTCCTGTGACCCCTTAAGGGATGAAAATATGAGTCAACCTCACCCAATCCAGGATTCGAATATATATTATTTTAGCTAGTTATTCGGCAGTGTCCGTTATAGATGGCTCTTTACTATAAAGGGTTAGCATATGAAGAGTACACGGGAAGAACCGATTCATTTCTTTAAGAGTCTTTCCGTAATTTTGTTTGCTTGGCGGACATTGGCGACCGAAAACTGATTTCTCTTTCGGTTCTTCATTTGCGGTACAAACGTGTGTGTCTCTGGCGTGAATCAGGGTTGCCGCGAAAGACAAACAAAGCGAGTAACCGGTTTCTTTACGCCAGTTTAGGCTATTTCTCGCTATCATTCCCAAAGAGGCTATTAAGGAAAACCTTCTATGAAATAAAGCGGTTCTTCCCGTGTACTCTTCATATAACATGTCTCCTTCTCGTCTGCAGGTGGGTGTTGCCAGTTCCCTGCTCCGCCATCGCCTTCTGGATCAAGAGAAGCACCCTTGCGACCGCAGCTTCGTGGTCCTGTGCATCGAGGCCACGAGTCAGGACGACTTCCGCAAGCGGAGGAGGCGAGACCTGCTCGATCCCCGCTCGCCAAGCGACTACGCCAAAGTTCTGCACAGGATGACCACATCTTAAGCACTATCCCCTCGAAAACGACCTTGTCAGATCGAAATGTCATCTCCCAATTCATATCTGTTCCTAACCCCACTCCATCCAAAATGGTGCTGGACAAAATTGAAAAATTATTGAAAGTTTTGTTTCATTCCTAATATGAAAACTGAGATTTAGCAACATTTCGACGATTTTAAAATTTCCAAAATCGCATAGTAAGATAGTAATTTTAAACATAACCCAACTTTCAAACGCCATTCTGTTATTATGAAAAGGGCTTTGATCGAATATTTTTCAATTATTATTGTATCAAAAAGTAAACGATTCATCGCAGTTATATAATTTATGTAACATAATTCATTGATTTTAGGTTTCCAAAAATATCAAGGGGTGTTGATACAGTACTTATTGCAATAACATATCACTTCGATCAAAATCCAATTATCCGACCTAATACTGACAAAATGAAATTTTATTTGATGTGGTTATTGTACACATATAGTTGAATATTTCTAGTTGGATGTAAGTAGCTTAGAACCATGCATATTTGCATATGATCAGTACGTATGGGTATATAGTTTCAAAATTCTCACTCTCCTAATAAGAACTGGTTATAGGGTCCATCTCGTTCATTGGTGGCTTCTTCTAATTAAATTAAATTTTATTTCTCAATGAAGTGGACCCTATATTTAAAATGCACTTTGGAAAATGAGAGTTGAGTAACATCCTTTATGTGACTGGTTTAAATAGATTTTATGAGAAAAAAGCATACGTGAATTCTGTTGTTTTGAAGTGGTTTTTGAATTAATTAAAATTACTATAAGTTACTTGTATATAGTCATTTAATACACTATACTTCTGTTAGAATTGCGATACGGTATGTCGCTTTGGCACTGTCTAAACTAAATCATTGCAAGCTTCTTAAATAAAATCGAATTCATTGGGGTATTTGCTACGTTTTGAAAGAGTTTTGTAATATCGTTATATATTATAATCAATGAATGCATATTTATTATTGTCTGGAAAACAAAGATAAAAATTAAATTTTGCAAAGTTTTCAAAAATATATTGAAATGTTTCTGAATTTTAATGCATGTCAGTCGTTTCAGTCTCAGAAAGACTACTCCTCTATTTGGCTATTTATTAACCTTTGACGTCAAAAATAACGAAATGAGGTTTTAACTCATTTCGTTATTTTTGGCAATCATTTCGTTACCAAATTTCTTGACTATAAAAATTTTTTTTTCATGACAAAACTGCGTTATCGGCAACAGAGCAGTCGGAAAGACATTACTTTTAGGTTGTCTTCAAAACAATCACAGGCACGCTAAATTGGTAAATTCGGTCCGATGCGATGTCAAAATTTGTGATTCATTTAAAAGCAGTGCAATGATGTGAACAATGTTTTTTTGAGAAAAGTAGAATAAAAGTAAGATGTGTGCACTCCTAAAGTATACTTGGCAGACTCACAACTGTAGAATATCGTCATTTATAATATAAATGCATATATTGTGTAATTTACTTTTGTGCAGATGAGTTTCTAAGTTCTTAATAGTTATTAGGTTAACTTTTCGGTTTTACAGGTATATTATTACATGTATAATTATTATAAGTTATTAATTTAAACTTGTTTAATTTTAAGCGGCTTTATTTAAACTTGTTTGATACAAACTTGTTTAATTTAAACATTATTATCAATTAATTTTTTTAACTAAATATTTTGGGATTTACTTTATTACACAAATTCAACAAATAAATAAGTTTTTAAGGGCTTTATTTCGGTAAATTTAAAACAACAATGAAATGTTTTACATTAAAAAAATTTATGCCGCATATTTATGTATGTCTTATAAGTACAATGTTCTGAACTTCAAATAATTTAAAACTAGAGTGTGATAAAGTATGAGTAACGTAGAAATTTCGAATGTGTACCTTGTTAGTTTATATCTAAACTCAATTTTGTACTGCGCATTTTTGAAATTTTTTGTACTGCAACGTCATATTTTATGAGCTCCCGTTTTCTTCGTAATATTTATGGAAAGTCCTAGAATATGTAGATGAGTTATAGACCCATACAGAGGCAATTGAGCATTATTTGTATTAAAAAATTTTGCATTAAAATTACTTTTCAAATTTAAAGGTGTATACTAAATATGGCCTTTAGATTATATCAATTGAATTTAGAATTCTCGGTACACATATGTCTCAAACAGTTTTTCAGGCACAAAATCCTAAAAATTCTTCAGTTTTAAAGATTCAAACTACTTAGAGAAGTTTTACCGACTTCATTATATTTTCAAAAAACTTTTAAATGTCTAAGTACTCCAAACTAACATTTTTTGTATAAAGTTTGCGTAGTATTTGTAAATGTCTAAAACTATTTTATTGGACAATTTGCTTTGATTTGACAAATTCTTTATCCAATTTTAAGTTTAAAATTTAGTTTAAATATAAAATAAGTCAAAAATAATTTGTTAAATTGGTTTTAAACACTGTACAAAATTCGTAGAATGTTACTCCGTAAACACACTAGCCATGACTTTATGACTTTATGACTTTTTTGGTGGGGGGCAAGATCGCCAAGCACTGACACACTGGCCATACATTCAGTCAGCTTCCACCGTGTTTACAGAGTAAGGCTCAGCCAATTTTTTTACAGGTTTGTAGATTTTACACAATCTAAACGGTTCTATAAAATTTACTTTCAATCTCCAATTTATACTGAATTTAGCAATGACATTTAAAAATTTCTTAACCTAAGTAAGTATATTGCTTTATTTGAAAGCTAAATTTTTGAACCATGTTTTAAATGTACCAAACTTCCAAAATTCTAGAAGGAAATTATATTAACTTTTTAAAGAGATTGTCATCATGTGTATGCAATTTTTAATTATAAATCATGTAGGAATAGCTTATTTTAAATGCATTTTAACCTATTTTCATTTATATAATGATGCTCAAATTGCCATATTGTATTTAATCGACATTTGGTGTTTCACTGTTTTCATATCATCGTGAAGTTGTGTAATCATTATAAAGTGTACAAATTTTTGTGTTCAATGTTAAAATAATTCCGTTTATTATCGTAAAAAGGTCGTACTCGTATCACGATTGTTTTGAATTTTCTACTAACACACATATTAGGATGTTAAACATTTGAATAACTTCGTAATTCCTCGAGTGTAGTTTGCTGTAAGTGAAATTCTATGTACTTCCGAATTTGAGCAATAAAGATTTTACCCTACATATTTTTTGTTATATTTATGTACCAAACTCTCTATTACACTTAGTTTTCATAACTTCCACTCCACAATTAACCGAAAATTGACAAGATATTTACTGTTTACAGTATATTTTAGTTGTTTGTTCATTAAACAAGTATTAAATTTTACCCTTTATGAACCGTAGTAATGTAGTTACAGCCAAAAGAGAGTTTTAAGTTATTGTTTATGTGTGAATAACTTTTAATTGAAAAAAATTAACTTACAAACGTTAAAAGGTTTGAAGATACTGTTTTTAAGAATCACGGTTATGAGAAATTCGGTTTAACTGAAAGGCTCGTGATTTTTTTTTTTTGTTGTTGTTGCTAAATATGAAATGTATACGGATTAATAAATACACAAAAAATAAATACGAACTTACAAAGTTGGATTTATTTATCAAAATATGCAGTAATTTTGTATTTTCGCTGCTCAATTTTAGTCCCGTACCTTTCGGATAAGCGGGACTCTACTGTAATACAAGAAATGGAGCTTCACTATTGCTTCAAAAAGTTTAAAGTAATTTTACCTGCTTAGAAAGGAGACGAAAAAAAAAGCAAATACATTTCATTTTAAAAATTTAAAATGAGAGAAGGAGGGGGGAAACACTTTTATCAAATTTTACTAAAATTAAATTGTTTTTAAAAAATTATAATTATCAAGTGATATGGAATGGAATGCAAATGCGCCCTCTAGAAGGGAAGGGCGTAGGCTATGTAGCCCATTACCCCGCTCGCCAGAAGGGACAGTCACAGGAGACACACAAAGAAAGGACGACACAAACACATAGACAAATAACAACATTTATTGACAAGTACAAATATCCATGCCTGACCGGTATTCGAACCCGACCTCAGCAGCTCCAAAGGCCAGTACACTAACCATTCAGCCACCGAGGCGACAATCAAGTGATAACTATCGGTAGGGTAGGGGTAGGGTATTTTACATATATATTCCGACTTGTGTGCTTGCTCAGTGAGCCGCTTATAAGTCTTCGTCAAGAAAGACAGACACAGAAAGATTTTTTTACTGTCACAAAGAGAGGAAAATACACCCAGGGCGAAGGCGGGAATCGAACCCGCGCCCGTTACAGCACGCAGACTGCTGGCCTGCGATGCTTACCACTCGGCCATCCGGGCCCCATAACTATCGGTGATCACTATGAAAGGTAAATAAAAGCAATTGGTGTAAAACCCCACACGACTTTCAATTAACACTTAATAATAGGTATATAATACTCTGGTATTCGGTTAAAAAAAATTGCAGGAAGGTGTTTTTCAGCAACCTTCCAAACCTAAACATTTCTATGGCAGCTACCCTTTGGTAATGCACTATTATCTTTAAAACCTTTTTATGACGTTTAACCCTTTCAGTCCCAAAAACTTACTACACTACAGAAACATCTGATATTCACAAAATAAGCTTATTTTAGGTCAAATATACGAATTCTATAAGAAAAAAAAATTCATTAAAATTTTTATATGGTTTTTGAAACAATGCCAAAATTTTTTAACTGTGGAAAACAACAAAATAAAAAAATATATATTACCTAAAAACACTTCGAGTTATATATTTTAAGGTATCTGACCATATTATTAAAAAAAATTTAGTAATTATTTTAACCGAAATAGTTTAAATTGTGTTTTAAATATGTGGAACTGAAGTGAACTTATCAAAAATCAGGTGAAACGCTTGTTGGCTATTTTCGAAATAAAAAAAATAGTACTTCTGACTTCGATTGAGATTAATGTAAAATATTGTCGACTAGAACAAAGTATGAAGAATCGAATGATGTGTGTTTGGATGTCATAACGGGACATAGGCATTTTGAAAAAAATATTGAAAGTGATGATGCCAAATGGCATCACTGGGACTGAAAGGGTTAATAGGCACTAGGAACTCGTGTATCAATTTTGAAGTACGTCGGGAACATGTTTTGAATGACTGTTGTCTGTGTGACCAAAGAAAGTCACATACACTCTTAAAACAAAAGAGTGAAATCCACACATGTAGGAGAAGTGCATTTTCAACACTGGAGACGAGTGAAAATTAGCTCAGACTGAGTTAAAATTACTCGTTTGGAGTGCTCCTATCGGAGTTTTAACTGAACAAAACAGTGAAATCCACTCCAATAGGATAAGTGCATTTTCGACTCTGAAAAGAGTGAAAATTAACTCAGAATGAGTTAAATTCACTCGTTTGTTTTAAGAGTATAGATGACGTATGTACTGCATATACAATGTATGCATTCAAAATATTGAAGTTTCGTCTACATTCTATGTAAATCATATCGATTCATTCTTTTTAGTAGTATTATAGAAATTTGTATTAGCTGTATTCGATTTTACTTACCTATACTTAAAGTAATCGAGTGATGAGAGAGTGTAATGACAGAAAAGTAAGCAAAAAACATCAAACTAGATTATTATGGAACTCAAATCAATAACATTATAAATATTTAATTATCTACTGAAATACTGGTAGGCGAATAGTATAATTCAAACAAGTATATCGCACCAAACGTACTTGTCGTACGTGTACCATACTAATTAGAGAGCTGGTCTAGAAATGTCACCTTAAACAGACGCGACGTAAAGGAATTTATTAGCACCAATCAAGCAAAATAGAAAAAAATTGAAGTCAAATGCAGAATTTATAAGACTATTAAACAAAACATAAAACTCACAAGTTATAAAAGAACTAAATAGCCTATTTTCAGTTTACTTTAACACTCACAGAAATTCTTTTATTGCAGGTCAGACCGAAAAAAAGTAAAAAAGCTAATTCGATGATATAATACACCTTTCAAATTAAAAATATTCTTTTAAAATTAGACATTTATATTGGACGAAGGACAGGCAGACTCCAAATCTCCAACATTTCTACCGTCAATTTTTTTTCTTATTTAAATTTCTTATTTAAGACTTTCGAATTAAAAAATAATAAAGTAGGCAAAAGATGATAGACCAACATAAACAAACCTTCCACGATCTTATTCTGTTTAGAATTGTTCCAGCGGCGGCACAAGCAACTAGAAGGTACATAAAAAATACCCCCAATAACAATAAGAAGAAAAAAAAGATCCGCCCAGTCGTTTTATTCGAGCCTAAGCACAGGGGATCATGCATGTCACTTGAAGCTGGGCCCGTCTCAATCGTACGCTCTTTTGATTAAGTAATCTTAGCAGGGGGACGTGTTTCTACAATAGAATGCTCTGGACTGCTCTGCAATTACCCTCTTTCTCGTCAACCTACCTGGCCGGATTGAAAAGTGTGGGGGTCGGGTACAAATTGAAATGTCTTAGTGTACGATGGGTGGTCTTAGGTTAGGTTAGGTTTGAATTATTGTCGCACTAGAGCTACACGAGGGCTATTGGCGACGGGCGTCGTATTTTAGAACCACTGTCAGGTGACGAGCCAACACCTGAATAGGCACCCAACGCAACCGTTAAGGGCGACATCGTCCGTCGCGTTAGGACTTTGAAGGTTACTTAACTTGCACTCCCTTACACGGGGAATTATTCGTCGGACATTTTTGCCTGCACGGACCGTTTATAGGTCGGCAGCTATTTTGGCTATGCCGGACCCGAACCTGGGACCTTCCGCATGCTAAGCGAGTGCTTAACCGACTGGGCTCCCCAGCCCCATGGGTGGTCTAATATTTTCATCAATTTTTAAAACGCCTTAACCCTCTGAGGGATACAGACGACTTTTGTTTACTTAATGAAATTTTCTTAATATTAATTGTAGGCCAATAATCCTGCTTGGTAACCCCAGAGTGATACAGACTTGTAAACTCGTCTCCTGGCTGTCAGGTTTTCCAAAAACACCATATTTTTTAAAACTTACTTAATAAGTTGAATTTTTTTTTTTTAAAAATTTAAAGCTTGGGGAGCAGACATTTATAACCATCTACTACAGAAATGCACTTTTTAAAAAAAAAAAATTAGAAATTATATTATCAGTTAAAATTTTAATTTTAGTCTTATGCTGTTAAAACAAGTTTACACTTTAGCCAAATTGCTTATTTCTCAGAAGATATGTTTTTAGAATGTTTGACACTTTGGTGGTGTAAATTTTTTTTGTCGCTTAACATGTCATGAACACACCCCAACAGAATCTTTAGACACTGGTGCCTTAGGGCCAGCTTGAGTTTTATGCATAACTTTTATCTGTATTTTCAATCTTTTGTATTTTGTAGATTTTAATTGATGCAAACACTGAATAATCATCTATAAAGTTTTTGCGATAATAGGTATTGAAAAGGGTAAGAGAAACTATTGCCCAAAACCGATGTAATTACCCAACTGGGAATTGCATCTGTGTTTTTTTTTTATTTGAGGAACTAAATAAAAAGTCTAAAGAGACATATTTTAAAGTTGATATCCATCAACATTTATTTCCAACAGCCAATTAACGCCTAGCTAAAACAATAAAAAAAATCTAGAAATATTTTTTTTAAAAATACGTCGCCGAGAAAGGTATATTTTAAAATCCACTTAGGAAAATAAACGAACTTTCCAATCCTTATGTCAACCAGCATTCTCCAGACATAGAAAAACTAAATCGACAAGTTAAAAAAAATGAAATAAAAAAAACAGAATCTTATCACTCTCTAAATACGATAGAAACGAGAGCCATTACAAATTACATCTGTATTGGTTTAATCACTTTTCCTTCCCTAAGGCCAAGAGAAGCCAATCAGACAATCGGCCAAATCAGACAATCGGCTGATTTAAAAGAGCTGATTGAGTCTAAAAGTAGAATGGGAAAACAAAACGAGAAAATATCACCTTGTAGTAAAATAAATAATGGGGCTGGTCGGTGAAATTTATCGAAAAGAGAAAATTTAAGAAGACCACTATGAAGACAAATGAATTTTGCCTTAAAAGAGAAGAATCGGTTGGAACTTTGAATAAAAGTGGCTAGTTTTCAGCATCATATGGTGGAGTAAAATATCGAATTTAGCCTGTTATTAGGCCCGGGATAGCATGGTCGGTAAGGTCTTGGACTGGCATACCTAAGGTTGCGAGGACGAGTCCCACTGTCTTCCGAAGATCCCCATGTACGCTAATGGTGACCGGTGCACGTTAAATACGTCGTGGTCACAAAGTCCTCCAAGTTCCTATAACAAATCAATACTCCTGGGGGTGACAAATCAATCTTGGGAATTTTCTAGTTGACCTCTGTCTCTAAATATTAGATGGATCCACTAATGTGTGTGTGTTGTGTCTGTCTTACTTGACGAAGGTTTATAAGTGACACTCTGAACAAGCACACAAATCAGAATATATACACTCTTAAAACAAACGACTCAATTTAACTCATTTTAATTTTCACTCTTTTTAGTGTCGAAAATACACTAACCCTATTGGAGTAAATTTCACCCCTTTGTTTAGTTTAAACTTCGACAGGATCACTCCAAACGAGTGATTTTAACTCCGTCTGAGTTAATTTTCACCCATTTCCTGTGTCGAAATGCACACTTGTCCTATATGAGTGGATTTCACTCTTTTGTTTTAAGAGTGTATGTCTATCAACCAACCTCTTATTCCTCTCAGCTTGAAATTAGCTAGCTATCTCTATCAGCTATCTCTGAACAAGCACACAAATCTGAATATATACACTCTTATGTCAAACGAGTGAATTTAACTCAGTCTGAGTTAATTTTCACTCTTTTTAGTGTCGAAAATGCACTAACCCTATTGGAGAGGATTTCACCCCTTTGTTTAGTTTAAACTCCGACAGGATCACTCCAAACGAGTGATTTTAACTCCGTCTGAGTTAATTTTCACTCATTTCCAGTGTCGAAATGCACACTTGTCCTATAGGAGTGGATTTCACTCTTTTGTTTTAAGAGTGTATGTCTATCAACCAACCTCTTATTCCTCTCAGCTTGAAATTAGCTAGCTATCTCTATCAGCTATCTCTGAACAAGCACACAAATCTGAATATATACACTCTTATGTCAAACGAGTGAATTTAACTCAGTCTGAGTTAATTTTCACTCTTTTTAGTGTCGAAAATGCACTTACCCTATTGGAGTGGATTTCACCCCTTTGTTTAGTTTAAACTCCAACAGGATCACTCCAAACGAGTGATTTTAACTCCGTCTGAGTTAATTTTCACTCCTTTCCAGTGTCGGAATGCACTTCTCCTATATGATTGGATTTCACTCTTTTGCTTTAAGAGTGTATGTCTACCAACCACCCTCTTATTCCTCTCAGATTGAAATTATGCAAACAAAATGAAATTTTTAGCCAGCTGAGAAACTACCTTGGAATAGCGACATTTGGTTTGTGGACTGCGTCCTTCGGCTGCTTGGGTGGCGCGAGCTCCGCATCCCCTGGCCCCGGGGTCTTTCGAACCTGACGTGAGAAAATTATAGGTCTGGCCAAACGGTGTGTCTGCCCTGACCATTTTCAACACGCTTTTGCTGATGCGGTTCATTGTTCTTCCCCTCTTTCCAGAGATTGGCGATGGGGAACAAAACAACAGTGATCTGGCGGGGGAAAAAAATTACCACAACGATGGAGGGAACTGTTTTATACGGGGTAAAAATTGTGTGAGGGTTTTAACAAATATTACACTCTTAAAACGAACGAGCGATTTTAACTCAGTCTGAGTTAATTTCACTCCTACAGTCTGGTAAATGCACTTATCCGGAAGGAGCGGATTCTTTGTGTGTTAAGCCTCTGACAGGGATCAATCCAAACGAGTGATTTTAACTCAGTCTGAGTTAATATTCAATCCTTTCCAGTGTCGAAAATGCACTTCTCCAACTGGAGTGGAATTCACTCTTTTGTTTTAAGAGTGTATGGCTCACTTATATTTCTAACATTTTTCGAATCATTTGTTTTGGGACTACCAGAAGGGAACAACAGTAAAGGTTATCGTTTCGAATAGTAGTAGTGAATATTAATTATTAATTGTGTTTTGACAGGTGAAGATTCGTTTTATGAATGGCATGTCAAATAAATTTAATTTATTTCAATGAAATCTAAATAGCTTTATTAGACGTTGTGTGTTAATATTTATAACCTTTTTTCAAATCTAAAATATCTAATTTTTAATAACTAGTTAACCGTAACATATAACGTTTTTTTTTTTAAATAACTTCTTGGAAAGGTAAAAGGAGACCCTCTGCAGGAAGATGAGCTAAAATCATGGACATAATAAGCTAATAAATTTGCAACTCTTTCTTTATATGTATCTTTTTTACTGTAATATGCTTTTTTTGTTTTAACAGATGGTTTTTAGAAAGGGTGACTATTTTTTCCCATTTTTTTAGAATTCTTTTTTTTAAAAAGACGACTGGTTTTAAAGAATACCCAAAAGAAGTAGAAGGAAGGTGTGGATATAAAAAAAACAGAATCCGCTTATCGGTTGTTGATTTTAAAACATCTATTTTCTAATTGTTATGAATTATTTAATAGCAAAGAGGTTCTTCGTCATTGAAGAGAATTTTTTTTTGCATTATTTCTTGATAAATGGATAGTTCTATGGTTCAATGTTATTTCAATTTTTTTTGCTTAGTATGCAGGAAGTATTTTTTATATAATAAAAAGTTCCAAAATCTTAAGTTACTTTCCTATATTGTTGGTAAAATATTGAGAAATTATGGAAGTTTTATTAGTAAAGCATTAGAAAATTTCATCAAAACATTTTTTGAAAATAAATAGTTAAAATTTTTTTCGTTGTATATATTCAAACCAATTAAATTTCTATTGAAAAAAAACTCCATGGTCTTTTTAATGATGATGAGTTTCTGGTGATGTTTCAAGCTTAAGCGATACTCTTTCCCCACAACTTTCTCCATTTCATAAATTGTTTTAGTTGCTATATGGGATTTTCGGGATTTCTCAGATACATACTTATATATTTTGTGGACGAAATTCCGAAGGACTTTGTATTATCAAATATTATTTTAGGTGGTCTTATTTACGATATTAATCATTTAAATATGCTATTTCAACCTATACTTGCAAAGTAAATAACTATTTTAATGTAAAACTGTAACTTTTTAAATATGTTTCATGATCATAATATATTTTCTTTAGTTCTATACTTTTCTAACAACTTCTCAACATAAGCTTAATACATTATTGGCCTAAAACTTAACTTAATAATATTGTGATATGAAGCAATTAAAAATAATTACCTTCATAATACTTGTTAAAATAAATGCCCTTTATTACGCAAAAAAATATTTGGAGAAATTTTAAAATATTTATTTTGTCACGCTATTTATATGTATCTTTTAAATATAATAAAACATATATAAAACTTCGATGAATTAAAATATGAATGTAATCTATCTAAGAAAGACCAAAGCTTGAATCAAAAACATTTGACAAAAAAATGCACCAGGCAATTAAAACTCAAAGAAAATTTTAATAACAAATACTATGTACAGTCACTAGACAAATAAACTGAACGTGTATAAAAACAAAACTCATAAGCTACAAAAATAGTAAAACCATTACAAATTCAATCTAGGATTTCGATCAAAATTCCTGTTTAAAAGTTTAAAAATATTTACACAACAATGCAGCCTATGAAACTAATAACTTAATAAGTTTGATCTGAATACTCACCGGTGAATTTCATATTTTAACATGAATAAGCAATTTTTTAAACTTATTAATTGTAAAAGTATTGGAACAATATTTTTGCAACATAATAGTATAGAATTAAACAGATATATACACTGTATTTTTTTTTAAATTCCAGTAGTAGAAAATAAGTTTTTAAAACTAAAACATAAGAGCAAGTTATCTTTTTTAAGATCTGGTAAATTCTCACATGATAACAATTGAATGCAATATTAATAATCTAAAATTATTTGCTCAATTTAAAATCCTCTACAGTTTTTTTAAGGACTAAGTTGTGAAGAAATGGCAACTTGAAAGTATGCTGGTAGTTGTAAATAAAAAAAATAATGTTAAATTTATTTTTCATGCACTAAATAGCTTTTTTAAAAAAAGGCTATTTTAAGCGGAATAGTATAATAAATAGGGGAATTACCATAAAAAATTCTTTATTTACAAATGGGTTTCGTAAAATGAATTACTGTTTATCTGCAAAAAAGAAGATTGTTTGCCCTCCCCTCTACGCTGAAAGTTCTTTTCGAAGAAAACAATAAAATTTATTGAATAAGTCAAATAAAGAGAATCTATAAATATCATTTTTTTTATTTCAAAAAAATAATGTTTGATTGGCAATTTTCATGTAGTATTTAGTTTGTGGTCCGCGCTCTCGAATGTGTGCAGGGTGTCCAAGATTGATATTCAGATAAGGCTTGTTTACATTCTGAATCGCAAAGTATTAAAATTATAGATGTAAATCTTTTAGAGTGTGTATTATAACAAATACTTATTGACAAAACATTTTGGTTCATCATACATCAAGTTTACCGTAATTATATGAGTTTAGCAAATGTGTATGTCTCAAAATTTAAATTTTAGATTTAAACAAATCTTGCAGCTGTTTTTTATTAAAAAGGCATACAGTTTTTTTTATAATCTAACAGCTATTTGCATCTTGATCTTCTTTGTCCAAACACAGTGTCCAGACACAATCATTATAAATTCATAGGAATATCTTCTTACACGAAAGTGTCGTTCATCATTTTGGATTGCTCGTGCGCGTCCCTTTAGGCTACACTGTAAAAACTGTAAGTGACATGGGGGTCGTTTTTCACCCCAGGGTGAAAATACTGTAGGCTTTGAACATCCGTGGGTCTATGAAACTTGGGCACGTAAATTATCCTAGGATGCCATTCTGGCACCCCTAACAGAACTGCTGACGGGACACCACCATTAATCCCTGTGGGCCGTGCCCGGCGTAACCTAAAGTTTTAATAGTTCAGGTGTCTCCAAGAAATTGACCTACTACTCATGCCTCAGACCTTGTGACGTCGCACGACGAGCAAGCAAGTGAATTCAAAGTCATTTTGATGATACTCAAACACAAATTGGCACTTAAACACAAAAACTCCGAATAGTACTGCATCTACAAGCACCTGCTGTAGGTGTGCCGCCTGTCGCACGTCTCGCACTGCACCTCGCAGCAGTACTGGAACCTGCAGTTGCAGTTCACCCTCGAGGTTCTCCGCACGGCTTCGAAGCCCCTCCCGCAGCACAGCAGTTCGCAGCCATCGACGCCGATGGACGTGTGGTTGCAGTGCCGTCCCTGGGTGCCCAGGGATCCGGTCTTCTTGTCCGGGTCGCAGTACGTGGGCGACTCCTCGGTGTAGACGACGTCCTCCTTCTCGGGGGGCTTGATGGTGGCGCCCTCCGGGATGAATCCCTGGCCGTCGTTTCCTGGCATCACTTTGGCGGCCCCGTCGAAGCGCTCCTTCAGGTGGTTGCCCACCTCGCGGAAGAGGGGGAGCTTGCGCCAGGTGGACTTGACGGCGCACGACCCCGACATGCCGTGGCACTTGTGCACCAGCTTCATGTATCGCTTCACGGCCTAAGAGATTGAGGGGAAAACAATTAAAGATAGAGATAAGTACAAATATTCCAATAGGTACACTCTCAGAAATAACACTTTCATTTTTGACGATTCATGAATCTTTAAGCCTCATTTCGTTTATTTTGAGGATATCTTCGTCAAACTACCACGTGACTTTTGAGTAAACGCGAATCCTCACTTTAACAATCTTGATTTGACGATTCTCTATCTTGATTTTGAGGAAACTGAATATCATTGTTGTTCTCACATGCTCAAAAATGACGATATATTTCTCTAAATTAGACGAAATTCGAATCCTCATGAATACGACTAATCAAATTTCCTCACTTTGAGGAAAGGAAAACTCGGAGCATTTGCCAGTAAAAGGCATCGTCAAAATGAAAGGAAAATTTCGTCGTTTTTGAGAATTCGTTTCTGAGAGTGTAGCACCCACCACTATTTGGAGCATGAGTTTACCAATTTTGTTTTAAAACTATAACCTTGATACACCGCAAAAGTGTGGAATCAACTGTCCAATAAGAGGTAGAAAGGGGTAAGTGCAATAAGTGGTAAGGTGCAATCTTAAGTCAAAATTTTAAACTGTGTATGAAGACTAGGTATAAATAATAGATTATCAGACAAAACATTGATTGTATGCTGTCTAAGCTTTATTAACAGCCTGGTGTGCCATAAGAATGATTAAGAGAAACAAGATATTTAAGTTTAATTTCACTTGGCTCAATTTTTCGTTCAGAAGATGTACTTCCCAATTAGTTTCAATATCCAGATAATTTAAAAACAGCAATTACTTTCAATACACAAAATCAATAACATCATAAACAAATTACCTCTCTTACAATGAATACTGTCTACTACTATCCTACCAAGTCATACTTCCAAATATATAAAAAAAATCATAATAGGTAACTCTGCAAAGTAATTATCCCAGCTGATAGAAAAACAAAATTCTTCATATAATACTACTTATTTTCTTAAGATAAACCTCTCTGCAAATTAAAAATAGATAAATATCAGTTTGTCTTTAGAATTTTTCATTTATTCTCAACTTCAAAAAAAGTTAGATTCAAATAGTTGGGTAATTTTTTTTAAAAAATAATTCGGATGTATAGATAGTTTTTATGAAGAATTAGTTATGCACATTCAATAAACACTGTTATTATTTTTTTACTTAAATATCAGATAGCCACAAAATGAAAAGTTCTATAGATTAAACTTTTTCATATCACTTCAATAATTATCCTGTTATTTCTTTTGACTGGATGTCGGTATCACGTTTCCACACACAATATAAAACACAACTAATAAAACTCAAAATATCAAAAAGGCCTCCGGCAAACAACTGATTGTTTTTACATTCTCGTACAATAACTTCATTTAACGAACTGGACATTATCATTTTTCTCTCTTTATAGAATTTTTAATTTATTCTCAACTTCAAAAAAAGTTAGATTCAAATAGTTGGGGTAAAAAAAATTCAAATAATTCATGTGTATTGTGTATAGATAATTTTTATGAAGAATTAATTGTGCGCATTCGATAAACACTGTTATTATTTTTTAAAACTTAAATATCAGATAGCCACAAAATGAAAAGTTCTATAGACTAAAATTTTTCATATCACTTCAATAATTACCCGGTTATTTCTTTTGACTGCATGTCGGTATCACGTTTCCAGACACAATATAATTCAAAACTAATAAAACTCAAAATATCAAAATGGCCTCCGGCAAACAACCGATTGTTTTAACATTCTCGTACAATAACTTCATTTAACGAACTGGACATTATCATTTTTCTCTCTTTATAAATATATCTTAGTAAAAACAATAGGATTTCGTGTTGTTCGAATAGGACCATTCGTGTAAAGTGCCCATTCAATCGATGCCTGCAAACTGCAGATCGCCATTTCATTTTGAAGTACATAATCAAAAGTTATGTTTTCCCTTTATTGTTAAGCATTTATTACGAAAAGCGTTTTGAAGGATCAATTGTTCATGTTATTTAATAATGTGGCCCATCCAAAATTGGCATATACCTTTTTAAAGAGTAGCAATTGTTGATATTTCGATAAATATGAACACTTTTTAAGGTAGACTAAACGGATGTAAGTTTTTTTTAATTTACACAACACACCTAATGTATATTTTTTTAAAAATGAAATTAAGTTTTGAGTTATAATAATTTCAATATTGATATGCATTTTATCAAAGTTAAGAATATCCATTTTATGAAGCCGCAGTCAGGCATGGTCCAAATTTCTGAGTAAGAAAAAAATTCGCAACGTAGCAAGAATTTGTGGAGTGGGGAGCAACACTTAAATCCCATCCATATGTGATCGGTATAACATGTATATGAATCCGAATTTGACATTTTAACGAATTTGCTTTTGAGATTTGTTTACACTAAAATGAGAAAATACTAGCTCCTATTTATAAAAGTTTCATATTTGACAGTGCTGCATGACGACCAAATTAAAGTTTTATGCGAATAAGTTGATAATTGGATCTGTACAACGATATTCAGCTCATTCAGCTGTAAATCCAACTTTTACTGTGTTAAGGTTAGGAAGCTGTCACGAAACTCTTAAACGAAGCACAAATAACAGGCAGAATTGTGTTAAACCAAGTAATAAATTCTTGAGACGTATTATTTAAACGTTAGCTACTGAACAGCAACAATCGCGGTAAGGCTTGATGTAAAAGTATAATTTGTTGCCAAGTATCAAAATCATTCCAGTATGGCAAAATTGTCAAACATAGCTTCAGTTAAATTCGATTGGTTATTTAAAAGCAACCCTAAAATATGACATGAAAACTCGTCAAACAATTATTGTTAATCAAGGTACTGCGTCTAATGGTGCACAATATCTATGAATCTAACTTACCAGCCTTCCTGCTTCGTAGTTGTGGGTCAGTAGCAACGTCTTCAGGTCGCTCCTCCTTCTAAACCTGTTGTGAAATATTGTATAAAGTATTATATTGGTATCCATTTTAAAATCAGATTAACCATAATTAAACTGACGTAAGAGAAAGAGAAAGTATCCACTAAAATTGTGGCATTAGTTAACAAAATTTCCAAAACAGAATTTAGGCACAACTGCTGTCATTTTAAGCTAAAGTGGGCACCTTTGGACTTAGCTTTTCAAAACTAATAAATTATTATTAATTACATTCTTTTAAAATAAGCCTGCTTTACCAATTAATGCAACCCTGCCTTGACAAATGAATGAAAAAATTATTTAAGAAGAAAGTCAGAACTAGGTTCTTATACTTTGGCCAAAGTTACCACATTCAATGACAAGATAAATTTTAATTGAATTTTTATAATCTTAAATAATTAAATAATTAATCATAATGTTCATCTATTATTTAATAACTAAATAATTTCTGCAGACGTTTTTTTTCCAAAAAACTTGTTTATAAATTATTTTTCCGATCAAGATTAGTTTGGAAACACAACAGTGTTGTCAAATTTGTTCCAACATATGTTTCTTTATTCTACTCTTCGGTTTCATCAATTGCCGTTCTACCAAAATCACATCAATTCCTTCTGTTAGAGAAGCACAAAAACCCTTACCTGTCGTCCATAAACTCCTTGGACTTCCTGTATCCGAAATTGATGTTGTCGCTGCACCCGCCCCACTCCCAGCGCCCCTCCACCCCCTCGCCCTCCGCCCCCTCGTGGTGTGCTGGGCCGCTGCCGGTACGCTCACAAGAACAGTCCAGCAGCTGGCCGTAGCTGCACGCCTGCGTGATGCTGAAGATGATGCCCGCAGCTGTGATGGCGTTCACGAAGCCCGTCTCTCTGGTGTCTGAGGGAAGAGGAAATGAGAAAAATGGATTTTTAAATATACAAGACATTCAGTCAATTTATCTACAAATCATAAAAAAAAACTGGTCGAATTTGTAGAAATGTTTCATGTTTTTGGTACGGTAAGTCAGCACTCACAGTCTACGTTTGCTAAATGGCAACATCTGCTAAATGTATAAGTTCTTACCAATAAAACATTTAAGAATTAGTAGGGGAGAGCCGGGCTCAACCGTACAGTGGGGCTAAACCCTATGCCTATTTTCAGTGCCTCAGTAAAAAACACTGTTTTTACTCTTTTTCTTATAATTTTCACCCAATACTAAATAAAATTTAAGTGAAGAATCTTTGAAAAACCTTTACTTTAGAAGTGAAGAACCTTTACTTTATAATTTGCTATGTATCGTCGAATCTTCCTTATGTGAACGGTATAGTCCCGCTCTAACCTACAAGGATGTCCCCATTTTTCTGATAAACAACGCATTATCAAAGCTAATTTGGAGTCATTATGATCCAATGCTGTCTCAACAATGAGATAATTATTTTTAAATTTAAGGACGGCCATTTTTAACAGTTGTGCCTTGTGCCTACCGCTCATGAGCACTTTTTTGAACGACCTTTTGAAGGTGGTACTTCCACCTCAGTTCAGTAAATTTGCGAACCATTTATTTAGAGTTATTATAATCAAGTGTTACTCTCAATAATGAGAGAATTATTCTTATATTTAAGGACGCCCATTTTTAACAGTTGTGCCTACGTCTCATGTGCACTTTCTTGAGCGACCTCTTGAAAGTGATGCATTTGCACCACAGTTTAGTAAGTTGGAGGACAATGTATTCCCCCCCTCAGTTCAGAAATTTCAAAACCATGTATTCTTAATCTTTTTTTTTAAAGTGTACCCACCTCTCATGAGCACTTTCTTGAGCGACCTCTTGGCGGTGGTACAGTTCCACCTTCTGAATCTGAACTGGTGCTGGCACTCCATGATGCCCAGCTTGGAGCCCTCCCCGATGGCGGTCACCACCTCCGGTTCCTTGTTGCAGATGAGGGCCTGCTTCCCACGCAGCCGCCTGGTCTTGCGGCAGATGCGACCGGGGTCCAAAACCAAGTGGCGACCCATGGCCCTGAAGGAAAGAAACATACCATATTGAATATGGGGAAGCTGAAATGAAGTACATTAAGTACAAGATATATTTTCGCCCAACCGGGGCTGCTTTATTGACTGATAAGCCTTTGCCAAATCGGCATATTCCCCAGAACTGAGAGCCATTTTTCTGTCGCACCATCTAGGTGACTCTCGCTATCTATTTTGACGCGAAGAGAACAATGAATATGAGCTCTCTGTGGATGTTAACCACCAGGAGCTCAGATATTTAATCAATTTTGATGTATAATATCAATTGATTAAATATCAATTGATATAATATATCAAATATTATATAATCAATATTTAATCAATTCTGATATATTAGTTTATACACATACATACATACAGTTTTTTTAACCCAATGAATGGGTACTAAAGGATCTTTTACATGCCACATAATCATTATGACATGCTTGCTCAAGATTTTCCCATCCGAAAAATCTGACGACTCGGCCGGGGCTCAAATTCGCAAACTTGGGCTTATGAGGCCGACACATGATAACTCTCAGCCACTAATTATCTTCTTGCAATTTCATTCGCAGTAGCCCATCTTTATTAAATCTATTCTATCCGTTCAGCCTTATATATGAAAGAAAGAAAAAGGGTTATTGCAGTTTAGGTTATGACATGAGCGTTGTCACAAAGCTCACACTCTTCAAAGTATTTATCAAAAAAACCGCTAAAGCATAACTTAATGGGGTTTTTTCTTTGAGGAGGTTTCGGGAAAAAGCGCTCTCAAGCTTGCCAAGTGTACCTCACCATGGGTATAAATTGTATAACTAAGAGGTAGATCCGGCTCGTTCATTGGCGACTTCGTCCAATTCAGTATGCCATCACTATCAAAAGTCGCCAATGAATGGACCGGAACACGCATCGTAGTTAAATTTTTTAGAACGTGAGTTTTACGTTTTCACCCTTCATATCCTATTGATAAGTCTATAAATTAATATTAATAGAAAAACAAAATGTAGTCAATTGAAAAACTGTTCCATATACTATTCCAATACTAATCCCATTTTCCTTGATTCTCTTGTGTCAGACACATTAAGCGTGGCCGACATTATTATTTATTTTTACTTTTTTAAAATCATTTTATTTTTATTTTTTGGGGGTGTTTTTGAATAAAAGTAGCTTAAGATCGATGAAACAAAACGATGTTAAAATTCATTTCAATTAACAAATTTTGTAAGCTGGAATCATTGATGAGTTACGACTTTGTCTCAGCCTTCAAATGCCGTCTGCGAACTTCCTGCATCTCGAACAATCCCTTTCGATTTGTGAAAGATGTCACCACTTCCGCACTTTGCTCACCCACGCTCCTCGAGACGGCCTCTTCATTCGCGTTAATTGAAGTCGGGCCACGCTTAATGTGTCCGACACAAGGGAATCAAGGAAAATGGGATTTGTTCAAATCAAACGCATTGGGGGCTCTTGCAAAAAACAATATGACTGTCTGGCTTCCTGTAATCATGGAAATCGGGATAGTTTTGTTACACAGACTAAAAGTAGAGGTCAAACTCCTATTTGGTAGACCTTTTGACAAGTTACGTCTCGAGTATCTAAGTAAGGGAAGTCAGTCTACTCTAGCCAATTTCAGACATTGAAAAAGTTTGCGATAAAGAAGTTGTTGTGGTATTCGTGTTAAAATATGGAAATATTCTTTGTCAGGGCCTTCAAATTTCATCTCGCGCATCTTATGTCCAAAATAATAGTCATTGAAAGTTAGTTAATCTTGGTTTAATGAAAGAAAGGTAATTTTTATTTTTTGTTTACTTAAAAAATATAATAGATTTTAAATGAAAAAAAATATTTTCTTTATTTTTTAGAAATCTATTGTCTACCACCATTCAGATGATTTTTTGTGAAACCGTTAAGGGTTATTGTATAGGTGATTAAAATAAATTATTGAGTGAGTGGTGAAGTTTAGACTACGATGTATAAAAGAAAATATGTTTAAGCAGATATATTTGGCAAGTTTATGTACTAACTGCATTGCTCTAAACCTTAAGCTCTGACCGCCATTTATATAAAATATATACGGTTTTTTGGATTCTAGGTAAGTATTCTCCAAAAAGTAGTCTATTATTAACAGTTGAAGTTTGTTATCTTCTTTATGATTGCGGGATTCACTCCGTTCACCTCACACTTTTACTACCTTTGAGTAATAGTCCAATAACTGGAAAAGAAAACGGAATCTTTCACACCATAAACAAGCCCGAAAGCGAAGACTCCGACCCATAAAATAGTGTGAAAAGATGAGAAACGGCCCGAAGTTCGTATTCGCTGTATCTAATGGGGTTTATTTGTAGAGCTAAACAGGTGATTTTTACGGCTCCGTTCGCCGAAGCAACCATCTGGGGTGTAAAAACTACGATTATTTGTATTACAAAATTTCGAAAAGACATGCGTTTCCTGTTAGGATAAAATTGTGATTTATTATAATGCGCGATTCGATTATTTAATACTTAAATTTTGATATTTTATTTTATACATCATGCATTTGTTTTTCCCTCCAATTGGCCAGGGAACTATCAACTTCGATTAAAAAAAATTGCGATAAAATTTTTCTCTCTTTATTAACCAACTTCTTTACTTCCTTAAGCCATGGTGGTGAGATATTTAAGATTTTTAGTTAGTAAAGATTTTAAAATAACTAGACAGTGAGGGCTTAAAAGCAAGAAACAAAGCTAATATAATCTGCTGGGTTTTATTACAGAAAATATCGCTTATAAATCAAAAGGGAGTTATTTTGCCATTGTACAGTTTTTTTTTTAAAATTTTGTCCATCTTATTGTGTGTGTGTTCACCTGTATAAGGGCAGCAATCGTAATAAAATTAACGAATATTTAAGTACTTTTAAAATAGTGCTTTTTTAAAAATTCCAACTAAACAAAATATTTGTAAAATGTTAATAAATTCTAATTTTTTTTTAAGCTTAAAAAAAGTTATTTTTTTAAGTTAAAAACGTTTTAAAAACTTTTTAAAAATTCTAAAGTCTTCAAAATTATATTTTTTCTTTAAATAAATAAAATAACTTTTTTCAAAAAGGCTAAAATGATTCTGTCATAACTTTTGAGTGTACTGTGCAGCAAAAATATTACATTTTTTTATTGAAACACTACTTTGTAATTCGAATAAACTAAAAATGAAGGATTTTGGAATTGACATTTCAAAATTTCCATTCGTCCGTTCCTCATTTTCAATTAAACAACAGCTGCGGTCAGTAAACTGAATTATTAAAATTTCAAAGTTGAATACGTAAAAGTCCATAAATTAGTATTCAAACCAATTTCATTAATTATTTTATTTCACTAAACAAAAACTATTTTAAAAATAACGTTTGGGGACATTGGATGTTATTTATTTTTTGCAACATCAATAACAATTCATTATCTACTAATTAATGAATTAACACCAATTAATTAATATAATGAATTTAAACCAATTAATTTTTAAAAAATTAGAAATTAATATCAATAAATTAATAATACATTGATATTTGTTGAAATTGAAAACAAGCTTTTGCAAATTGTTGCTTATCAATTGCTATTATTATTTGTTTGAAAATAATTTTTTGGCTGCCCAATATGAATGTCATGTAATCTATATAAATGTAAATGTTGTTTTATATTGTAATGTAACGTCAATCTGTAACAGTTTCTCGTATTCTACAATTACTTTGAAAGATATTTTAAATAAATTTTACAGTTATGGATAGCTATCAATAATTTAATACATAAACGTTAATGGCTATATTCATTAATAATTTGTCTTAATATATAACATATTATCAAATTATTAATTAAAAAAACTTACATTTTGGCATTGTTTTTATGCAAACTATATAGTGGAAACCTAAGATTTATTTATCAGGGGCCTCCTGATTTATAAAAAATATTAGCCCACATACTTTGTTTGCATTAGAAAATTATGAATAGACCTAAATACAGACTTTTTAGTGTTTTAAATCAACTGCTTACCGTCCCAAAAATTAAAATAATAATAATTTGTATTTTTAAGCTACTTCTTTAAGTTTTAATTTAAGTTTTATAAAAAGCTAATTTCGATATTATTCCTACACGGGGAAGTCACGTAATATTCTGCAGAGGGACGGAGATAGTAACAATGTGGTAAAATTGATTTTGAGGCTTTTTTTTTAATCGGTTGGAAGCCGTTAATAATTGCTTCACGTATTGATTTAAAAACAAAGAAAAATAAATTGGTAACATCTTAACGGAATGTGTGCCCTGATATTCGGATTTTAGATAGATTTTTGTCTAACAAATCTAATTAAAGGAAAATTTAAACAAATGTAGAGTAATTCTCCCCTACTGTAATTTCAATTTCCTATTGCAAAAACTATTCCTTGGTGTGTTCCCCAAGTGCTAACATATACGTAACAACCTTAAGCTCGTAAGTTATCATTCTATTAAAAAGGTTTCTTGCATATGCCGTAAATATATGGGGTATCGTTGCACCATACAATCTAAATAAACATGTGAGCTAATTTCTGTGTGGGAAGTTAAAGATGCTCCTTTTGTAAAATCATCATTTTTCTGGTCATTATTATTTTGAGGGGAGGGAGTATTTTTTATAGAGTATCTAGGTAAAGGGGGAGAGGTGCGTCTATAGATTTGGGGGAGATGGATCGGTACCTCTGCTATTGGAGCTCGGATAGTCAAAGTTGGGGTAATTAGAGTTCTACTGTACAAACAATGAAAAACAACGTAATTAGAAACATCTAAAAAATCATGACATTTTTTTGTGCACGGCCCCCTCTTAATCGAGTCACCCGGATGTGAAGAGGTGGAGTCACAGGTGAACCTAACCTCTTACCGAGGCGGAACCTTCTCCAGCCAGACGATCGGCCTTCTCATGAAATGCCCTTGCGATCTTCTGCGATTTCGATCCGATTCCACAAAAAGAACTACCCTATAAACTGATTTATGATAAACATCTATGCTATTAAACACTTTCGAATCCCTAACTGGGGTTTTCTTTAATTATCAGGATGAGGGGAGTGATGTTTTTTAAGTATCTGTAAGTACGTTGTAGAGATGCCCCTTTCAAGTATAAAGTACATAATTTTAACTTCATTATATTTGTATTGCATACATTGAAAAAGCATGATATTTCTACAAAGTTACACTTAAAAATGTTCATGTGGTATCAGAATAAGGGTTATATTTAAGAGTCAAGATCTGCAAGTTAAAATTTGAGGGTTTATGCCTGGCCGCTTTATTAATTTATAATTTCGTCACAACCGAATTTGGGTTTTTTCGTTTAATTGTCTCTAGAAAGTTTTGATTTACGTAAAACTATATGAATTCTTAAACATATTGGTCAAAAAGTTTCTTTAATAAATAAGCCTGAAATATTTAAATAAGCCAAAACTGTTCTATACATTTACTATGCCTTTTTTTATTATTTTATTTTTACTGTTGGCAGTCATTTGAGGTAAACAAGCTTGCAAGTGGAGTTCTTTTAACGTTGTATTTTTATTACACTATGATTCTTTCAAACATCCTACAAAATCTAAGTGACAATTTATTTTAAGCCACTTCAAAGCAGTTGAATGAAATTTGCGAAAAATAATCTTATAATTACCTAATTACACTGCTCAAAACAGTTAAAGGAGCACATTGAGTAATTTTGTTACCCTTTCAGTCCCAGCTTTTTTATTTTTAATCTAAAAATCTAAAATTTTTGAAAGAGATTTATTATGCATCTAGAATGAAATGGTAAAACACAGGAAAGAAAAATTCAACTAATGCAAAAATGCATGCATGAAGAATTTAGGGCCAATTTATTTAATAAAATTGTTTTAGAGTGAATTGTATTAAACCATGTTTTCATATTTTCATTTAATTAAAACAAACATTATTTAATTCGCCATAAGACATGATTCTACTCTCTAACTAGCCGCCCCGGTGGCTGAATGGTTAGTGTACTAGCCTTTGGAGCTGCTGGGGTCGGGTACGAATCCCGGTCAGGCATGGATGCTTGTGACAGTCAATAAATGTTGTTATTTGTCTATGTGTTATTCATTTCTTTGTGACTGTAAAATTTCTTTCTGTGTCTGTCCCACTTGACGAAAGCTTATAAGCGGTTCTCTGAACAAGCACACAAGCTGGAATATATATGTATCATACCATACCATACTCTCTAACTATGCAAAAAAGTATAATAAATATAAAAAGTATATAAAAGTATATAAAATAATCAATATAAAAAATTATGGAGAATCTGATAAAACTTATTTGAAGTAAACGTGAACTTAACTTAGAAAAAAACTGCAAGCAAATGGAATCATTAGGAATGAAATCTTTCAAACCATGCGCTCCCCTAATTGTTATGAGCGGTATATTTTCAAAATATTTCCAAGTAATATTAACTTTATAAAATAATAAAGACAAATATTAAATAAGTTTATATTAACAACTACTTTGTAGCCCAAATTGACAAAAAAAAGATAATTAATGCACATCAGATAACCTCCGCATTGGATCTTCATGTTTTTAATTGTTTATATAATTGACCTTGGCACTTTTCTTATGTAATCTAATTGTTATAACGATTCAGGCAAGACGAAACACATTTAAAGTTCGTAAAACATTGTCTGATCCTGCGGCTGATTCAATACTTGAACTTCAATAAAACTTCGCATGTGTGCAAACACACAAAATCAAGCATGCGAATAACCCTTTCTCGTATCATTATAGTTTAAAGTCGATCTCTGCTACTCCTATATTTATTTTTTAGGTAAACTTTAGAAAATTCACTCATATAAAATGACATATTATAACTTAACCCCCTGAAAATCTCATATTTTTAACCTCAATTAAACTTAGTAACTTAAATTATCTGCTTCACATATCCTTAATATCACTTATTAATATCTTTAACACTCCAACAACAGCGTCATCCAATTTTAGACAAAGCTAAAAAAAAATAATTTAAACCTGTTTTCAATTTTTGAATTGATCGCTAAAATATTTTTCAAAGCATTTTTAGCTTTAACCTTGTGATATCATATAATTCAATAACAGTTTATTTTAGGGGTGAGCAATCAAATAAATAATAGAAATTGATGAATAAAAGGTAACGAAATTTGAAAAGTGTGTGATTGGGGTTATAATAGTAATCGCAATCCATTAAGCAAACTTAAACAGCACGCATTTAAATAAAGCGCATTTTTATCATATGTCTCGTGTGAATTTTTGCCACACGCTTTTTAATTACGAATTAAACAAGAAGCTCTAATTTAGCAGTAATAACCTCATAGTTTAATTTCAAGAGCTCAAAAATATTTATAAGTAAACATAGTTTTTATTGTTTGAAAGTTATGGTATTGAGAACTATTTACAACTAGGTATTTTATTTTTAAAAAATAGCAACACCATTAAATGTCTTAGCGGAATCTTTTTAATGAGTTAGAAAAAAATGGTAGTAATAAATGATTGATAATAAATGATGACTAAATAAATGATCTATTTTTAGTCGATGTTGATCCTGTAAACTCTCTTGTGTCTACATATCTCATAAACATTAGGGAAAGAATATTAATCTGAACATAAATCCCACTTATTAGATATTTGACATGACATTGACTATTGATCACATGACATAGATCATATATTTATCTAATATTGTTAATAATTATGCAATTACGTGTTCCTTAATTAAAACTTTCATGTCTAAATTCCTGAGTTTGGTGACAAAATCAGTAAAAGACTATTTTCCTTAAAAGAATAATGAATACTCGAAATCGTATAGACTAGAAAGATTCATAAGCTAGCCGTAAAGATTTACATAATTCTATTCATTATAAATCATTCAAAATCATTATAAAAACAAGTATAAACTTCTTTAATAAGTTATTTATTTTTACTAAGTGAAAAGTGTTTGTGACAAAATGTTCGCTCGAGGCTCAACTAAAAAAACACAGCTTATTAAAACTTTACTTGCTTATAAAAATTCAACAATCCTCTGAATTCATACCGGCGGCGGTTTTGGAAGACTGTATGTATGTGTGGGTTTCCTTCTTCAACTATTTAAAAAAATTATATTAAAACAGTAATTAAGTAACCCATAAAAAACCCCTTGAAACACTTACGAAAGAATCTAAAAGTTAGGTTGAATTGCAAAAACTTTCAAATTATAATAAATTAATTGCTGAAGCTAGACTGCTTGTTGTGCTCTCATATAATATTAATTTGTTACTTATTTTTTTTTAATTTTTAAAATTTTATTAAAATAATTTACTAATTTTAAAACAGGGCTATTATTTAACCAGTACGCTATAGAGCGGTACTTGGATGCTGTGCTATTATTTGAATTGACAGTTGGCTTTGAGAATATCATGGCTTGAACTAGGTTTTTATATGATAAAGTTACTATAAAATACCATACAGCAAACATTGTTAACTGTCTCTTGCGAAATATCATTAAGATGCGTAAAATAATATTATCGCTCAGGTAAGGAAAGTCTAATCACTAAACAGAAAATGCCAATTAATATAACGATAATTTTGAATGGCAACTAATGAGTACACCCTCCCCCCCCCCTTCACACTAATACAATTAAAAGAGTTAGGGGTGGTATGCATATAAAGAACAACTTATATTCAATCAGACTCTAAGTTTGCTAGTTTATAACTAAATTTAGTATTATTCTTACCCAAACTTTCTACTTAACTTACAAAGAGATAATATCAATAATTTTTTTCAACAGATTTGACAATTTTGTGAATGTATGCAGTAGGAATTTCAAAGCAGAAAAAGTAACTATCTTTAAAATAGCATAAAAAAAATGCCCGTTTAACATTAAAAATGTTTTATATTATCATGGCGTCTCTCAATCACTTAAAAAATACTTCAATATTATACATATCTCATTTTAAACAGCTATTGATAGCAAATTTCCTATACGATAAAGTCTATTTAATAATGTGCAAGTATGGCAGTCTGGCGTCTTCTATATTTAAAGGACACTCTGAATTTTTTCAGCCAAATCAAATGAAATGAACATTTATTTTATTTCAAGCTGTACAAACACAATATCACAAATGTACTATATATAAACAAATGCTTTAGTAGGAGAACAAGGCTTGATCGTGTTTAGATATCATTATGCTCCTGATACACACAGAGAAATAATATAGATACAAAACGTCATTACAAAGTCATTTCAAATGCAGAGCTTGCCCTAACTATCTTTAGCCGTTTACATTGCATCCAATTTTTTTTATGGTGGAACAGTGGTGGATAATTTTTAGTTGTCATTGTGACTTTTGACAAAAAAAAAACTTAGCTACAAAATCTTTAAAACCGGGAAAAAATGGACCCCGATCGTTCTCAGCCATCTATTTTGGATGTTTTAATGCATTGCTTGTGGACTTCTTTTATGAGAACTGAACATCATGGCTATCAAGTGTCATTTTACACCAAAACACAACAACATAGCTGAAAAAACTTTTTCAGTCGTCTCCCTCGTACCCAGAGTAATACACACCACATGACTTACAACCATAAGAAAGAGCATGATTTCATTTAACCCTTTCAGTCCCAATGACAATTTGGCATCATTAGTTTAGAATTTTTTTTCTGGTCGTCTATAGCCATTTGTGATATCAAAAAGCACATCATTCTATTAGAAAATATTTTTTATTAATATCAATGTATGTCAGTCCTATTATTTTGTTTTAATTACGATCAGAAACATGATGATAACAAATGGCATCACTGGGACTGAAAGGGTTAAATGTCAATATATCATGACTCCAACACAAAGGTGTAAAAATTTCTACTAACACTTTTCCAAACCCAGATATTCCCCAGTCGTCTCCCTTGCACTCAGAGCAATGCGCACCACATGAGTTACAACCATAAAACTGTCCATGAGCGTTTTGGAGACGTCATTATATTAAAATTTCAATACAAAAGGTAAAAAAAAAACATAGATAGTAACTCTTTCACAAACCCTGATCTCTCCCAGTCTCCCTTACATCCTAGGTAATAAGCCAAAAAATGACTGAAATAAAACCGTAAAAGATAGCATGGTCGTTTTTTAGATGTTATTATATTATGTTTAAGACACAGAAGGGGGAAAACAAAGCTTCAAACACTTTTGCTACCCTGGTCTCTCTCAGACTCAATTACATACCTAGAGTAGTACGCACCACATGAGTTACAAATATACAACACAGATTGTTTTTAGACGTCAAAACCGAGCATGATCGTTTTTAGACGTCGTTATATTATGACTCCTACACATAGGACTCAAGAGGAAAACCTTAGCTACACTACACACACTTTCACAGACACTACATTGGTCTCTCTCAGTAGTATCCCAACCAAGCGTTACACACCACACGACTTTCAACCACATAAAACAGAGCATGATAATTTTTAACGTCATAATATTATGACTCCAACACAAAGGGTAAAAAGCTTTCCTACAAACTCTTTCACACACCCTAGTCTATCTTAGGCTCCGTTACACCCTGGATAATATGCACCACATGACTTAAATAAAACCGAGAATGATCTTTTCTAGATGTCATCGTATTATGTCTCCAGAAACTACAGCAAAAAACAAAACAATATAGCTACAAACTTTTCCGCAGTTTACTTCTCTTTAGTCGTTTCCCTTGCACCCAGAGTAATACGCACATGACTTACCACCATAGTCCCGTGACATGCAGCATATAGATCATGCAGAGAAGTACGAGAAGCATGCGCCGGCAATCCATAGGGAGCACTCGGCACACAAGTTGACAACAAGAAGCCGTCTCGTTTTGGGAGAAGCGGCTGTCTTCACACCTCGCTTCCCGTTTGGTGAGAGAAGCGCCGCTTGCCAAGGAAGATGCAAGGGGGCCGTATACCAAGTGAGGTGTGGTATTTGTAGGTTGCGTTTCATGAGTTTGGTTAGGTTTTGAATTATCGTCGCACTAGAGTAATACTAGGTCTAATGGCTACGGGCGTCGTATTTTAGAACCACAGTCAAGTGACGAGCCGACACATGAATATCATGATTTTGGTGTTTTGATGTAAAAAGCGAAATGTACTGGATCCTAGACAAAATAAGAAGATATTTATTTTTAAACTCGCGTTTCAAAATCTATCGAAATCCCTAAGTGACAATGTCGCATGAATGAAATACTTTTGTAATGCGTATAAGTATACTTATACAATTTGTGAAAATATCTAAATGAGAGTAAGGTTACAATACAAAAAATAAGTCGTGTTTCACCACAAATAAGCAGTGAAGATCAAAGGATGATATACCCGTTTCTAGAGACTTAAGACTTATTATTTCAAAGTACATCATGATCGTGTAATGTTATGTAACAATGAAACAAGCAATAAAATTATAAATTTTTTAAATGACAATTTTGTTTTGCTAGTAGGTACTAAGCTTCCAGTTATTACACTCTTTCCTTGTCCGCCACTTTGGTTTATATATGTACACTCTTAAAAAAAAAAAAAGAGTGAAATCTACTCCAGTTGGAGAAGTGCATTTTCGACACTGGAAAGCAGTGAAAATTAACCCTGACTGAGTTAAAATCACTCGTTTGGAGTGATCTTGTCGGAGGTTTAACACACAAAGGATCCACTCCAAAAGGAGAAGTGCATTTTCCAGACTGGAGGAGTGAAAATTAGTCAGACTGAGTTAAAATCGCTCGTTCGTTTTAAGAGTGTATGCTACCTTTTTCAGCAAGGTATGATTTAGTGCAATTTAGTTGTCTTTTAGTTTCCACACTATGTTTATGATGTAAAAAGTGGACGGTATTATAATCATTCAGCCCGTTCGTCTTTCCGTTCATCCGTCCGTCTGTTTGTCACCCACTTTCATTGCCTTAACTTTAAATGTTACAGAAAAGTGTGGTCCGTCAAAAAAAATTCAGTGCAGAGAAATTAGAAGATATTTAAAACATCAGAATTTTTTTTAACAAACTTCAATCATTAAAAAAAACCTGCAAAATTGAATTATCATTTTAACAGCATAAGAAGCCATTTTTTTTATTTTATGTAAATCACCATTGTCATTCGCAACAGTCGCTTGAGAAACTTTATTACTTTTTAATAATTAATTAAAAGAAATTTATTTGTGACATAAATCAGTTTGAAATGACGTCAATTATATACTTCACAAAAAGGTTCTTTGATTGTAAGTTGGTATGAAATATTTTGCTTTTATTTAAAAGCCAGGTATATTAATATTTATTCTTTGAAAACTATAAATTAAATTAGCAAACGATAATTCTTTTTAATCAATAATTAATTTTATCAAATTATATTTATCAATTAACTTTATCAATTAATTAATTTTATCAATTAATTAATTTTATCAATTAATTAATTTTATCAATTAATTAATTTCATCAAATATTTATGGAATTTTCAACAAAAAAAAACTAACCAAATTCAGCTTCTAAATGTTTAATTTGAAATTAATATTGTGTTTTTGTGCCTTTATTCCTGTTGAACGCAAATGTTATGTAGGAAGCGGGCAAAGTTACCGATTCCGTTACAAACCGCTACTTGTGTTCCTTCGATTTTGTTAAATGAGCATGTTGCGGTCAGTCAACCATTTTATTTTATCACTCAATCGTTGTAATGGAAAGGTTTTTCCATATGCGCAATTTCATGGTGGGAAGTGGGTTATCTTGATTTTTTTAAGAAAAGTTTTCACGGTTGCTGAGAGAGAGCCGTGTTATTATTTTGCTATTATTTTTTTCCATGATTAGGTTGTGTATCTGTAATAATAAAAATGAAGTTTTGTGTGTGTCTCTTATAGACTTATAAACTAGACATTTGTTTGACTCGTAACCTGCCATAAATGCGTAGTTCATACTTAGAATAAGATTTTTGAACTTTCAGGTATCAAAATGTTCTACTTTTAGAGAAAATTAAAATTTTTCTGAAAAAACTACACCCCTTTGGCTCAAATCCTATGATTTGTTTTTGTTTTCCTGATGCCATCTGCTGAAAAAATTTACGCTTTAAACATAATAATTAAAATTGAAAATGTTTATTTTATTCTGTTGCCAGATCTTCAGAAACTAAATTCATTATTTTAAAAATGATTGACATGTTTCAAGTGTTGTAATTCCATCCAGTCTCCATTCCAGGATTTTATAGTGGGTTTAGGTGATGATTTCTTGAGGGTTCTGTTGATTGCAAATATGTATATTGATGCTATTTCAGTGAATTACAACATGGTTGTTCAGGACCATCGTACTAGAGCATATTTGTGTTTTATTTTTGTTTTTTCGCCAAATGCGTTGCCAAACTCGCCAATTCTTTCCTAAACGCTAAAAATTATCATTTTTTTTTAAATTATAAGATTGATTTGTATTTTAAAGGATAATTAGCGAGAGCTGGATAATAAGAGTGTTTGTAGCTATAGCTCTTTTCTCGACAAATTCTTACCAAAAAACGCGCCAAATGAGCTAAAAGGTTTTAAATGTTTATGAGGGAAATTACAATGACTTTTATGAGTGCACTGTATAGCGTATTTTTTTTATTTTGAATTCTTTTAAAGTAGTATAAGTAACATGATTTTATACTTTATAATAAGCGGAAACAATAACATAAGTTTATTATCCTAGAATGGATAAAATGGTACATATACTTGGATCGATTACAACTTTTTTTAGACATGGGACATGTGTGGCTGAATGAGCCGTTTATAGATCGACAGTTAATTTGATACTGCCAGGACCAGAATGAGGGACCTACACTCTTAAAACAAAGGAGTGAAATCCACTCCTGTAGGAGAAATACATTTTCGACACTGGAAAGGAGTGAATATTAACTCAGACTGAGTTAAAATCACTCGTTTGGAGTGATATAGTCGCAGAGTCAACATACAAAGGATCCACTCCTGTAGGAGAAGTGCATATTTTTTTGGAGAAGTGAAAATTAACTCAGACTCAGTTAAAATCGCTCGTTTGTTTTAAGAGTGTACTTCCAGTGTTACACTTCCTTATATATATTTAAAAAAAAATCATCTTTTCAGAAGACGCCTTTACCGACTGGGATCCCCAGCCCTGTGGAGTGGTTGAATATGTAGTTGAATACGGACTTCTTTTTTGTTCATCTCATCTTGAGAATTTTCGGGTGTAGGAGGGCAAATAGAAACTGGCAATTATATCATTACTATTCTGGCAATTTTAGCAGGGCTCATTTGAAAGCCTTCTAACTCCCAGAAGAACCTGTATACAATTGGACTTCTTTTTTTAAAATAAACATAATAATAATAATATAGAATGGGAGGAAATTATAATATACTAATGGAGTGCTGACCAGTGGAGAGGGGATCAATTGGTACAAAATAACAGTTTAAATAATAAAATAATAATCACCGTTATTAAGGGTACAGTCGTGCAACGCCGAGTTTATAAAGCTAGTAAACCATAAATTCTAACGGATGAAATTAAAATACATTTTTACCGAAACAAATCATTAGTAAAAAAGAGACCAGAAGTAATATTCATTTAAATTTGCAATTAAACAAATGTTTTTAATAATTCATAGATCACATGCGTAGTTTATATGACTGCATATGCAACGTTTCAATTAAACTACTTTTATTACGCAGAAAATATTTCAAAACCATTGAAGGAAAATAGTAAGTGAAAAGAATAAGCTCTGTAAAACTTGTTCCTCCTTTCACAATGTCAATGTGCAGAAAAACAGGTAGTGCAGTTTCACTTATCTACTTATTTAAGTTATCATAGAAGAATCATGTTTCTTCCAAAATGGTAGTAATTACTAGACATGACATCCAATAAAGACGAACAATAACAAGTAGGCCCGGGTGGAATTTTTTCGGATGTTCGGATAATCAGCACCGCTTCGGATAATTGGAGTTCTACTGTAGTACATAAAAATAGTTTTAAAGCTCTACAAAACAGGACGAATGGCACCGAGCACCCATCGGTACTATTCGTCCTAGACAGGAAGGAATATTTGAAAGCATTGCTCAATTAACAGCAATTCAGACAAAACAGTTTAAAAGGTTTAGTAATAACGTTTTTAATTAAATACTGTTTTAATTTTTTAAAGGTAAATGTAACTGATTGAAAGCAAATGTTTATACGAACTAACTGAATCAATTTGAACAAGACATTTTACATTAAAAAATACTTTGAATTTTGTAAAATTTCGAATTTTGTAAAGTTGCTAGTCGATTAATTTACGCATAAATTATAAGAAAATACATTTATACATAAAGCTGGCTTCCCCTTTAATGATAGTACATTTCAATATAACTTTCTGCAATCTTCTAATGTTATTATCTAAATAGTTTGTGTTGTTTGCTCAATAGGCAACTCTGTATATTTAAGAATTTTCCAGTATACGTGAAAAGGTTCCTACAAGGTTTTGGTTAATGCAACAAATTTAATGGAACAATTTTTATAATGCACTTAGTAAAGTAATCAAATAGTGATTTTAATTTTAGAATCCAGTTTTTAAGTGAAGTCAGTTTTCAGTCTTCAAAATTAACAAAGCTTCAATATCAATAAAAAGATTCAATGACACACGTTATAAATCAATGTCAATTTATTTTTTAATGGTTTAAAACGGTAAATTTCATAGTCCATTATGTACAATCCGTTATCCATAATCCATCGAATATATTAAATTCTTCTCTTAAGTCTTTTATTCTATGTAATAACAATTTAAATATGAAAATCAATACAAATATCGATAATGTGAAACCTTCAACATCTTTGTGGAAAGGAAGGTTAGTTGGATACTGTGTTTCAATTATTTCACTCACCAATCTCGTTTAAGATAAAAGAAAAACTGCAATTGTTAACGATACTATACATATTTAAAAAATGAAGTACCCGTACAGTTTAGTCTTTTTCTTATTTAAACTTAGTTTAATTGGCTTGATGAACGTTTCCTTGAGAAGGAAATTTACAAAAAGGATCTCAAATCGCTTTAAGGCCTTACTAAATACTTTTCTGCCATTAGCTTTTATTCTAACCATGGGTTATTTTGGATCATCTTTCGTGGAAAGCAAAGCTGAAGGTATAATACCATTTATTATAGCATATCTCGGTATGATTTTGAGTATTACGTTTCGCTGGTCCTTAAGTATGAAATGCAATACGTTAAGGAACATAACCAGCGTCTTTCAAGAAAAACTCGAAAAAAATGAGGTGAAAACCAGTACATGGGTCAGGGTATGGATAATTGTAAGTGCAGTGTTGCAGATTATAAGTTTTGGATTGTACGTATGCTTCATAACCTTTGATCTAGTCGGTAGTGCCATAGCAAAACGTTTAACAATTCATTCAGCTCTAATATTGTTAACAAGCTCTTGCTTCTTAGTTTACTTTATTTTATTTATAATACCGTTCTATACTTTTGCTTTATTTTATGTCATCGTTTGCCATCATCTTAAAAAGACAATAGAACTATTTTATAAGTACATTAGCAGAGCATCATATTTTGATTACAATGACCTACTAAAAAGCTACAATCGCTTAGCATCTTTGGTCGAAAGAATAGATGAAAAACTGTCGGCCCAAGTGTTCTTCTGTACTGTGTTCTGCTCTGGAAGTATGTACATGTTCATCAGTATCTTTATCGGGAATCCCTATGAAGACACTGAATACATGCGTTATTTTCTAATAACTTTCTTCTTTGGCGTTTTGTTGTCCTTCTTCGTCATGGCAGTCGCCGCATCTCAAGTCAACGAGGCCTCTGTACAAGTCGCCACTAGAGTAAGGGCGTTATGTGCCACCGACCTAACCTCTGCCATCGCATTGCAGAGGTTCAAAGGATGCGTGGACAAGGAGTTCTGCATGACTGTGTGGAAGCTAGTGCCCATCAAAAGAAGCTTTTTCATCAGCACAGTTGGAGTTATCCTCACTTACGCTTTGTTGCTTGAAAATTTTAACAAATAGTTAACCTTGATCCTTTTTTAGCATTAATATGCGGACTTTGCTTTGACACAATTTTGCCTGCTTTTCTAAACATTGTTCTGAACAGATACTTCGTATTAATCGCGATATAATTTTCAAACAGTCAAACAAAACAGTTTTTATGCTCTACATTAATCTTCAAATTTAATGTAGTACTTAGCATTTTGTACAAAATTCCCAAGTTCTAAAGCGTTCCAGATTTCAAGTCAGGTTCTTCAATATTGTTTTTGAAAATCGGTGCACCCACAAAAGGTTTTCGTATGACATTCGTTCGCTAATAATTGGCTCCTGAATTGTCATTGATTGCAAAAATATTTGGAATCGATCGAAAAGTTTTCATAAAATAGATTGTGAGACCAAAAAATTGAAAAAAAATTACACTTCAAAATAGTTCTTCAATCCTTTTTTGCCTTGACTACAATGTACAATGTTTCTGAAAAATATAAGAGACTTTTTAATAATAATTTCTGATAAGTTGGGAAACTTACGCTTTTTTTTAAAGTAAAAAGCGCCTTCGAGGCATGAGGAAGATTCAATTCCATCACTATTAAAACAGTAGATTTTTTTGAGGCAATAGAAATAATATAAAATATTCTGAATATTGCAAAAAAATAGGTTTTCGAAATGAACATGGATTTCTGTACAATTTGCATGCACTGAAACTCCTTCACATATTCATTAAGGTTTCTGATTTTTTTAAGTACGTAAACTTCCGTAAAATGTATTGATTACCAACACAAAATATACAGTAAATATTCAGTAAATTCATATTATTCTTAATTTTTCAAGAAAAAAATCGGAGCCACTAGCTTTTTACAGCATTATAAAGGACCTTAACTTCAAGGGCTAAGAATGACATAGTCTGGAACTGCAAGTTTAAAATTATATTATTTTCCAATCGTGAAAATTTGAAATGGGCATACTAAAACTATTATTGCAGCACGGTTTAAGATTGTAAGTTCTAAAGTGGGCATGCTACGTGCGTCGTCTCCTCCGATGCATTATAATGGGAAATATTGATATTTTTGAGTAAAAGGAACAGAAACCAATTAAAATATGACAGCCTTAAATTATTTATAAATTTTTTAAAAGAACATTATTTGAAGTTTCTGCGAAAAACTTTTTTACCCTGTCATTAAATTCTAAAAATAATTTAGTAATATCAAAACTTTCGTGATTAATCTTAAATGAGCTTCCCAGCTTATCTTATATTGTTATGTACATTTGTCTAAGATGACACCCAGACTTTTTTCTAATATTAAAAACAAATATTTCGACTTTTTCTTCATAACAATATCCATGTCAAATTTTTATGAATAAAGATAATGTAATAAATTTAGTTGGTTAGGCTTTTTATTGATTATTTAAGTTACAAATAATTTTTAAGAACCATTTGTTGTTGTAAAAACATAAAAAGGGTTTTATAATTATGTAACAGTTTTTAAAGCAAAAATTTTAAACAATCATTTATAAAAAAAAAAGATTACTATATTTATGTCTATAATAATAATAGTAATAAAACATTTTAAGTTATATTCTTTATTTGGATTTAACTTTACGACAAAATGTTGTCTTTGTTGAGAAATGCAATTACAATATTAAGCAACAACAATTACAATTTTACATATACAATTCAACACAATACAACACTTACAATTTTACAAATACAATTCAACACAGTACAACACTTACAATTTTAACAACACAATTACATTTATAATTGCAATTACAATTCAACACAACACGTCTAACAATTCTTTAATTATTTAGAGAGGAGTGGAGGGTATTACGGAATAGTCGGGGAATATGGAATACTGAAGTTTCAGCACTCACTCATGCTACCATTACGTGGAAATGCCATGAAAAATATAAGAAATATCTCATGATACAGCTTAAGAAGAGTTAACTCTTCTTGCTGCTGTCATTACAGTAACTGCAAAACAAAGTTTGTTTTCGGATTTATGATAGATTTGTCTAAAAATGTTCAAACATTTTAATCTGCCAGTATTACTTTTATTTTGTTGTTAAGAGTAATGTATACTAAAAAAAATAGTAGTTTGTTATGCTGTAGTATTTTTTTTTTAGCCATCAATGTTTTATCCGTCAGTAAAACCACTCATAATCCAAAATGGTGTGCCGAGCAATAAGGAATACATATCATCTGAAATCTCCTTCATGTCATTTATTAAAGAACAGGTAAACAAACTTAGTGCATGTATCAATTGTAGCGGAACATTTTCCGTCAATGATATTTGGATTTAACGCATTAGCACTTCTTAATGGGCTCATTTTGACTGTACTAGAGCAGAAAAAGTAAATTAAGCTTGTGATTTTTGCAAATAGACTTTAAATAAAAACTATTTCAAATGTTGTTTTTTAGTTAAAATTAATTATGTTCTATGAAAATTGTTTCAATTTTTAATAATTGTAAACAATATATTCAATATTATCCGACTATCCCATATTACCCTCCACTAGAAACTTTTTTTAAAGTAAATTTTTTCATAACAAAATAATTAATTCCTTTTTTGTTTTACCACACTACAGTACCATTAGTCATCGTATGTACTGAAAATGATTGTGTGAATTTTTATTTAAAACCAAAAGATTTATTCTTAAAAACATAAATTGTTTTCGATAATTCCCATGTCTCCTCTACAACAAGCATTCTTTTATAAAAGCATAACGATGAATATATCAACATTTTAAAGGAACAAGTTCTAATTTTTTCTTTAAAAATTAACCACATGCAAACAAACTTTGACCATATAGCAAATACAATATCAAAACTCATTTTTTATCTGAATATTTATTTTTGATAATAAAAATATAAAATCAAAATTTTGTTGTATGCAAATATTTAATTTTCGATTTTCGGGAGAGGATTTATTAGTTTTCAAATATTTTTTTTCAAATTCAACAGTGTAACAATAAAATGAGCACAACCACAAATACTCACTTTTCGCAATAATTTTTGGTAGTATTTAATTTTGATCATTACGTTTAGTTTTAATTTTAAAGTGCTGCGTTCTAAAGGATATATATGCGAATACATTACTTTAATATTCATTAACCACTTGTAATAAATAGGTTTTCCTAAAATGAGTTTCCAAATACTAAAAATGGGATTTCTCCTTAAGGGAGGATTTCTCCTCAACGGTATTCTGGGTATTTCATTTCTTTCAAAAGATTAATTTAAACCTCAAGTTTTGCAATGTTTTTTCTGTTTTAGGGAACATGTACAACATTTTACTTCAATGGGCTAAATATGATTTTAACTGAATATTTTTTATTCTAATTAATTTCAAGCTATCAACTTCGTTATAAGGTTGCATTTATGTGCATTTATTAAATTTTCAAAAAATTCAAAATTCAAAACAGGAAATACTTTTATTTATAATTACTACACTTAGTACTAGTAATCAAAAGCTAAAATTGTTTTCCTTGTGAATGAACTGTAAGATACCTAATCAACTAACGGTTATTGATATTGTTCTGTTTGTTACTTAGTTATTTAAGATTTTAATTATTTCTTTGATGTTAAGGTTTATATAAGTGAGTCTCTGATCAAGCACACAAGTCGGAATATATATGCACCTATCCTTTCTCTGACTTTTACTGATTCCCTCATGCGTCATGTTTTACTAAATGAATTTAAAATTTTATAAATCAATCTTGAAAAACATTTTTGCAAAGGTGTAATTTTGAAATGATTTCTCATAAAAGAGATATATTTAAGTATTTTTATAAAAATACAACTGCTTAAAAAAGTAAAAAACTTATAATTTTCATTATTTTTGAATTATGCATTAATAACAAATGTATAAACTTTTTTGAGATATTCTATGATTTTCAGTTTTATGAGGTACAAGTTGTATTTTTTTAAAGTATAAGTTGTAGTTGTTTGGTAATAATTTGATCTAAGTAATTACATTTAATAAATTTCAATTAATAAAAAATAATAGACTTGCTAAATAATTGTGTACTGTGTATATTTTCATCGGGATTTATTTTGATTTTATTTTCTCTTATTGTTTGATACGTCGGCTTTTGTTCTCTTATAGATCTTTTTGCTTTGTGTAATTTATTGTACGATAATGGGTAAAATAATTGAATCTAAATACTAAAAAATAATAAATTAAAAAAATATCCGCTAAATATAAAATATCCAAAATGCAAAATATCCGTGGTCTTCAACCCATCGTAAGTGAAGAATGAAATTGAGAATGAATGAATGAGTCAGGAATGAAACTATTTTTGCGTCATCCGAATTAACTCAATCGACAACTGTTTGGTGTATCGGAAATTAATAGTTCACATCTAGGGGGGGGGGGCGTCGAAAAGGCATATTTATCCTCGATTTCGAAAAAAAGCCTTTTTTCGAAATAGAGGATAAATATGCATTTTAAGAAATAAAAGAAATTTTAAGAAATAAAATGCACACGATCGCAATTTCCTTAACACTATGAATTTCCATTTAAATCTTTCTTAACCAAATATTTTCGGCCAATTGTTATCTTTGTTTTCACTTTCAAAGTATAAAAAATTCTTAATTATTATTCGTTTAAATTAACTTTTTCTTTACTCATTTGTCTGTAATAATTTTATATATTTTAGCTAAATAGTATTATTAGTATATTAATAGTACAATTGATCCTACAAATAGCAAAATATTTTATTTAGATATTGTAAAAATAGATGCTCATTATTGTGCAATTAATGATTTATATTTTAATCCTCAAATATAAATTGGATAACTCCCCAAGATGCTACTACTCCTTGAAAAATTAGATCCCAACAAAAACATCTCTGTAAAAGAGGGCCAAGTTCTTACAAAAAAAGGTCTGGCCTACAAAAGAAGTGAAATCAACAAAAAAACCAAGTTCAATGGAATTTGCTGAGTTAAAGTTCTAGAAAAAATTAAGCCTGGACAACCAAAGATTTGAAAACAAAAAAGGATCAAGTTCAATAGAAGTTGATGAGGTTATAAACCCCAAAACATTTTGTTTTAAGATGCAGCTTAGGTCTAACACATTCTTACTAGCTGTTTGTGTAACTTGGCCAATACGCATCGTGAATATGGAGTTGAACCCTTCGTACCTGGTTGAATTTCACCTCGGGGCGTTTGAGTAAGTCTGTATTTGATTTATCCTCAGTTAAGTGGTGAATGACACGCACCTCTCGGGTGGAAAGGGGTAAAATAGTAGTCGTACCACATGCGTTGGCGTTGCAGGTAAATAATAAAAATAAAAACGTTTGCTTTTGTTGCCAGGATTACCATCACACTTAGTTGGTGATACTTATCTGAATGAACATTTAGCTGTTTGCAACTGTTGAAGCGTTTTAATAAGGTAATCGTTCTATTTCCTTCAAAGAAAGTAAGAAAGAGTAATCAAAGCTCCATATATTATAGTAAAGCTTAGCGGTTTTACTACAAGATTCAAGCATTGGAAAACGAGATGCTACATTTACTTACGTGATCTAAAGAAATGCTCGAATCTCCATCGACTATTGTATTGATCTATTTAAAATTTTTAAAACATTTTTTTTTATTTTATTTTACTTGATTATCAATAAGGTTTCAGCTGAATAAGGAGAAAGACATGTTTTTTCAATTGCAAATAGCATTTATTAATATAAAAACACTAACAGAAATGTAATAATCTCGAACATATATATATATACATAAAACTACATAATACAAACTAACTAAATGTGTCAACTTTATAGTTCATTATTAAAACACCACAGCACATTATTGTTCTATAGATATACAACACATAGCCATCACCACGCAGAATACCACTAGGATTAACCATTTGATTAACTAGGGATAAATCAAATACAGACTTACTCAAACGCCCCGAGGTGAAATTCAACCAGGTACGAAGGGTTCAACTCCATATTCACGATGCGTATTGGCCAAGTTACACAAACAGCTAGTAAGAATGTGTTAGACCTAAGCTGCATCTTAAAACAAAATGTTTTGGGGTTTATAACCTCAACAACTTCTATTGAACTTGATCCTTTTTTGTTTTCAAATCTTTGGTTGTCCAGGCTTAATTTTTTCTAGAACTTTAACTCAGCAAATTCCATTGAACTTGGTCTTTTTGTTGATTTCACTTCTTTTGTAGGCCAGACCTTTTTTTGTAAGAACTTGGCCCTCTTTTACAGAGATGTTTTTGTTGGGATTTCACTTCTTTTTGTAAGTGGGAACACACAGTGAAGTATAATGAATAATGTGTTTAGTGAATAGGCAGTATCCTAATAAAATAAACATAGGATGGAGATTTACACTGCGGCGAGTACAATATTTACAATTCCTGTTTAAAAGAAATATATATTGGTGGCAACAAGCAGTAAAAATAGTTTATAACTTTTTAAGTATATTTTGTAACAACAATTGAATTAACGTCGCACTAGAGCTGAAACCAAACAATATCTATAGTGAAATTATTTCCTGTTCTGACTGCTTTTTAAACAAGAAGTTCTAAAAGAACTAAAATAGCCTACTGATGTCCTGTCACTTTAATACTCACCGAAATTCTTAGAGAATAACAAGTAGGTTTGTAATAGTAACTGTCACCTGGAACTGCTTCCACACAAAATTTATACACCTTAGAAAAAAATAGCCAAACACAACATTTAGTTGTAATTTAAACTTTTATAAGCATGCCTTTCCAACAAAAAAAAGAATTTTTAAAAGTGGACGATTAGAACCGAAAGAATGACAGACTGTTTTATAAAGGACAGACGGACAGAAAAAAGTACAGACAAAAAATCAAAAAGTTTGAAATATAGGTGTTTGATGTCATACCTTTCGAACAAAAAAATAATTTTTAAAATCGAGCGGTTAGAACCGAAAATATGACAGACCTTCTTATAAAGGACAGATTGACAGACGGACAGAAAAACGTACCGACAGACGGACACAAAGTATGAAATATGATGCCATAACTTTATAAAAAAAAGATTTTTTTAAAATCAGACGATTAGAACCGAAATTATGACAGACCGTCTTATAAAGGACAGACGGACAGAAAAACGTACAGAAAAAAATCAAAAAGTTTGAAATATAGGTGTTTGATGTCATACCTTTCTAACAAAAAATAATTTTCAAAATCGGGCGGTTAGAACCGAAAATATGACAGAAATTCTTATAAAGGACAGATTGACAGACGGACAGAAAAACGTACCGACAGATGGACACAAAGTATGAAATATGAAGCCATACATTTATAAAAAAAAAGTTTTTTTAAAATCGGACGATTAGAACCGAAATTATGACAGACCGTCTTATAAAGAACAGACGGACGAAAAAGCGTACAGACGGACGGACAAAAAGTATAAAACATAGGTCAAGCCTTTGATATATGTCATTTCTTTCTAACAAAAAAAATATTTTTTTATATCCGATGGTAGGGGAGACCGGGTCTAGTTGATACAGGGTCAAGTTGATACAGTCAAAATAACTCCGTAATGCGCAGGCGCAATTAACTGGTACTCACTTGACTGGAAGACCGGTCCTTCGTCAACAACCACGCGTGAGCACTTAGAGGAGGATGCTTTGTTCTATGAGTTGTGAATTAAATACTGATTTTGAGCTTTAAAAGTAAATTTTTACCCCTGTATTTGAAGTGTTATTGAAAGTTTACTTGTTAGTGGATTGTGTTATACATAACATCACATTGTTACTTGCTATAAAGGCAAGAATGTAACCTAGTAGACTTTGTTCTAGCTCTTATTGGTTTTCCGTATTTTGCGGTTTAGTGTAATGGCGACGGTTGGGTCAAGTTGATACGCTTCTTTGGGGTCAAGTTGATACGGTGTATCAACTTAACCCACAAGAATTTTCATATGTTGCATTTATTTATAGATACCAAGAAACTACAAGAGGCAAAATGCCAATTGATATTTTTGGAAGAGCTTATGAAGAGATTAGAAATGGCAGAATGTATATTAGGGAAGCGGCCAAAATCTTTAATATAGACACAATAGCTCTTTACAGGTTCAAGACAAAAAAGGGAAAATAAAACTTGAAATGCCAGAGGCTACTGACGAGGTTGTAAAAATGGGTTATGCTAAACATCGACAAATATTGACTGACGAACTTGAGGAGAAGCTTCGCAGATATATTTTAACAAGAAAATAAAAGTTAAAATTGTTTAAATCATTAGGGAGTAATATTACCAAGAATGGAAGAACAGAAAAGAACCGAAAATAAAGAACAGAAAACCTGACAAAAGAAGTTAAAAATTAAAAAAAGAGAGAGAGAGAGAAAACGAAGAAAAATTGAAAAAGATGAATCAGACTCTGATGAAGGCGAAGAGTCTTTTTGTTTTGTGTGCTTCAAAACATATTCAACGTCAAAGCCTGGCCAAGACTCAGGGCCGGATTTCTAAATAGGCTAAGTAGGCTGTAGCCTAGAGCGGCAAATTTTCGGGAGCGGCAAATTTCATGACCAATTAAAGCGGTATTCGGCATTTATTTTAAAAAGATACTAATATTTTTAAGAAAGAAAACAAATAATTTACATTAGTGCGTAATTCGTAAAAGTATATATGTAGTACTAATATTTAGTAGTAAACATGGTAGCTGCGAGGCCAATTGCACCTCTTCTCTCGGATTTGGAAGATGAAAGAAAAATAGAACAGTTTAAAAAATTCGTATATTACTTCGCTTTCGATTTTGATTGAAAGGTGCATAGATAATTCTAATATGTAGAAAGAAAAAAAAAATAGTTATGAAAACTATATGTGGCGGCAAATCGATCGCAGCCTACAGGCGGCAACTCTTTAAATCCGGCCCTGCCAGGACTGGATACAATACATATCCTGTAAGAAGTGGGTACACATCGCATGTGCTGAAGACAATCCATTTTACACGTGTTTCAATTGTCAATCAGATCCCAATTTCTCAGACTCGGAGTAATCAGTTACAATCAATGTAGGCCCTATCATGTAAAACTTTGTATCATATAAAGTTAAAAACCTATTTATATTGTAAAATAAAACACTTTTCGTAATTACTGCTTTTTTATTAGATATATTTAAATATTTCCTAGCACCGTCTCAGCTTACTCATATGCGTATCAACTTGACCCAATGCCGTATCAACTTGACCCAGATCGGGTTAAGTTGATACACATTGCAACATTTTAAAAAACATTTTTTTTGTCATTGAAAATTCAATTCTATTTAGATTATAAAAATATCAGGCGTTAGCCAAAGAGTTATAGTTACTAACTACACTTAGTTTGTTTCAAAATATTGACAGAAAAAAATTACAAAAATCAGAAAGTAAAAAGTGTATCAACTTGACCCGGTCTCCCCTACTGTTTGAAAGATTCTGTTCAAGAAATCGTCACTTGACCACGATTTAAAAAATACGAGAATCGCCGCCAATAACCCTTATGTAGCTCTAGTACAACGTTACTGCAAGCAAAATCCTTAAAAAAAACATTTGCCCGTTGTGAACCCCAATGGCTCTTTATAAAACATGGTGCTGGTTGCCAGCTCAGGTTGACACATTAAATTAGTAATATCGTGTGCTAAATCCCACACATGAAAACCTTTAACGTATCTGAAGGCAAATAACTATTTGAATTGTTGGCGACGACGTTTAATCGCCGCTGGTATATCAGCGTATGGAGAGCATTGCAACTGCTTATGAAAAAGGGCGCCAATCAGTTTACGCACAAGATTTTCGGATTTTCCCTGTTATATGCATGCTCTATTCTATAAGTGTTCCAATTTTCGTAACTCCATAACAAGCCGTTGTACCTAAACATTATGATCGCCCGTCAGTCAGTCAGTGAGTCAGTCAGTGAGGGACATATTTGTCGTTTTTCTGGTTCATTTATCTCTGGCTTAAATGAATTTCGAACGCTGGAAATTTTTTTCTAGGTTAAGTCTCACTAGGACACTAAGAAAAAAGTCTAAACTCGAATCTAAAGTGCGTAGAAGAAGAGAACTGGGTCTCCAAAATTATGCCGAAATGGTCCCAGTAAAGGATAGTCAGTGCCGCCTTCGTTATGAACTTGGCGATGCACTGCCGTGCATCCAGATCCACATGCTGCCATCTTCCGGTTAACTTGTTATCTTTACCTTACAAAAAACTTAACTTCGAATTTCCTTTGCATGCAAAAGTTCTGAGAAATGAACCCATTTAAAATATTCAAGAATATTACACTGTTTCGTATTATTTAAAAAGTATAAATATACAAACGTTCAACATTTTCCCATGAAACTTGCGATTTACCGCCAAAATTCATTTAACACTATGTTTTTTCTTTCCAACTTTATACTTATGTGTGACTTATTTAATGCAATGAACATTCTGTCTATGTAATAATTTGTGTATATTTAATTACATTCAAATTTTAAATCAATTTTATGTATCATTACATTTTGATGTATTATTTTTTATAAATTTGAGGAATGATATGAAACAAAAACATTAGTATTTTAAAAAAAATTGTTACACTCTAGAAACTAGTATTTTCAGAAATTGGCATTAAATTTTAGTGTGTTGATTTTAGTTGTAAATACTGGTTAATTTTATTACAATAACGGAATTATATTTTCTTTATGCCCTTCTGAAAATTTGAAGGTTCGATTACACTTAAAACCCATTATATTCTGACTTTTCTAGCTTGTCATAATTTAAAATTACAACAATTTAGTAACGTTTACTCTCATTTGTACTATTACGTCAGTAAGAACTTAAGAAATGCGATATTCAATTTTAACCCTCTTATTTTTAGCTTCTTTCAAATTTTAAAATAGCACTTTAAAAAATATTTTCTAGCTAAAAATTAATCTTCTATTACCAATTTATATCTTAAATTAATAAAAAATGTCGTTTTAGACTTCTTAAGTATTTCCGTGAGTATTTAATATATACCCATATATTTAACAGTAAATAAAATAATATTACAAAGAGACTCACTAAAAAATAACTTTTTTCCTCAATAAATTACAAATCCCTCCACATTAATGCATATGACAGAACCTGATTGGCGGCTAATCGGTCCAATGTTTCAGGACTCAGCGTCATAAATCCATGAACACCAAAACCCATAAATATAAACCACAGCAGATTCAGAATCTTCGAACACGTTTACCTTCGGGGCGAGCACACCTGTACCACCTTAAAAAACACCGTAAAGCGTCATTGTTTTTTTTATGTGTTAACTCCAGAGCTACTTTGAGGTTTTTGCATAGAGGTTAAATGAGATAAAGATGCTTGTCGCCAAAAAAAAGTGTAGCCGTTAGAAAGTCGCCAAGTCCATTTTATGTACCCTAAAAAAATCGATACTTGTCACCAAAAGAAATCGAAGCCAACAAAAAGTGGCCAACGATTTTAGCAAAGTCCCAACAAATGTAAGCCTATATCTTATGACGTATCGTAATCGTATATCTTATGACGTGATTTCGTGATGTAGAGACCTCATCGAAATTTATAACTAGGACATCCACGCCTTCAGTGACGTCAACCGCTTTCTTGAACTCCACATAAAACAAAGCTCCGCCCCGTTTAATTGTCCACTGAAATAAAACAAACCACTGATATTTTAAGTAAACAGCTTGAACAATAAATTGCTTAAACACAAATAAAGACTATCTCAAAAGTAGTAGGCAGATTTTTTGAAAACTCTTGTTCTCACATTTTAAACCAATTAAGTTTTTAATTGGATGCTTTTGTATCAACATTTGTTCTTTTCTGTAGACTAGCACTGGGTTAAACCTGGTTTGTCCCTTAAGGTAGGCGAATACCCAAAATTTCCCAAAATTCTAAAATTTTTACTATTACTTTAATCTTTTCCAAATTCGGCACAGTGATTTCAAATATAATTAATAATACTATTTAGGATTTTTTTTATTTAAGTATAATTTATTTATTTTAAACGGTGTTTTTCTACTAAAAAAAGAGGTTTACGCTAACAAGTCTACCACATTGAAATTTCATCCTATGAACATTAATTATGTGTTAAATTCTTCGTTTTGAACTGATACATGCAATGACCCTCTAGTCTAGAGTTACATACAAATTACAAGAAAAAAAGTTATTAAGAAAAATGTTATAAAATAACCACAAAAAAAGGATTTTTTTTCGATTAACTTACACTTGGACATTTTTAAAAAAAAAACTTGGATACTTACCCCAGATGTTAGAGGTTCATGGCACAGATATACATTGAAATAGCATGTGTGCAATGACATCCAGAGGGTCATGCATGCAATGACCCTCTGCACTCTTAAAACAAACACTCCTAATTTAACTCAGTCGGAGTGGATTTTACTCCTCCAGACTGGAAAATGCACTTCTCCTTTTGGAGTGTATCCTTTGTGTGTTAAACCTCAAACAGGATCACTCCAAACGAGTGATTTTAACTCAGTCTGAGCAAATATGCATGCCATTAGGGTGTCGAAAGAATTTATTTAAAAAAAAAACTTTCATATTTACACCAGATGTTAGAGGTTCATGGCACAGACATATATTGAAGTAGCATCTGTGAAAAATTTCTGGTAAATTAATATAAAAATTTTTATACTAGAAGTGTTGGTGTAACCCCCCTTTTTTTAGTTGAAAAACACAGTTTAAAGTCAATCAATTATATTTAAATAAAAAAAATTGCCCAAAAAGCATTTTTCATTATATTTGAAATCACCATGCCAAATTTGGATTTTCAACGAGTGCAGGAAGACCTTCACCATTTCACCAAATGCCAAAATCATCAGGTTTCTCATGAACACCTTTCATCGATAGAATAGCATGGGAGTCTCTAGAGAAGATCTGTATAACAATCTTCTTCTACACTCTTAAAATAAAGGATCCACTACTGTTGAAGAAGTGCATTTTCGACACTGAAAAGGAGTGAATATTAACTCAAGCTGAGTTAAAATCCCTCGTTTGGAGTGATCTTGTCGCAGATTCAACATACAATGGATCCACTCCTGTAGAAGAAGTGCATTTTCGACACTGGAAAAGTGAAAATTAACTCAGACTGAATTAAAATCGCTCGTTTGTTTTAAGAGTGTAGGCCTTGAAGATCCAACAGTCAATGAACTCGCGGATGTTGTCTGACTTCGTCACACAAGGAGTTGAAGCAACAACCCAACAGAGTAACACCAAATCATTCCTCAAGCTGTGGCAAGCTATTGGTTGTGGTGCATAAATGAAGCGATTAATGCTTCACTTGTTAACCAGCTTTTACAGTGTTTTTCTGGGCGACAGCATATCCACCTTGTTTTACCTCCATGTGTTTTTGTCATTTATTGGCAGGTTCGAATAGTCGCCATTTATGGTCAATGTAAACAGTTTTTAAAGCTCATTGTGTGATGATGGGGAGATGTACTGCAGGCAATTAATTTGGTCTAATGGATTTTCTGTGGATGCGTGTGATTTTTATTGCGAAGTAAGTAATTTGATGGTGGGATTTTATGGAGAAGTTGTAGATATAGGTGATAAAAAGGGCAGAGTGCCGTATACTTAAATCAAAATGGTCTGTTGGCGGGTTTATAGAATGACATGTAGAATATGCAATTTCTATTTATCATATTTAAAAACGTACTTGAACGTTAATTCAACGATACATTTAAGGTGTTTCGCAAAAAATGTCTATGTTTCATATAGGTTCGGTTCTGCATAATCTATCTATCTATCTACAGCCAACTAGAAATTACAATCAATAATTCCAATTCAAAATACGCAATATGAATAATAATTAAAACCAGACATTATTCAGTAAAGTTATTCGTTACGTCATACTTTTTTCTTTTCTTTCCCATTAAAATCTGCATAATACGGCTACTTTTAGAATTACATGGTATATGATAAACGATTGACAATGAAAACTTGAAATAAATTGCAATTTTAAAAAGTTACATCATCAAACTACCGTATTTGTTAAGCAAAACATGGCTTCTCAACCCATTGAACGTGCACATACGCAACAGAACACCTGTATTAGATACATTTAAATACAATAAGATTACAACATACTATTTTCCTCAAACCTTACTTTTATCTTATCTTTATTACCTTAAAACACTTTTATACTAATAAGTAGGCAACATGCATGCCGTAATTACAGATCTCGGTGTTAAAATCCAGCTATATGAGTGATGCTTGGTTAAAAGCTTTGATTCTAATGGGAAAAGAATCTGGTGATTTAAGTGAATCTTATTTTTCAAAAGTACGCTGTCTACTTGCCTTATATCTTCGGAACAATCTTAACAGCTTCACTATAATGTGTAAAAAGCTTTTACCATAACATTAGCCAGCTTTTATGTGTGGCAGTAAAATTGTAAAGATTTATATTTCAACCTGCAAGTTTCGGGTAGCAATAAATTATTTAAAATGAACAATTTCCTACTGTTTAGAGTAATTATAATCTAATAAAAAGTGATTTGCATGAATTTATTAGTTATAGGTTTCCGTATCCATTGAAATGCGTATTAATGTAATTATTGCTTTAAATATTTAATGAAAACATTCAATAGTATCATATAAAATAGTTTATGAAATTTCGTTATAAATTTTTAAAAAAATCAAAATCGTATTGAACCTTTTTAATCAGAATATTTATCGCTAATAAAAAATTCTTTGTCACTTTTTAGATTTCTGTCATCGCTATTTTTTTAATCTTCTAAAATATAAATTGCTGGATTAAATTCAACTGCTAGACATTTGGTAATTTTACACCTTTTGGAATTTGTAATAACGTATGATACTTTTGTCGTTTAAGGATTTTATAATTTAAGAGTTTGTGTCATGGTTTCTCTTAAAGTAGTGAAATAGTACTCATAAATTTGACGATTTAAACATTTAAATCAGTTTTTATTGGATTTGAAACTAGTTGAAACAAGTTTTTCAAATTGGGAATGTTTCTGCTTCCCTACTTGACTTCCTTACTCCTAATATCCTATTCTGAACACACCATATAGAAATAAACAATATATTTATTATGCTAAAGAACGACAGCATTTGAGAATTTTAATTACCTTCTTATACAATAAACTTTTCTATAAGCTATAGAGATGGAATTTTCTAACCTTAAATGATTTTTTTTGCATAAATGTCTCACAAAAATTTTTGTTGAAATAATTGCATTTTTAATATAATTTAGTTTGGTCCAATTTTGAAAACTTGGTAAGCAAAGGAATTTCATGCTGGCCTGCACTTAGTCAACTAGTTAAGGCGTCTGTCTCAAGTTTGAACTATCTCAGAAGTGTGGAGATTTAAATCCCTCCTTCGTCTAGTCTCGCCTATCCCTAAATCGGAGCGGGGCTGAAAAATAGATTTTTTAATTGATTAAAAGTGTTTGTAAATATTACAGAAAGAGGTTTTACAGAAAGAGACATTTATATTACAGAAAGAGGTTTTACAGAAAGAGACATTTATATTACAGAAAGAGGTTTTACAGAAAGATTTATATTACAGAAAGAGGTTTTACAGAAAGATACATTTATATTACAGAAAGAGGTTTTACAGAAAGAGACATTTATATTAGAGTAAGAGGTTTTACAGAAAGAGACACTTATATTACAGAAAGAGGTTTTACAGAAACAGACATTTATATTACAGAAAGAGATTTTTTGAAAACTACATGCGCCTCAGCTGCCATATATAAACAGAAATTTTTCTAACTCTTTTTTTTTCTCTTTACAGGCTAGTGTATTTCTAATGGCTAGAGCAGTGCTTTCTTCATACCAAAATTTTTAAACAGCTCAGCGACGCAAGGGTAGCTAGCCAGCCTCTTAAAACAAAGATCGCGGATTCCAGTGCCAGCTAGGATAAATTAGATAGTGAGGGCTTCTTTGATAATTCCACGATCCAGTATCGTAGAATTTAGTCTCCGAAAAAGGCATTTTTCATCAAATAAGCAGACTTATTTTAAATAAGGTACGGTATTCTAATGTTATATCTGCTGGAGTTGCGTTTAAAATCCCTCATACCTTTTCACCTGAAATTGACATTTCTAAACAGAAGCTATGAAAACTCAATCCCGTTGCTCCCATCCCAGTCGATTAGAATCTCATCCGAACCGGTTCCCCACCGTCCAATTTGATTTACCGAACCCTCAGCCGAATAATCCTCCATCTATGACACTAAGTCCCTGTCTTTGTCTTTCATCTGCCTATTCACTGATGACAGGACGGTTTTAGCTGTCATGATACTCATGATACCATCTCGGGGAATAACATAATCTCCCCACTCTAATGAAGCTCAAATTTATGTGTGTCCAGGTATATGTCATTTCTCACTTTTTTTTTTCAACTTGTGCGTCTTGGACAAGATGGCTGGAGTCGCTTCTCCTGAACCATTGTGTTGGAATCAAATTTTGGAGGAATTTGTAGACGTTATCTTTTACCAGCTTTTCTTTAAAGTAACAAAACGGATTTATTTTGAAATTTCATTAGTAAAATTATATCTTGTTATACTGATAATTAATTTGGGGTCTTTTTTTCAGTTACTTAACCACGAAATTTTTACTATTAAAGTTTCTAATGAAAAAAAAATAGGAAACACCAAACATTTTTTTCTTATTTTTTCTAATATATTCCTGGCACATATCGTTTTCTTGAAATAGGCTAATAATAAAATCTAAAATAACCTTAGTTCTTATGTAGCGTTAGTGTTTAGCTATTGCAACCAAACCAATTAGGTTTAACTTAGTTTAAAACCCACTGATTTACTAGAAGTCTAACACCTTTTTATACCAATGAGTAAAATTCAACTTAAAAGGTTGCTTCTGGAAAATTCCGAGCTACGACTTGTTTACAGTATAGTATAGAAGTCAATAGAACAACAATCCTTGGGCAACGAACGTATAAAACAACAGTTACAGCCATATTTCTTAAGGTAGGCGAATTCCCAAAATTCCCCCAAATTCTAAATTTTTTACTATTGCTTCAATCTTTTCCAAATTTGACATAGTGATTTCAAATATAATGAGCGATGCTATTAAGGCATTTTTTTTTAATTTAAATATAATTTATTTATTTTAAACGGTGTTTTTTTACTTAAAAAAAGAGGTTTAAGCTAACAAGTCTACCACATTGAATTTTCCTCCTATAAACATTAATTATGTGTTAAATTCTCCGTTTTGAACTGATACATGCAATGACCCTCTAGAGTTACATACAAATTACAAGAAGAGAGGCTATTAAGAAAAATGACATGAATTTAACTAAAAAGAGATTTTTTTTTCGATTAACTTACACTTGAAAATTAAAAAAAACTACTATATTTGCACCAGATGTTAGAGGCTCATAGCACAGATATATATTGAAATACATCTGTAAATAATTTCAGGTAAATTATTGTAAAACTTTTTATACTAGAAGTGTTGGCGTAAACCCCTTTTTTAAGGTGCAAGACACTGTTTAAAATAAATCAATTATATTTAAATAAAAAATTTGCTTAAAAAGCGTTGCTCATTATATTTGAAATCACTATGCCAAATTTGGAAAAGATTAAAGTTATAATAAAAATGTTAGAATTTTGGGTACTCGCCTACATTAAGCACAGAAACGAAAAGAATCTGTTCTGAACATAAGACAAAAATATATATCCTCCCGACTTGAATACTCAAAATGCATACTGGAATGCTTTAAGAGTCCGATGGATTGTGACTTGCCCTTAAATGGATCCCCAGTGATGGTATCAATGGACATTGAGTGGTTGGTTAAGAGACATTCCTTAGAATGGAATGTTAGGATATTTGAACATACACAAGACATCTGTCATAACAGTAAAGTGCTCGTTACTTTATGCGATTGATTTAATTCTATTAATTGATGAACAGTTTTAGAATTCCGAATTCTGTATTTATCGAATGTGTTCATCTTTTGATACCTGATGGTATGGGCAGGTATATAGATGATAGTTTTTCGACCTTCTGTGCGATCATAATCTATATTATCTATAGGCGAGGAGCACATTTTATTGTATAAAGTAGTCCATGCGATGGGGTATTTGTCTTACAGGGGCACGGTGTAATTTAAGTTTAGGAAAACTTTGATATGCTGACAATGAAAAAATCTTGCCTTATAGCTAAAATCGGTAGCTTTCAATTAAACTTGTTTTAAACTCAATATATGCATTATTTTTCATTTTACATTTTGCCATAAAACTAGCAATTTCCTTGGAGACGAAAGGATCTTCATAAAATTTTGATTCAACCGATGACAAAAGTAGGATTTTGTGGAAAGTAGCATAAGTTATGATGATCGTATGTAAATTCGCTTCAAGATGACAGCCTTAACAAACTGAAAATGCGAGAAAAAAAATTTAAAAATTGCGTTTTTCCACTAAAAATTTTGCATTTTGAAAATCTTTCTGCCACACGACAACACAAAAAAATGGAGGGGATATTTTTAAGATATCACATTTGACTTCAATTGTAACTGTTGTATATTAATTAGCAATAAATCTGTGGAATAATATATGCGATCCATAATTCTTGGGAAAGATACAATCAAAAAAGTTTGTGTCTGCTTGTTTAAAAAATATAAACTGATCATCTTCCTCTAATTTTGTTGATAAACAACAAAGTAGGGGCAAGTAAAACAACAAAAATATAATTTTTTTGGTCTCACCCACGGTCCGCTTATCTCTTTAAAAAAATAGGCTCAAGCACTTTCACGATTTATTTCCATTAACCCTATTACATGCTATTGTTTACGAAAAAGGAAAAAAAGAAGGGGAGAAAGTAGATCTACCTGACAGAGAAAGTAGAGTGTTTGGAAAAATAAAAAATAGCAGAAGAAGATGTGGGGAGTCAGAACCAAAGAAAAGAAAGAAATGCATCAGAAAAATAAGAATGTGCTGGCCACAACAGCTTTAATTTAGTTAACTGTCTGAGCGGACCATTTCGCCCCTCACATTTCCTTCACGGTCAATTTGGCTGCGTGAATCGGAAGATCAGTAAAAAGTGGGGGTCTTTTATCGGCCCCCGATACCTGCGTGGGCACTTAAGATGAATTGCACGTAAATCGCACACGAGCCTCTAGTCGCGGATGTTTGGTATTTTTTTCCCTGTAGGGATAAACTTTATCCCTGTGTCTTCTGGATTCCCTACTTCTTTATCGCTCGCGAACCTTTCGAACTACCTGGAAATGGCCAAAAATGTACGGTTGTTTTTCCTGCATAATTTTTTAATTTAATTTAATCAAAAAATATATATGTGCTTAAAAACTCAGAGTTAGTTTTGTTTTTGAAGGGATGACCTTAAAGTAACAATTCATAAATGAAAAATTGTCATTATACAAAAATTATTTTTTTTTTGTAAAATTTTGAAATTTAAGGTTATTAGGCACTAAATTAGGAAGAAGCTGGGTCTAACGCTTGCAGGGTGCAAAACGTTGCAGGTAGTTACAGTTATTATTCAGTTGTTATTATAGATTGAAGGAGCGTGAATGGATAATAATTCAACATATATTGATGTAATGAAACAACATCGAATGAATTTTGACAAACATTTGGCCAGTATATGGTATCTGGCCACTATCTTGTTGACCTAACTCATGAATCTAGTACTGTGCACATTAAATCTGTTTGTAGCAAAACCTTCTTGACACCGCATATATGCGTATATAGTTGTCAATCTCATCACTTGATGACAAACATTTCAAATTATAAGTCGTACACGGTCTCATTTAAGTTCTATATAGAGATTAGGAACTAGCTACCTGAAGTGTTCTCCAATTACAATTATGCGTGTCGTGTTGGATAGTTACTTCAATCATTTAATTTTATTTGGATTTTTGTGATTTAAAATATGTGATTGGAAAATTTTGAAAAGAGACATGCGTGGCAACGAACTAATGTGTTACACCCATCACAAAGATATCAACTAATAATTTTAAAAAAAGCTTGTACAGCACTCAAAAAATGAATGCTCAAAAACGACGAAATTTTCCTGAATTTTGATAATTCCCTTCCCGGCAAATGGTCCGGGTTTTCGTTTCCTCAAAGTGAGGAAATTTGAATCGTCATTTTTATGAGGATTTGAATGTCGTCTAAACTAAAGAAATATTTCGTCATTTTTGAGCATGTGAGTACAACAATTAGATTCTGTTTCCTCAAAATCAAGATACAGAATCGTCAAATCACGATCGTAAAAGTGAGGATTCACGTTTACTCAAAAGTCACGCGATAGTTTGACGAAACAATCCTCAAAATTAACGAAATGTGGCTTGACGATTCATGAATCGTCAAAAATGAAAGTGTTATTTCTGAAAGTGAGGGATTTTCCGTAGGGGAAAAATACACGAGCCAATTCCTCTCTCGAAGCAGAAAGGAAAAAAACCGATCGGAACCGATCGAGAGAAATCCGACCACCCTGCTTGTCGGAATGCGGGCCGACCTCACACCTCGGCCGGGCCCTTTCGCGCCCGGGCCCGACGTAATTACGCAGTAGCGGGCCCCCCCTATTTACCGGGCCCAATGAAGACGTAGAGCCTTAACCCCTAATCATGCTGTCACTTGCACGCCTTCATTACAGGCCTCTCTCACTTAGAGGGATTCATTCCTCTTCGGACTTGTTTTGCTGTTCCCCCGTCGCAGGTGTTGCTCTCGCAATTAATTCCCGATACGCGCCCACCAGATCGGAAATATCCACAAACCGGTTTACAGGTACACTCTTAAAACAAACGAGTGAATTCAACTCAGTCTGAGTTAATTTTCACTCTTTTCAGTGTCGAAAATGCACTTATCCTATTGGAGTGGATTTCCCTCTTTTGTTTAGTTAAAACTCCGACAAGGTCACTCCAAACGAGTGATTTTAACTCAGTCTGGGTAACTTTTTACTCCTATCCAGTGTCGAAAATGCACTCATCCTATATGAGTGGATTTCACTATTTTGTTTTAAGAGTGTAAATAGCGAAATTTAAGTATGGAGTTAGTTGTTGAAAAGCAAAAAGGTTTAAACATTCATCAGACCATTTGTCACCTTTAACATAGGAGGGGAGTATTTGTAAATCTTCAAATATCTTACAAGACTATACACCATTGTCTTCTTGTTAAAATCTTCTGAAGGATAAACTGCCTATACACCATTGTCTACTTGGATGAAATTCAATGATGAACTGCCTTGCTCGCTAAATGATATAGTCTAGCTTACTCAAAAAGCGATATTGGTTTGGTTCTTTCATTAAAACTGTCAGTCCCATAGATCTACATTCTTAAAACAAAAGAGTGAAATCCACTCCAGTTGGAGAAGTGCATTTTCGACACTGGAAAGGAGTGAAAATTAACTCAGACTGAATTAAAATCACTCGTTTGGAGTGATTATGTCGGAGTTTTAACTAAACAAAAGAGTGAAATCCACTCCAATAAGATAAGTGCATTTTCGACACAGAAAGAAGTGAAAATTAACTCAGACTGAGTTAAATTCAATAGTTTGTTTTAAGAGTGTAATGCATTAGTTTTGAAATCACAACTTTTGCAAAAGAATTGGCTTGCCATGTTATCACAATTTCTCCAGGTATGGAAATCATCATAACATTAATTTACAACAAAATAACATCCGGTTATTTAATTCTTAATTGATAAACTTTTAAAATAGTGTCGCAATCTGCTGAATATTTTGAGACATTTCAATACTTCAAAAATATATAATTAAATAACTAGATGACATTTTCGTATCAAATTAGTTTCATTTCAATGTCGTGTTAATTGCAATACCTGGCGAAAAGGGCTAGCATGACAAAGCAATACTTCTGCGGAAGTTGTGATTCCAACGGTAAAATATTTGTTCAACTTTTAGTTTACGAAAGGGGGAAATTTTGCTATCTTTAAAGGTTGCATAACACGCTCATTGATACGAAAATCTCAATATTTTCAAAAATGTCACTTAGCACGTTCTTACACTATGCTCTTCATTTGTCATCTTTAACCTGGGAGGAGAGTATTTGCAGTTATTTAAATGTCTTATAAGCCTGCACACCATTGTCTATTTGTTAAAATCTTTACTCAGCAGGATTAACCGTCTTCGTTACGGTGCTCGCTAAATGATAGTCTAGCGAACTTCAAAAGAGGTGTGTGTTGGGTTGATTCTTTCATTAAAGCCACTTTTGGGAAAAGTGTTTGATTTAATACTCTTATCAATATCAGTACTTACATATTTTCGTAATAAAACATGCGAGTTGCCTACATTAAAAGCAATAATAGTATGCAATCATATATTAACAACGACAATAATATGTCTTATCATTTATAAGAACACTTAATTTCATATGTTTTTGTAGCAAAAAAGCGTATATGTATATTAATATCATTACCTTAATAAAGATACATTTTCCTCTAAGTACTCGACTACATAATATTGATTAATACTTATGTAATGTGGAAAAGTACACTCATGAAGCACCAATAAACATTTCATTGAATGCTTCGACACATTAGATTACCACATCAAAAATATTAGTGGGGACGAATTGTCATAAAGTTCAGTAATAATGTTTCAAGGCACTATAGAACTTTTTGAAGACCTTCACCGGTGCATTAACGCTTATAAGGCAAATTGACTTGAAAAATGAACTAGGGGAATGAGGGAGACATCTAGTGGATGCATCTGAACTGTTATAGAGGGAAGGTGAGAGTACTCAGAAAGAGACCATCAAATTACCATCTTCAACTAATTACTATTTTTCCAGAGAATTTGAGGTTGTGACCGGATTGAGACAGGGTGATGCATTATCGACTTTGTTGTTTAATGCATGCCTTGAAAAAGTGATGCGTAACATCATATCAAATAGATGTGGTACAATATTTAATAGAACTCCCCAGGTTTTAGCTTTTGCTGATGATGTGGTTTTGATATCAAGAAGTAAAACAGCACTAATTGAACTCATCAATCTGTTAACTACAGAGGACATTAAATTTGGTCTGGAAATAAATATGAAAAAGACTAAATATATCTGCATGGTTTGTAAGGGAAGAGTTAAAAGTAAATGAAGAAATAAAATTTGGGAGAGTCAATGAATTTAAAAACTTAGGTTCAATTATCACTGAAAATAATGATATGCCAGAAATTTAAAAAAGGCTGAAAGAAGGGAATCGTAGTTTCTTTTAACTTAAACAGTTAATAAGATCTGAAGTAATTACATGGAAAACAAAACTACGTATATGTAAAACTTTAATAAGACAAACAGTTATATATGGGTCGGAGACCTGGACCATGGATCAAAAGCAAAAGAAGATGTTATTAACTTTTGAGAAAAATGTTAAGAGCCATATTTGGAACAATCAAAGAAGGCGATGTTTGGAGAAGACGATACAATTTTGAAGTGGCTTAACTATTTGGTGAGAAAGACATTATTAACATCATAAAAACTATTAGAATTCAATGGCTGGGACGTATGGAGAGAATGGACGATAGCAGAGGCACAAAGAAAATTTTCAAGGGGCAATGTCAGGGAAAGAAGAGGAAGACCAAGGAAAAGATGGATAGATGATGTAGAAGGAGATCTAAAAGACATGAAAATTAAGAACTGGAAAGCGAAGACCAAAGACAGGCGGCTATGGAGTCGTATTGTAAGAGAGGTCATGTTCCAGCATGGACTGCAGTGCCGGGGAGTTAGTTAACGTAGCACTATACCTGGACCTAGGCAATCGGCAACGGTAATGGACCGCGTAACTTAGAACCGCGGTAAAGTGCCAAAGTTTTCCCCTGAGGGGTTATTTGTCGCATTTTTTAGAGCGACAACGTATGCTGTTTCAAGACATACGAAAAAGAATTATAGAAGAAAAAAAGGTAAAGTATGCCAAACAGTTACGTGAAAATAACATCCACAAACCTTAAAATAAAATGAGAAACTAAGGGGTTAAAACAACTTGTATTTATTATTAACTATTTCAGTCAACTTTTTATTTATAATTCTAAACCTCTTAAGTTTGGGAAATCGAATCATTATGCATGATGAATTGTTAAAAAGCAGGGGAGAGGAAGCAATCATAACTTTTGAAAAAATTATAAAAATATTGTTTTCGAAAGCTTTTTTTTTCTTTAAGGTAGTTCAATTTTTAAGCATTTAAAAATGAAACCATAAAGAATTTAGGGTCTCGATATTTTTTTGAATAAGTGCGAGTTTAACTTAGTGAGTATACAGTGACAGACACATAGATGATAAAACTTAATTGAAAAGGAAAAACATCCATACTCTTTTTACTAACCGAGATTCGAACGCGTAACCTACTGGTTGGAACTCAAATGCAATATCTACTATGCAGACTAGGCGCGGATTAAAAGGATCAAAACATGCTTGCTATAAGTTTTATAGAATTTTAAAAATATATTTCTGACTCTGAGAATAAATGGGCAAACGCTTCTACGGATAGATAACTTGCATTTATGCTAGGACGACAAGAAGAAATGACAAGCATCTTCCCTGCTTAAAGAAAGACTTCATTGCTTTAAGGTGTCATAGGAGTCTTAAAAATGTGCAAAGAAGGTACTACAAAGCATAGTTTGATCTTTCATGTAATTTTTTAACTACTCAATATATCAGTATAATTTTTTTGTATGTAATTCTACAAGATTTATTTAATATAAAACAAATTTTAAAATTTATGAAACTTTAGCCAAATCTAAAATAAATGTTTTTAAACATAAAGCTATTTGAACACTTTGGGATTAGGCTTGCGCGGCAAATTTTGAGGACAAAATTGAAAAAATTACCAAGAAAATGACTTTATATTGTACAAATATGTACAAACTAGGACTTATACCTAAATTCTCAGCTCAATTTTAATTAGAAATTATTTTTAAAAAATTTAAAATCAAAATTTAAAAGAAATTATTAATTTTTTTAGAAAAAAGTTCTTAAAATGATTTCTAATTAAAATTGAGATGATAATTTAGGTATAAGTCCTAGTTTGTATATATTTGTAAAAACTAGTCAACTAGTACAAAGTCTAGTCAACTAGTACTAGTACCAGTCAAACTAGTACAAAGTCACTTTCTTGGTCATTTTTTCAATTTTGACCTCAAAATGTGCCGCGCAAGCCAAATCCCAATGTGTTCAAATAGCTTTATGTTTAATATCATTTATTTTAGTTTCGGCTAAAGTTTCATAAATTTTAAAATTTGTTTCATATTAAATAAATCTTGTAGAATTACATATAAAAAAATTGTACTTGTATATTGAGTAGTTAAAAAATTACATGAAAGATTTTACTATGCTTTGTAGTACCTTCTTTGCACATTTTTAAGACTCCTATGACCCCTTAAGAAGGAATCAATTTTACCCTTTTTTAAGAATTTTGATGTAGAAAAAAATACAAGTGTAGTTTGAACTAATCATTTGTGGAAGGATTAAATAAAATACGCTTTTCTTGATGTCTTTGTACATTTTAATTTCAATGCTATTTTCAACCCATACAGTTAAAAAATATATATATTTATGTAAAATCTATTGATTTTACATATTGTTATCGTTTGGTTTCAAAAAATTCAAAACTAAAAAGCATTCTATAACATTTTATCAAATACAAACACAATGATGTCAATTCCTTTGAAGTGTTTATTATTTAACAATTTTCATTAATATTTTATTTTTTAAAGCATAAGATATTTGTAACCAGACGTTCACGATTATCGATATTCATTATATATGCATGATTATAGAGCAGTTTCTTGAGAAATTTTGCACCAAAAAAGCATTTTTTACAAATTTATACTGAAATATTTGTGAAACTTGTAATGCATAGTTCTTACAGTTCCTTATATGTAGTTTCTCTTTAGTATTAGTTAATACGTACACTAAATATAGTTTATAAATTTATTTTATTTAGTAATTACCACCAAATGTCAAAGTCGAATATTATTTAAACAGAACTAAAATAGTTATCTTCAATAATATTTGCAATTGTAGTCATAAACTGAATACTTGAAACCAGTGAAATTTCTTGAATTTCTAGCAAATATAAATCTAAACTTTTTACATAAGCTTAATCCAAATTTATCCACAATACCTATACTAACAAGTTCAATAAATAAATTAAGCTTTATTCCTCAGTAAGCTTTATTCCTAAATGAAGCTTTATTCCTAAATAAAGTTTTATTCCTTAACAGCTCAACCACTAAGGCTTCTTTTTCTCCAGGAAACGAGGTCTTAGTGCTTGTGCTGCATCGAACAGTTCATCTTTATTTCCAAATGTGTGTGCATATGCTTTTGATCAATATATTTTAATAAAATACAACACATTCATTAACTACAACACTTGTATTGTTACAATATCAAGATCGTTCATATCCGCTTCCTTCCTAGATTTCAATTTAGGTCTAAATTGTTCTGCGATTGACTTAGCAGGCCTCACGAAGCGAACAGAAGCATTCAATGACGTTAAGAGCTCACCATTTTGGCCAATCTTTATAGATAAGACACCAACTATCTTAACCATTAGAAATAACTACTAACTTTTTCTGATCTACGTTTCGCCAGGAAACATTATTAATTGGTGGTAGCAATTCACAATTGAACTCTGACTTGATAACTTGTCGGCAACTTTGATAACAGCTATATAGTTCACCACCATATGAAGGGCCTAGTTTCAAAACTCGCCCTCACTAAAGATACAGCATCCGGTCCCTTAATTGGCGACATTTGACGATCGTAAACTCAATTGGACAAAGTCCAACGAGAGAACAAAACATCTTAGTTATATTTTGTGAAATATGAGTTTTGCATTCAGCCTTTTATTTAGTTTGATCATAAGCATGAGAGTGCACTGACTTAATCAGTCATTTCATTCAAAGTACCAAAGTCAGTTGTTGCTGATCAACAGTTTCAACTTCACACGTTTCCATTATAAACACGAGTGCACCAATCTCTTCACCTTACAAGTCCTGCACTCGACTTGGCAGCACCAGTGGAAGGTACAATTGCAGCGACTGACCTCCTCTCGAGTCTCAGCCCTGTAGCCGCGACCACAGCACATGAGGTCGCAGCCGTCTACCCCAATAGAGGACGCATTGCAGATCCGACCAAGAGTCCCGCCGTGTCCTAGAGTATTGTCCGGGAAGCAGAAGTCCGGCGAGCTCTCGAAGTACACCAGGTCTTTCCTGGACGGGGGTTTGTGCTCGGGGTGGAATGGCTTCAGGAGGGCCCGTCTTCGGACGTTGCCCCGGTTGGTGACCAGCACTCGGGAAGCCCCGTCGAATCTGTCCTTGAGGCCGTCGCCCACGGCTCGGAAAGGGGGCAGCTGCATCCAGCAGGTCTGGACGGTGCAGCTGCCCGACATGCCGTGGCACTTGCATTGGCGTCGCATGCCGGCGATCACGTGCTGGAAGGGAATCGAAAATTTGCAATTAAAAAAATAACATCAGTTTATATATCTTACTATTTTGATAAACGGTATTAATACAAGTAGTACAGGGTGAGGCAAACAAAAGTGTCCCCGGTCTAGAGATGGGAATACGTTGAAATGCTTGGCGAGAAAAACTCTTGAAGCCGCCTGAAACCTGCTTTTGCATTGGTTGGATTGGATAAGCTTCACGCTAGAGCTACTCATAGACTAGTGGACCGGACAACGTCCGACCCCCACATTTTGTATGACCAAAAACAAAAAGGTCCGATTCTATAGGATAAACCACGATCGAAACAATCAAATAATCATCAGTGAGAACTTTTCTTAATCAGCTCTACAAACCTTATTTATAGTTCACTTGAACTAGTTTCTAAAACCGTGGCGTAGTTGCCGGCAAATAAGTCACCAAGCGTTTGTTTGGACTTAATATTGAAGCGATCAATAGCTTCAGTTAGCAAACCTGTTTTTGTATTGGTTTTAGACTTAGCAAAATTTCTGTCGTATTCTTATCTCTAGACCGGGGCCACTTTCGTTTGCCTCACCCTGTAGTAGTACATAACATGCGGCATGTACTCGCCAACTTGGCTGCATAATTGCATTAATACAAGATAAACTTTTATACATAAAGAGTTACGAAAGCTGATGGTTATGGCGAGTTGGCAAATGTTAGATAAGGTTGAATGATCGTCGCACTGGAGCTACACTTGGACTATTGGCGACGGATGGCGTAATTTAGAACTGCAGTCAAGTGACAAGTCGACACACGAGTAGGCACCGTCATCGTACGCGACGTTTAGATTTTGGTGGACCTGAGACCTTTGACAAGCAAGGTAGGATCTCTTAATACATTAAACACCACTGTCAGTCCCAAATTATTAACTTTTTACATCATGAAGCACCGTAATTCACAATTCATAGGAAGACAAATTATTAGATTATCCGATAAGGCAAACTTTTTGCATATGTTTTAAATCAAGGGAAATTTGAAACTAGGGCAAAAATATATCACGGAAAATCTTTTGCGCTTATATATTTGTGTATAAAAAAAGAAAAACTAGGCTGTTTTTGAAGGGGTTTTCTGCAAATAGAAAGAATGGTTATGTTTTAAAACAATTCAACAGTTGCAAACAAGTAAATGTCCTTTCATATGGGTCTCCAACTTCCCATGTTTAGCCGTAGTGTGAGATAATCCAGGAAGCAGAAGAAAACAATTTTTTATCATTTAGCTGAAACGCATATGCCATGGTTATTATATTTTACACCTTTGTATTCGCGAGGTGCGTGTCAATTTCCACTTAACAAAAGATGAATCAAATAGGTTTACTCAAACAACCCGTGGGAAAATTCAATCAGTTACAGAGGGCTCAACTCCATATACACAATACGTAATGACAAATTAACACAAACGGCGGGGCCGTGGGTAGCCTAGAGGTCAAGGCCTTGCTCTCGGAATCAGAAGGTCCCGTGATTGAGTCCCGATGCCACTGAAGACCCACCGAGTATATGCGGAGTACGTGCTTGTTAATCTGTGGGTACGAAAGTCCTGTGGGTGGTCATGGCGCAGTTTTCCTCGGTTACAGGTCCCTTTAGACTATTTCCCTCCCCTTCAGGGACATGCCTACATTGCGGAGGTGGCGATAGATGGCAGCATACATCAATTATGTGTGCGTGCGTGTTGTGTCTGTCTTACTTGACGAATGTTTATAAGCGGGTCTCTGACCAAGCACATATTACACAAACCTGAGTACATATGTGAACCAACAAACGGCCAATAAAAATGTATTAAAGATGCATATCAACACAAAAGATTTATTTTGTGCTTATAACCTCAGAAAGCTCAATTGAACTGGATTACTTTTGTCACTTCTTTTTAAGACCCATGCCTTTTTCGTACGAACTTGGCTCTTTTTTACAGTGATGTTTTTGTTGGGATTTTCAATTTTACGTATTAAAAGTATCATATATAAATTTTTTTATGCTTAACCTTTTATTTTATTACTTCTTACTTAAAACACTTGCAAGGAAAGCATTCTTCAAAGCATTTATTCTTGCTACATGAAACTAGATTTTTTTTTTAAAGTTAAACGTTAATCACTTGATAAGAATAGTCCGTTGCCGGCTTCTACCTAATTTACTTCTCTGTCATCAAGCATGTCATGCTAATAGCGCCATAATACATTCTGCAAAAATTATAGCCACCATTTCAAGTCTTTATCAGCCAACGTCAGTCAGAAGTCCATTTCCCTCTTCTGAATGGCCCAGCCTTCCAGACGAAGACCCAACCTCCTCCTGGCTATTAGACTACAGAGGTAAGAAGAGAAGAGTTGTTTGACTAGTGGAAAAATTAAACTGTCTAACAGTCGCTTATTCGAAGAAGTAGGCCCAAACAAATGACTGTCTCAATGATATCGCAATCCGTTTTTAATGAATTTGGGATTAAATATTGAAAAAGCATGAATGTGTAGTAGAGAAATTGGAATACATATTTTAAAATTTTTCTTTAACATTTAGGTAGTTAATAGGTTCTTTAACTGAGGTAAGATTTAAATTTTATTTCATTTTCTATACTACCTGCGAAGATATTGTCAAATAGCTTTTACGTGGGCTTACTTCTGGAGCGATAAATGGCTACACTAGTCAACCCAGTTTCAGCAAGCATTTTTGACTTGCCGACACCTCTACCTTCCTCTCGCCTCCATACATCGCCGCAAAACATCCAAAAACGAGTTCCTCCACTGCGAGAGAGACATGACAACTAAATTCGGCCAATACTCCATATTTCATGGTGGCAGCACAATCGCCTGGGTGACGACCACCGGTGTTGCTCCTTTGTCCAGCGGGGTGTTTTGTAATTCATAAATCAATTAGTTGGTCCGGCCCGGGGCCACATTCGTGACTCAATTAACTCCTCTCCTGAGCCAGGGTGGTCTCGCGGCTCTATCCATCAGCCAACACCTGAGCAACCTCTGGAGGTTGAGGAACACCTGAGAATGACAGCATGACATCATGCAGCCGAGGAGAGACAAAGGGGAGGTTACTCGAGAGCAGTTTTTTTTATTGGGATGAATAGGTATGATGATGTCAGTGGATGAATAGGACTATTGGAAAGTGTGAATATGGAAGTTAAAACAAAAGACTTCAGCTATTGAATTTACTCTCTTAGCTTCTACATAGAAGGCTATTTCGGAAAAAAAAAATTAATATGAAGTAAATATTCATGGCAGTAATCTAATTTAAAAGCAAAAGGTTATGGTTATAAAAGTTGCCATCATCCAGTGCTATCAATTTGCATTTTATGTAAAATTCTTTGTGCTCTACATGGAAAAAAAGATTTGCTTCGCTATTAGTGATTGGAAGCCACACTCTTTTAGTTTAAATGCTATTGAAGTAAGACATTCATATAGCTCCTTAAGCAATGAAAACATTGACATGACGTAAAACTAACATAATAGCACTGTGATATAAAAAGTAACGCAATTTTTGATGTTATTTTGAAGGGTTTTTTTTTACAGCATAGAAAGTTACCCTCCGCTTTAGTGCTAAATTATTTGGGTTTTAATTAATCTTTAGCATGAACATTCGTTAATAGGCACATTAAATCAATAACGACGGTTGGCAAGAAAATTATTCATGATGCAAAATTGAGCTTTCTGCTTAAGTTTATCTGTGTAAACAACTATAAGACAACGAAGACAATTCTCCTAAACAATTTATGTAAAACAAAATAAGTTACACGGAAAAAGTATTTTAAAAACTTATAATACTATAGTTATAATACTATAGTTATAATACTATAGTTAACTAAACACACACACAAAAAGTGGAACTTTCATCGCAAAAAAAAACTATCAATCCTCAAAACCAAATGAGGGGGAAAAATCATTATAGAGACAAATGATGAAGTATTTCCGTAAACGGTAAATAAGGCTCCCAGCAGATATCTTCGAGAGCCATTATGTTAATTCCGCCAGCCGCCCGCGCGCCCACTCCTATTAATTAGTGTCGAAATCGCATCTCCGAAGACGTGAGAAGCAGGGCGCCCCCAGCGGCGAACACTGACAACAAGACAGGAAGGGGGCCCGCCAAACTTCTTGTTGGGTCCGCGCGAGAGGGGGCAACTTTTATGGACCTTTGCTGATTCCATTAGGATTCCATTCCGACAGAAGAATGGAGGTGCTTTTTTTTTTGGTTGTTTTTCCCACGCCGAGATGGCAATGCATCAAAAGGAATTGTGTTGCCCGACTTAGATTTAGATTGTTTGAAGGAAAAGATGTGAAGTATTTCTGGGTTTGATTAACGTTTCACCAGTACTAAGTAAAGCTAACGTTTATTAGTTTTATGTTAGGCATATTGAACATGCAAAATTGTGAACCGATATCAAGGGATACCTGAGCAACACCTAATAGCGACCGAAAACTTAATAACTTGCATCATCCCCAATCTATAGATACTGAAAATCGTCAAATATACAATTCATTTATAGAAGATAATTGCTCTTGACACTTTTCAAATTAGATACCTGAAGACAATGCCTGATGGAATTTTGAATTTGAAATACATGAAATTTAAAGTTACGAATAATATACGTTGTTAAGAAATAGAATGTAACATAATGGAACTTGAACACTTAGAACTCTATAACAATTCTTCTCGATAGGAATATTTTGCACATTTAAATTCATGCTTGGTTGTTAAATTCATACTTGGTTGTTAACACCTTGTAAATTAAATTAAAAAAAAACTAAAATTTTTATTCAGAGAAAGAGATATGTGGCTGAAATCGCAACAGCAATACATCAATAAAAAATTGCTAAATTGACCATGACTTTTATTCATTTCTATTTTGGTTAAGATGCTTTTACTGTTTACATCAAATACATTTTGCAAGAAGATAATAAAAAGAAAATTATAAAATTACACTACACATGGTAACATTAATTATTTCTGAAGTTGTCCCAAAGCTCTACAATCCCACTGAATCCACGAATGCTACAGCAAGTGTCTATACCTTCTACCAAATTCGGAATCGCTCGTAAAAATTTCACTAATCTCATCGGAGTATTGGTGTATTTGATTTACGGCCCCTCCCATCCGGCGCCTACGTCATTAAAACAACCCCCATGTCGAGAGGCCTCAATTAAAACACGAATGAACGAGCCATTAGATACGTAGGAGTCGAAAATGCATATTATACCATCAAGGGATAATTTCATGCTATTAGCCCTGATATATGCGTTTCTTTTCCCCATTGAGATCGTTAGGAGAAGAAGGTGAGTTGTAACTAGCACGCTGTCTGAGCAATAACTTTCAAGTCTGTTGGAATTGGCTTGAGCGATGTCTGATTTTCGTGGATAGACTCAATTGAGCAGGAATCTTTTGTAATGGAATTAGCTCAAATGATGATTTCTGGTGATTGATGTTGGACTCATTAATGTGGTTTCTCACTAAAATTACTCAATAAAAATTTTGTAGTGAAATATTTCTACAATAAAATTTGTGTATGCCATGTCTGAATGAATAGCCTAACACGAAATGGCGAAGCCATCCAAAAGGTTGCTTAAACTTAAACAATACCTTGACAAATATTGTACAGTTTCATTAATAATGCGACAATCAAACAGTACTATAAACTAGGAGTGTGTAACACCACATAACTCTTATATTTACCACTCAATAAATCCATAAGTTTGAAGGCCAATATATACCCTAAAAAACGATTTCAACAACTTTCTAAGAAGTTCCATGACACAGCTACCCTTTTCCACGAGAGCGATTTTTCCGAAAAAAATATAATGGCATCCGACAGGTACTAGAACGCGCAAGAGGTGTATACGAAATCTCATATACGCAATGCTAAGTGTGTAGGATTTTTTGTTCAAGGTGCAGAGGGGTTTCAGACATACCATTTGACATTCAGACTAAAGTTCAAAAACCACTTTTTCTAATCAGCATCGAAACGTGTTGGAAACTCAAAATCTCCATTTCAGATTTTTGCCCCCAAATATCAAAACTCAATCGTAAAACTTTCAGTACCTTAGATTTCAATTAGAGAAACGAAATATAAACTGAAATGTGTGTCATTTAATTATTAATTGCTTAAATTTATAGGGGCTGGGGCCGGGCATCGCCAAAATAGCTGCCGACCTATTAACGGTCCGTGCAGCCAAAAATGTCCAACGAATAATACCCCGTGTAAGGGAGGGCACGTTAAATATCCTTCAAAGTCCTAACGCTGCGTACGATGTCGCACTTAACGGTTGCGTTGGGTGCCTATTCAGGTGTTTGCTCGGCACCTGACTGTGGTTCTAAAATACGACGCACGTCGCCAATAGCCCTCGTGTAGCTCCAGTGCGACGATAATTCAAACCTAACCTAACCAAACCTTAAATTTATATGACGAGAATTAGTAAAAGGTTTATTCTTGTAAATTTTACTGCACATAAAAATAATATTTTACAAAAAATTCATGATTTTTGATTCAGTTTTTTTAATAACCATAGCAAGTTTTTTTTCTCATTAATATGTGATTAAAATGAGGCTAAAAAACCCTTATGAAATTGAAAATGGAAGAACCGAAACCTTGGTATTTAAGATGCTATTATTGATCTTGCATTTATATGATAATCCAGTAATTAGACCACCCCGGATATTCCACTATGCCTCATAATGAGGACTTTACGTCGCCGTTCTAATGATCTTTAGAGAGGAAAATTAGGAGGAATCGTGAATTAATTTAATCGATTGTGAAGTTAATCCTTGAAATTCTCATTTTATTGCGCTAATACACGTGATAGTTACTTTCTGGAAACTGAATGTCTGTACGAAGAAGCTAGAAGTATTTTTTTAAAGGAGGAGAATTTTCGTTGAAACAATAAACTACAAATATAGCTAAAACTCTGAAAGAGTAAAAATTTTCAGTAGAGCACGATCGAAACAATTGTATTGAAGGGATTGTTACAATAAAATCAAAATTTTAACGAAAGGTTTGAAAATTTAACAAAAAAAGTGAAAGCTACGAGTTATTGGTAACGACGTGCTTTTTCTCAATTATTCGACAGTACTTGAAAGTAGCTCTTCACTTTGACACTTAAAAATTAATATCATTAAGACTCATGTTCTCTTTGTAGTTGTGGTGAATAGTATAAGGCAACTTATGGAATAATATTTTTAGGTGTTGTTTAAAGAAGGTTCTGGTTTATGAGTAGTAAGTAAATGAAGTTTTTTTTTTTTTTGAAGGTTGGTGGTGGTTCATAATAAAATTGCTACATGGATGTAACCTACACCGACTTACTTTTCATGTTACAAACAACCAAAAATGGCTAAAAATAATATTTACGGACTTACAATGTTATATTAATACTTTTGTTTATATGTGTGCTAAAAATTAAGGGGGACGCAGGAAAAAGTCTCCTCCCCATTTTTCTCGAAAATTGCCTTGTGATCTCTCCCCCCCCCCCCTTCTCCCACTTGAACCACTCAAGTCCACGTCCCCCACTTTTTTATGTTTAATTAGCTGCTTCACACTAAAAACAATTTTAAAAAAAAAACAGATTTAAAGTTATATAACTTTCTTTAGCAGATACATTTAAAATTCTTAAGTTAAAATCAGAGAACTATTCATGGATATGAAATAATCAAACAAAACCTTTTGATATCTTTTATAGTATCTGAGAAAAATGTTCTTAACTGTTGAAAAATCTTATATTTTACGAAATTTTTAAAGAAATTTAAGATTTAGGTAAAAACTGATGTTCAGAGTCTCTCAAAAATGCTTACACTAAAGAAACCACTACACAGAAATAAATAATCTTGGTCTTAAATAGAAAATCGACATATTTGACCGAAACACCTATGCCACTCCCCTTAAAGCGTCTGGCAAAAGTTTCGGCAGGCGGAAAGTGTCTGGCAGATAGATTATTAACTTTTAACAGTATTTTCTAAAACATAAGTGGAATCAGTTTTGTGAAAATTACTTAATGTAACATAGGATCCACCTACTTTTTGCACCCGATATCTGTAAATTGGTCATCGGTCCACTATGCTTGATTGCATACACTAATACACAAAGAGTAAATGAAAAGAGAACCTAATAATCATCTACACATTTCATTCGTGAGAAAATAACTTAGGTCTGGGGGCCCTGGGCTCTCACTCAAATTGTATAACGGCTTTATATCTCTCGTATAAGCTCCCGTGGTTTTGAAAAGCAGAAGGGAAGCTTTTGAAAAGGGAGAAGAAACATTTTCCAAATCGTCAAAACTACTATTTATCGTGATTTTATATGTTTTAGTACAGGGTGGTGCAAGGGGCAAAAGTGACCTCTGCATAGACCCACGAATTCAGAGACAAACTATTGAAGCCGCCTGAAAGCCTTAAAGTCAAATTCATAAACTGTTCAAGTGTTCAGGGGCTTCACATCTTAGTGAGAGCTGTATAAGTGTGGGTTGATCAGGTCCACTGAACTGAAATTCTGGAAGGAGAATCCCATGAAAGGAGCATCCCAGATGGTGAAGCCCATTTTGGGTTACTTGGCGACAGCTTTAGGGAGAATATGTGCCACATTTAGCATGAATTTACCGGTCACAATTGACACTTGACTTAACAGTTTGCATTGGATGTTGTTGGCACAAGCGTAATCGCTCGCCACATATTCTCCCTAAGTCGCCAAGTGACCCAAAAATAGGCTTCACCAGCATTTCATGGGATGCTCCTTCCAGAGTTTCAGTTCAGTGATCAAGTCAGTGTAATGGTGAAAATGGTACTAGAAATAATTTGCCAAACGTCTGTTTGGGCTAAATATTGAAGAGATTAGTAGCTTCACTTGGCAAACCTGTTTTTGCATTGGTTCTTGACTAGGCGAAATTTCCTTTACTTCTAAACCGAGCCACTTTTATTTGTGCCACCCTGTACAAGTCGATATCGACGAACTCCATCCTTACCGTTCTCCCCGCCTCGTTGTTGTGGAGGTTGATGGCGAACCTTAAATCCTTCCCCTTCTCCGCCGCGTCCACGAACTGCCTTGAGAACTTGGAGCCGAATTCGACGTTGTCCGAGCAGCCGCCCCACTCCCAGTCCATGCCGCTGGGACCGCGTCTCCTGTAGTCGCAGCTGCAGGAGGCGATCAGACCTTCCCTGCAGGCTCGGGACAGAGCGTGGGTCACGCCTGCACTGGTGATGGCGTACAGGAAAGCGGTTTCGCGGCACCCTAGTGGTCAGAGAGAATGAAAAAATAAGTAAGTCGGTGAGTAAAGTATTAAAGCCAGGCATACACTCTAAAAAAATATCTGTAAGGTTACTAAGAATTATCTAGGAAACTCAGCTTCCATAAGTTTTTTTAGTAATGTTACATAAGAAATATGTGTATATATTACTAATTAAAGCTTAGTAAGTTATGCTAAGAAAACTGCAGTAGATTTGCAAGGGATTTTCTTGTATGTTTACAAAGAGACTGGTAGTAAACAGGTTACAAAAGTTTAAAACCAGAGGGCACCACTATTTTTTCTGTTAGTCAGGTTTTATATCGAATTTCCAGAGAAGGAGTAAGGACCGAACCCAAGATCCTCGGTATCCGCATGTCTCGCAACGTAGAACTGCGCGTTAGTCCTCGCTGCTATCGGGGACTTGCATTTTGATTGCGTGTAAATAAAGAGATTAAAATCTTGATCGTTAAAAGAGTTTTATGTTACTGATTAAGAAATTTTAAGATTCATTTTTTTGGGGGGGGATGTGAAGTTTTCGAAATAATTTAACGTAATTTTTTTATACTAAAATAAAAAAAACCCACGTTTTTAGGTTTTTTATTGTTGCGATATCGATTCGTCATAATCTCTAGAAAAGATAGCCAGGGGGCGCTGTAAGCGTTACATCAATTTACTTAGAATTGCTTAGTATTACTACAGTAGTTTCTTTAGGTTACAGATGATTTTCTAGTAAATGGTGAAAATCTGTAAAGTTACTAAGTAATCGTTAGTAAATTCAAGCCAGATTTTTTACAGTGTACTTGTGACCATACTTTCGAAACCCGCATCTACCCTCCCTAACAACTTTTCATATAATACTCACTCCTACACCCAAATTTCAACAAACGGTATAATTAATAATAAATAATTAATGACTGAGAAATGCATTATAATTATTTATAGTAATCAAATATAAAAAATTAACTATTTTAAAGTAGGTTTAAACAAAGGTTATACCAAGAGAAATTGTTGCGAAATCTATATTTTATTTAATTATCCTGTGTTTCGGGACTATAACAGAAAAGCGGGACGTTTTGGTAGGACAAACTGTACACGGTACAGTGATAAAAGAAGCTGGACTGTCTCGCCAAAACGGGACGTCTTTTCATTTTCACAATAGGCATGCATTGAGGATTAGGAACCGTGAAAGGACTTGTGAACCATTGCCACTCTTTAGCCAAGACCTTAGGGGAGACCGGGTCTAGTTGATACACTTTTTACTTTCTGATTTTTGTAATTTTTTTCTGTCAATATTTTGAAACAAACTAAGTGTAGTTAGTAGCGACAACTGTTTGGCTAACGCCTGGTATTTTTATAATCTAAATAGAATTGAATTTTCACTGACAAAAACATGTTTTTTAAAATTGCAATGTGTATCAACTTAACCCGATCTGGGTCAAGTTGATACGGCATTGGGTCAAGTTGATACGCATATGAGTAAGCTGAGACGGTGCTAGGAAATATTTAAATATATATAATAAAAAATACAGTAATTACGAAAAGTGTTTTATTTTACAATATAAATAGGTTCTTAACTTCATATGATACAAAGTTTTACATGACAGGGACCTACATTGATTGTAACTGATTACTCCGAGTCTGAGAAATTGGGATCTGATTGACAATTGAAACACGTGTAAAATGGATTGTCTTCAGCACATGTGATGTGTGCCCACTTCTTACAGGATATGCATTGTATCCAGTCCTGGCCAGGCTTTGACGTTGAATGTTTTGAAGCACGCCAAACAAAAAGACTCCTCGCCTTCATCAGAGTCCGATTCTTCTTTTTCAATTTTTCTTCGTTTCTCTCTTTTTTTTTATTTTAAACTTCTTTTGCCAGGTTTTCTGTTCTTTGTTTTCTGTTCTTTTCTGTTCTTCCATTCTTGGTAATATTACCCCCTAATGATTTAAACAATTTTAACTTTTATTTTCTTACTAAAATATATCTGCTAAGCTCCTCCTCAAGTTCGTTAGTCAATATTTGTCGATGTTTAGCATAACCCATTTTTACAACCTCGTCAGTAGCCTCTGGCATTTCAAGTTTTTTTTCCTTTTTTGTCTTGAACCTGTAACGAGTCATTGTGTCTATATTAAAGATTTTGGCCTCTTCCCTAATAGACATTCTGCCATTTCTAATCTCTTCATAAGCTCTTCCAAAAATATCACTTGGTATTTCGTCTCTTGTAGTTTCTTGGTATCTATAAATAAATGCAAAATATGAAAATTCGTGTGGGTTAAGTTGATACACCGTATCAACTTGACCCCAAAGAAGCGTATCAACTTGACCCAACCGTCGCCAATTACACTAATCCACAAAATACGGGAAACCAATAACAGCTAGAATAAAGTCTACTAGGTTGCATTCTTACCTTTATGGCATGTAACGATGTGATGCTATTGATAACACAATCCCCTAACAAGTGAACTTTCAATAACACTTCAAATACAGGGGTAAAAATTTACTTTTTAAACTTAAAACCAGTACTTAATTCACAACTCATTGAACAAAGCAACCTCCTCTAAGTGCTCACGCGTGTTTGCTGAGGACGGACCGGCCGTCCAGTCAAGTGAGTACCCACTTAATTGCGTCTGCGCATTTTGATTTATTTTGACTGTATCAACTTGACCCTGTATCAACTAGACCCGGTCTCCCCTACCATAAAAATGTTGAGAAAACAGGTGAGTTTCATCAGTGATTGGTCTTGCATGCCCACGTGACTGGTCAAACCAAAAACTGTCTAGTGAAAATACGCCTCGTACTTTAGAACCCTGGTCAAGTGTCGAAGACGATGGCTGAGCGCGCTTCAACGAAACTTCGAGCTACAAAGCATGCTAAAGGCGCAATAATTTTTAACTCTATTAATTTAACGAGCACGTCTGTCTCTGTACTCGAAGACCCCCGTTATTTTTGAGTATTTTTTTTCCTGCTCACACAAATACGTTTATAGTATGGATGTGATAAACCACTACATTTTAAGTTTGCAATATTAAGAATTTGGATTCCACAGATTTAATGAACGAGGAGCAAGTAGGCTCTAGCGTACTTGGGTAACCTCGTGAGTTGACTTTCCTCCAGCACAAATCCGTTTATGGGAAGGCTAAGTTTTTGAACCTGAGAAGACCTTCTATATAAATACCTACGCTCAGAATCGGCAATGGACGGCCCATTGCTATCGATATTTGCCAATCTACATCGCAAGTAAGCGGCTTCAGAACTTTTTAACTCTACAGATTTAAAGAGCTCTTATGTCCTAATTCTATCAACTTCAACAGAAGCCGAAGTCCATGCACTAATTTCTCTACTGTTGAAGCATTTAATATTTGCTCATTTCTTCTTTGGATATATTAGTTTAAATTTAGTAAATTGCAAAAACGAGATATAACATTTAAAGTGAAGACAATTTAATGCCTCCATTTATACCTTATTTGCTGCAATTCTTATACCTCCATTGTCTTCACTCCATAACCCCACTTTTTTAATTTTTTTATATCCCCTCATTGTTAATGTCTTTGTATGTGTATTTTTTACCTAGCAATTATAGGTTGTCCATTTCCCACAACCCCTGTGACTTCTTGCCAACTAACGGGAGAACGCTTCTGAGGTTTTTTTCTCCTAACACCGAGGGCGCTTACGCAGCCGCGACCTTTACCAACTTACAATTAATGCGCAATTAATTTCGGTATCGCCGGGGATTAACGGAACACAAATTGCCTCTTCTTATGTTCCATTTTCACAAATTTATCCCTCTCCCTCCTTTTGTGTTCTTTTTTTAATACCTCCTGCACGTTTTTCTCCAATCGAATTCAAAGTAAAACCTTTTTCTTTTGTGGAGGATATCAAAAGTGTTGTCTTTAAGGCGGATTAAGAGGCTCATAAATTAATGAAGAAAGGGGAAGTTTTGCACTAAAGTCGAATAAATGGGCGAATATTATCTTTAAGAAAGATTGTTTCCAACAGCAGGAAATTTATCATTTTGTTATCATTTTATTTTTGTTGCCTTATCGTATTTTTTTTCTATTTGGTTTTTAGTAATATCCATTGACCTTTTAGCTTTCTTAATATAAAAGGCAATTTGTGCTTAATGGTTGCATTACTAAGAGGGACAACTTTGAAAATGCTGCATGGCATAACTTAATAACCGTATATATTTCCTTACTAAAATGGAATGTCTTTGCAATAAGGTGGAATGTTTTTGCATTGAAAATGCGGATTAGCGGATAAGACATATTTTTATAGAGTTCAAAGGTTAATAGGACTAAGAAATACCTTTAGTTCAAGAGCAAAATTTCGCGTTAGGGGAGTTAAAATAGAAACATGCATATTAAATAATACTATTTTGCTTTAGGCGGGTAGACGAAGTATCTAAAAATAGCCTAACTTTTCTACCAATATTTTTTCTTTAAAACTGTCAATAGTTACAAATAACATGAAAATTGAACTTTTTTTGTTTTGCTCAGGTCAGCCCTTTATGGTTATATATTTAGACAGAATCTAATATCTATTTTTATTTCCCACTAGCAAAGAAATACCCTTTCTTCGCACGGACTAAAAAACATTGTAATTGATCCAAGCAATTACAATTTAAAAAGCAATTGATACAATTTAATCCATTATAGGATAATAAAATTATGTTATTATTCCAGATCGTTATAAAGTATAAAATACTGTTACTTTTATTAGCTTAAAAATTCAAAATGAAAACATGCGCTATAAAAAGCACGCATAATAGTAATCCTAATTTCCCTCATTAACATATAAAACCTTTTAGCTCATTTGGCGCGTTTTTGGTAAGAATTTGTTGAGGTAAGTGGTATAACTACAAACACCCTTATTAACCCGACTCTCTTAACCCGAGTCTCCTACTGTGTCACAAATACAGGTTCAGTACTGTGTTTGTACAGGTTTTGTACAGTGCACCGTTTAGTGCAACCTTATGCAGCGTTACAAGAATCGATATAATGAAATAAAAAACATTTGGACAACCACACAATGGCGCCAAATGCATAAATTTATTTATTTGCCGATTGGCAACCAAATAAAGACACTGGTATCTCCCATCTAGAGCTACTGTAAGCTAAATATAATAATTGTCCAATTGGCATGTTTCAGGCCATCAGTTAGCATCAGAACTGATAACTGAATAAAATTAAATTAACTGAACTAAATTAAACTCGAGACTCGAATAGTGAGCAATATCCCGTGTGATGACAACAATCGAAGGGAATGCCAGAAAGGAAAAGCGTCTTTTGAAACAAGCCTACTTCATTAGCGAAATATATACGAAGGAACCAACTTCAATTCTTGACTCAAATTGCTTTATTGTGTGAAAACTGAGAAGTTCCGAAGGACGGAGGTCATGCTTCATAATTTCATTCTTCTGAGGAACTGACTCCGTCCTTCAAGACACGTCGATTTTTACACAATAAAACTATTTGCCCCAAAAACAACGTTTTATGTATGTTCATGTATCATGCTCAATTTTGTAGACATTCTCTGAAAACAACTTAAAAAAACTCACACTTAAGTGCAACGCACTTTCAAACCTGTTAAGTGCAACCAACCAAAATATGCATCTAACAAAACCCTCCCGGTAAACTTTTACCTGAGCATACACAAACCTTTCACATAGTCCCACCCCTCTCAACGACTCCTGAAGTCAAGAAAGATAAATAGAGACCGAGATAGCATCTCCCAATGGTATCCTTGTAATTCCCGTCCATTACACACGGGGACACCGAGATGTCAAGAGGGCACAGGCAACAAGTTCCCATGCACAAGACACAGAAAAAATAATAAAAGAATACAAGGTAAGAATTCCAGAAGCTTTCTGGTAGGGGACAAGATAACAATGGGATCTGCTGACAGGTAGACCCCTGTGACGGAATGTTGCGATCGCTTATCACCTCTGCGCAAAATATTGGACATCTCGGACCACCCTCGTTCGAGCCCCTGGGATTGTCGTCGGCGATAGTGTTCGCATGGCTTTTCGCAAGTGGGTGGGGAGAGGCGGACCTAATCACATTTTAGAATCAACCTGTGTGAAAGATTATTTTTTTAAGAGAAGGGCAGAAAGTAAAAGTTAAAGTCGAAAAGAAGTAAATAAAAAAAATAATCAACATCTCTACTTTCGAAGAAGAAATTGGCATATCTGTGTGTTAGTGCCAGAGGAGAATATAGATCTGAAATTCACATTGTTTTTATAGTTTATTAAAAAGGAATGAAATTATCAGGTAATTTTTGTAGCATTGAAAAGTACTTATAAACTTGAAAATAAAAGCAATTAAGTGAACTGAAATACAGAGATGCATCAACATGCTTATGTTCCTCTGTAAAATGAGCCCTGTAAAAACGATGAAAACCTTTTGGCTACAGTACGCAGAGATTTTTAGTCCAGCAAATAGTATTGAAGCATAATAGCTTTAATTTGTTGACTCATAAGATAATGAGTGTTTAGTTAGTATAATGAGTGATAATAGTGTTTGTAACTAATGTTAGTCAGCTAACATTAGTTATGCGCATCAGTCTTATACAATGTATAAAAAATAGAACAGTCAATTTTTACTGAAATATGAACATAGATACTCTTAAAAATAATTCTTTTCTAATCGCCTTGAGATCATACTCATATAGATGATTTTTTAGGGCATTGGAGCAAAATGCAAATTAAACTCGACTGATAGTTCTTATTTATAAATTATTGACCTTAGGTGCTATAAATTAATACAATCAAGTCGATAAACGGGTTCTAATTTCGTTCCAAATCTAGAGAGAAAAAGCTTTTAATGCTAACTAAAGGACAAAAACAATAAAGAAAATCTCTAACCTCATCTAACAAAAGCAATATAATTTAGAAACCTGTAATGCTATTAAACGGGAAAAAATTTCGAGTGTCAAACTTTGATTGATGAGGCATGATTTAAAAATAACATTGGCACATTCGTTGACGACAATTTCAAACCCGCGGCGTTTTTTAATGCTAATTCGTAGATAATATTATTAGGAAGGGTAAACGTTTGTCGACTTTACCTTAGTTGTCCATCTTCAACACTGCTTAAATGGACACTGGTTAATACTTCTCGTAATAGCTGTACTACTTAACACCCCAGAAAGGAATCCGTACTTTGAAAATTGCTAAATTACTGCATTTGGCGAACTTTCGAAGCTAATCTATGCTATTACTAACAAAAGTACGAATTTTTTCTTTCGAAAGTTTTTCTGCTATTACAGATGCAACGCGAGGAGAAAGAGAGAGAGAGGCACTGGAGCCAAAACATGTAATTTTCCAGTTTCTTCTAGTGCTCTAAATTTGCGTGAAACCGTTTTTGTTTTTATAATTTCGATTGATAAAGAAACAAGCAGCAAGGCTTGAACTCTTTTAATAGAAGTTTTAAAAATTCTTAAGAATTTTAAATGTTAATATTTGATGACTGTAATTATTATCTTGGTGCTGAGGTTTTGTAATGTAAAGAATTAGCTTTGTTATTTTTAGTAATTTAAAGAAATTTGTTTTCAACCATATATTTTGTGAAAACGTTTAAGAACTTAAAATATGTAAAAAAGAATAAATTTATAAAGTTTATTCTGTTGGCAAGAGCAACAAATATAATTACACAGTTTTTCATTGCGTAATTCCTTCAAATTATTTCGTTTTTACCATATCGGATAAAAAACGAAAGTTTAGTCAAAGCATTAACTTAAGTTGCTAATGAAAACTAAATAAAAAATCTCGAATGGGAAAATCAAAAGATTAGACAAAACAGTTGATGGGTTGAAAGAAGTATCTTCAACTTTGTCAATTCTACACGACCTGGTTGATCCAAACTAGCATTTGGACCAATCAAATACATAGATTATTGCTTTCGTCACAGCCAAGAGACACTACGTCATTTTAAGGGGTCATAGGAGTCTTAAAAATGTGCAAAGAAGGTACTACAAAGTATAGTTTGATCTTTCATGTAGTTTTTTAACTACTCAATATATAAGTATACTTTTTTTATATGTATTTCTATAAGATTTATTTAATATAAAACAAATTTTAAAATTTATGAAACTTTAGCCAAAACTAAAATGAATGCTATTAAACATAAAGCTATTTTAACACATTGGGATTAGGCTTGCGCGGCAAATTTTGAGGTCAAAATTGAAAAAATGACCAAGAAAATGACTTTATATTGTACAAATATGTACAAACAAAGACTTATACCTAAATTCTCATCTCAATTTTAATTAGAAATTATTATTTTTAAAAAATTTAAAATCAAAATTTAAAATTTTTTATTAATTTTTTTAGAAAAAAGTTCTTAAAATAATTTCTAATCATATTCTGTTCTTAAAATATTTTCTAATATATTCCGCTCATGTTTGAGAAAGCTTCTCTGACCTTGTTAATGAAGTTGGCCGTGGTCTAACGCTTAAAATGTTGAAGCATACCTCTCTGCACTATCTTCCCGAAGACGTTTCTTCCCCGCTCCGTGGTGGGGCAATCCCAGCGCCTGCGCCTGAACTGGTGTCGGCACTCGCTGACTGCCAGCCGAACCCCGCGTGAGATGGCACCCAGCGCACCCGGGTTGTCGCGCACCAGCCGCCGCTGCTTCTTGCGCAGCGAGGACAGGTAGCTGCTGCGGTGCTGGAAGTCGGACACCAGATTGCTGGACAAAGCGTCTTCGGCGTCCGAGTAGGCGAGGGTCCTGTGTTGGAAGGAACGGGATTTAAGACTATAATACACTCTAAAAAATGAATGCTCAAAACGACGAAATTTTCCTTAATTTTGACGATTCCATTACTAAATTTGAATCGTCATTTTTATGAGGATTTGAATGTCGTCTGATCTAAAGAAATATGTCGTCATTTTTGAGCATATGAGTACAACAAAGACATTCTGTTTCCTCAAAATCAAGACACAGAATCGTCAAATCACGATCGTAAAAGTGAGGATTCGCGTTTACTCAAAAGTCATGCGATAGTTTGACGAAACAATCCTCAAAATTAACGAAATGAGGCTTGAGGATTCATGAATCGTCAAAAATGAAAGTGTTATTTCTGAGAGTGTAGTATAAACTAGGTCTGTATAACACTACAAAACTTTCAATAAGAAGAAAAAAGCCGCCCCGGTGGCGCAATCGTTAGGACTCTAGCCTTTGGAGCTGCTGGGGTCGGGTTCAAATCCCGGTAAGGCATGTAAAATGTTGCTATTTGTCGGCAATCCCGGTAAGGCAATAAATGTTGCTATTTGTCGTTGTGTTATTCATTTCTTTGTGACTGTAAAAATTCTTTCTGTGCCTGTCCCACTTGACGAAAGCTTATAAGCGGTTCCCTGAACAAGCACACAAGCTGGAATATAAATGTACCATACCCATACCATACCATACCATGAAAATAAATCGATACGCACGTTTGAAGGTACACTCCGTGCCAACCTAACTTGGGTAAAAACAGATAGTAAGAAGGGGAAAAGCGCGATTGGTCCGTTATAGTTGGAAACTCTTGTAAGGTAATATTTTGCATACAAAATAATCTGAATACAATTTAACCAAAATATACTTTTCATTCTGATAAAATGGCCAAATTTTCTCAAATAATAATCAAATCTGTTAGACCTTAAACGAACCTAATGATTTAAACATATTTTCTGGATGGATTCGCAAATAATTTATAAAACTCCTTACATGCGCGGAAGGATCTTCTCCATAGCATATTTCTATTTACCCAACTTAGGTTGGCAAGGAGTGTAATTATATGCCTTATAAGGTAATTTCAATAACTTTAAAATCTAAATGTTTTTTTGGCAGCTACCGCTTGAGAATGCATGATTTTCCCCTAAACCTTATTATGGCGTCTGACATGTACTGGGAATGCATATACCACATGTGATGTTTGTATATCTTTTATTTTTTTCACAATACCTATAAAACAAAAAAAAATCTATGACAGCTTAACCCCTTGAAAATTGTGCCTCGAAACCAACTGATAACGTCCGACAGGTACTAGGAACAAGAATGTCAAATTTGAAGTCTACAGCTATTTTAGTTCGAGCAGTAGAGTGGTTTCAGAAAGACAAACGGACCAATGTTAAAATAGTTATTTTTGCAATTTCATTAAAAAAATGCGTTGTTTTCGCACGCGGAATAATTTAAAAAACAGGACTTTATTGCACTAGTGTGAAAAGTAGGTCATGTGACATGTTTTTCACACTAGTGCTTTTTGCTTTTTCGATGATTTCATTAAACTGCTATTGCTCTTTCAAAAACGTATATTTATTAAGGCTTACATCTACAAGCATATTTCAAAGCGTGTTATGGCTATCAGCAGTGGCATTAAAGCTCAAATTCTATTTTGAATTGATATTTATCTTAATTTCACAGTTGTTGCAGTTTTGTATAGTAATAGCTGAAGGCACTGATGACTGTCCTACGACAAACTCGGATTTCTTGGCTTGAATGTCTGGTGCCGATTCGCCAAACAGCAAATTAGCAACGTTTATTTTTCTCGAAATGGACTCTTCAACGTATCCTTTTGCTACTGAATTGGACTTCCATCCGCCATGTCGTTTCAGAGTTGTTATATCTGCTCCTTTATTCGATAGGAGAGATGCAGACGATCTGCGAAAGGCATGTCCAGTATACAGTTCCGGGTTTTCCAAATTTAAAAATTTGGCGATATTACTTGGCACTTTACCAATGGTATTTATGCCTATCGGCTGTGTCGAACATTTCCCATTAGAATAAAAAACAAACAGACGACGATGTGGGGTTTCTGGCTTTCGCAGAGAGATATACTTTCTATAGATTTAAAACATTAAAACCGCCCATTTCTCCACTGACAACAAAAGATCTTGGATGGTCTGTTTTGTTGACTTCTATATTTACAATTAAAAGCGTACCTTTATCTTCGATGTCCTCAATTGTAAGTTTGTGTATTTCATCCCTTCGGCAAGCGCCATATAAACCGAAAAGCATAACAATCTTCATTGCAAGATACTTATCATCTGGGGCTTCTTTGTAGAACCGTTGCATTTCTTCTTCCAAAAACACTTTTGCCTTTTTTGGACTGTATCCGACGGAATTTCGTTTTAGAAATGCTTGCAATCTTGCATAAGTTTTTATATTCATATTTTCCTTTGCCATCAATTGTGCTCGAACCATGGAGTATTCTGACCATAATGAGGACGATTTCACTTGCTTTGATCTTTCTGAAAAATACGCCAATAACACAGTTTCGTTTATTCCGTTGACGTTTTTCGAATTGCACCAATCTTCAAATCTTCTGTAAGCATTATCGTAAGTTTTTTTCGACTTCTCGGGAAGTAAACTAAGTGTTGCAGCTTCAGCTGCTTCTACTATTTCCGTTGGTAAATTAAGAACGTTAAAATCCATTTTACAAAATGTGCAAAATGTCTTCCAAATAAAGATAGTATGGCCGTTGTAATATTTTTAATGGAATTGCAAAAAGTTTTGTAGCTATCGCGTGTGAATTAAGGTTTTGTTACTCGTTTCATTTTATTTCACTCGACCTCCGGTCTCGTGAAATAAATATCAAACTCGTAACAAAACCTTACTTTTCGCACTTGTTAGCTAAAAGTCTTTTTTTCACTGCTTTTGGGTGAAAAAAAAAGTACTTTTTTTCACTGTTTCAAAAAGTCTAACTTTTTGCACGCGTCTCTTATATTGAAATTATAATGTAAAAGACGGATTTTTTTCACGCAATTATAAAAAATACCTTTTTTATGAAGGTATTGTGGAGCATTAACAGATCACAGAACAAGTTCGAAGGAGTGTAAAAATAAGTTAGATTTAACATGTGCGTTGAATACAACTTATAGGGGAGTCAACGAGTTAAAATTTTGCTGCAGTATATTTAAATAATTTATTTTAATTTATTCAGAAAAAGGATTGATTCACATCTGTCTAGGATAATGTAAAAAAAGCTTCTGGTAGTTTCTTTTCCACTAGGTCTAGAATATTAAACTGGAACAACGTGTATTAGATTTTGTAAACTTTTAAATGCCATGTTTTGCTACTGATGTTTAATTTACACCTTACTATTTATAATTATAATAAGTATTAGGCTGATATGCTCACCATCTTTTTGTTTAGTACCTTTAACTATATCCATACTCTTAAAAATGCTTAAATATGACGAAATTCAAGCAATTTTTGACGAAATAATTTCGTAAGACATTCTCCGATTGAAACTTTTATTAAATTAACAAAAAAATTTCGTCATCTATTTGTAGAAATGAGTCATGACACAAACAACGAGAGGTTTCTTACTTTATGATGAAATGATCATCATCCAAAAGTAGACAATATTTCGTCATTTTAATTTTGCTTGTCTCTGTAAAACAACATAGCCGAAGCTTTGGACTTTTCAGATTTAATGTCACGCCTGCCTCAATGTACTTGTGTTTTCCAAAGATTAAGTATAGATTTAATTTTTCAGCACAAGTTCGCTAGAATGGTGCTTAGGTTCCGAACGCGGAGACTTTCTGATGAAAGCGGACGTTCTGAGAACCTGGCAATTTGGAATTTCATTGCGCATTTATACTGTCGGGTTCTCCCCTTCAGGAGCCGATCCAGCGGCGTAGTGGTTAAGGCATTGGCCTCTGGAACTGCTGGGTCCGGGTTTGAATCCCGTTCAGGCATGGATGTTTGTGTTTGTCGAGTATATGCGGAGTACGTGCTCGTAAAATCTGTTGGGTCCGAAAGTCCTGTGGGCGGCCATTGCGCAGTTTCCCATGGGTACAGGTCCCTGGAGAAAATTTCCCTCCCCTTCAGGGACATGTCTAAATTGCGGAGGTGGCGACAGATGGCAACATCTGTTGTGTTTGTGTGTGTCTTGTGTTGTCCTACTTGACGATGGTTTATAAGCGGGTCCTTGCGACCAAGCACACAAGCCTGAAAATATATGTCTAACAACCAACCAACCCCTTCAGGAACATGTCTAAATTGTGGAGGTGGCACGCGATAGATGACAGCATCTGTTGCGTATGTGTATGTGTTGTGTCTGACGAAGGTTTATAAGCGGTACAGGTACAACCCAGCTTGGGATAAGCAACTCGCTTATATACTGTGTAAGGAATTATGGGAACCAAAGATATTTGCATATAAGTAAGATTACATGAAATAATAATATTTCCATCATTCTAGAAAGTTATCAAATTTTGAATAATCCATAATAAACAACAAATTAAAGGTGCAGAATATCTGAGTTTCGACGGAAAGGAAATTGTTCACTGTACGATGCTCTTTTGAGTGCGCCATAGAACTTTGTGTGTGTGTCAATATTCTTAATTAAGATTATTTTTTCGGCAATGTTAAGGAAAAATCTATAATTAGCAAAGCTATAGCAAAAAGGAGTTATTTTTCATTTGATTCTATACTTATTAATTTCTTGGTGGGGGGCAAGTTCGCCGAACACTGCGACCTTAGGTCTATTGTACTCAACCCCAGAAATAACACAGTCACAAGAGACACACAAAGAAAGAGACGGCACAAACACTTAGACAAATAACAACATTTATTGACGGAAACAAACATCCATGCCATGACCGGGACTCGAACCCGAGCCCACCAGCTCCAAGGGCCAACACGTTAACCATTGCGCCAGCGGGCCGGCTGATTCTATACTTAGAAATCGTTATTCGTTAATTGCTGACTGATCTCAAGTTAAACTTGATATTGACTAATTGTCGAGTAAATAATGAGGAAACATTTTCGGTGGAATTTTGAGGGTGTACAAATCGTCAAAAGTCACTTGACCTCGCAAGGAAAAAAATAGTCAAAGTGGCTAAATTCGTTTTGAAGATTTCTCACACAAAAAAATGAGAATATTTTTTTTCTGGCAATAAATGATCACATGCGAAAATGAGATTTTAATTTCTGAGAGGACAAATTTAATTCGTGTATGAAAAGAATATGAAAGCCATTGTGAAACGAAACGCTTTGGAACCCACTAAACTTTGTCTATTTCCACATTTTTTAATCTGTAAGTTATCACTTAGCCAGTATCCACACAGTCATCCGCATATTTTCATTTGTATTTCAATTTCAGAAACAATGCATTGCAGTACTAAAACTCTAAAATAATTCGTGTCTTTAAACATCCGCATGGAACAAATCTTTAACAAGAATATATATTACAATTATGTGTTATTTTTATTATCCGCTTATACGGAACGTCAATGCCTCGTATGAGTGGAAGATGACGTTTAACCAAGTACAATGACAAATATTTGGCTTCCGGTATCACATTCAGTATGATAGGACACGATTGTTTTTGTATATCTCGATTAAAGAACATTCAAGAACATTTATGTTCACGACTGGCAAACTTAGTGATTGCTATACGTAATCTTTCGCAATGAGCCATCAGTTTGTTATGATGGTTGATCACTTTTAGTGTTTTGTAACAAGTATATACTATATGGGATTTTTTTCCATTGTTCAGTAAATTTAACAGATATGCAGTTTGAACGAATCATATACCATCAAGCAGTTATAAATTAAAATTACGCAGTCTGTGTTGATCTTAAAAGATTACACAGTCTGTGTTAATCTTAAAAGAGTTTTGATTAATTGATTTTAAAATGTTTGGGGCATGCGGCAGACTCTTTTCTACATGAAAAAAAAACAAAGCATGATCGAAAGTTTTATATTACTGAAAGATATTAATGTAGGTTTTTTGTTATAAATTTATTAAATATTCAAAACACAAAAATATGGTGTATAGTTTTATAATTTGCTGACAATTACTTTGCATGCAGTTTGTGGGTGTCACAATAATAAAATCGCTTTCGAGAGAAGCGAGTTAACGTTTTGGTTTTTGAAAACTAAATAAAAATACAACTTATGGCATATGAATACTAAATTAAAAATGAATATGATATTGTCACATTATTTAAATACTTTCCTAAAGCGTCCATTTAACACCGACTTTTCTATATATGACATAAGAAAAAACAAGTGTAACTTAACTAATTAGTTTTTAAAATTAATTACTTTGTCAAATAACTGCCAGCTCTAATCTCATGCAATCGAAGATGGAGGAAAAACTCTATTACCGAACAAATACCGGCCTTTTGTCCCAAAATAAGAAAGCGCCTGCTATTTGGATTAGAGAAAGACGCAGATGATTGGCAAGAAATTAGTTGAAGCTGTCTGGAAATCGCCAAAGCTATATGATTCACCCAAACAACCATATTTATTTACTTACTCTCATTGCGATTTTATACAAAGTGTCTTATTTTGTTCTTGAAATATAGGTGATTCAGTAAACAAGATTTTTTAAAACTTTAAGTTCTATTTAGTTTATACCGTTTGTGTGGCACCGCGAGCTCAAATTCAAGTAACACGGTCGGTACGTTAGATCAATTCTGCGACCGAATTAGAAAGTCAAATTTTTTTTAAAAAAATGAGTTTGCAAAATGTGAATTACAGTAACTAAGTAAATATTGTGCAAAATAAAAATACATATCTTATTTTTGGATTTAGGAGTCGACTTTAAAATTTAAAAAAATAAACCTCAATAGACCAGAGTTTGGTTTGGGCGTATCTACCATAAGGCCTGTTTGGGCCCCAAAATTTTAGGAGACTTTAAATATTATCTTCTATTATGCTAAATGCTGTTGATTACCAGAATTTCTCTAACTTTTAAAATTTTACAAGACCCCATTTTGTTTATAGATTGAGTTAGACATTGATCTAATATTATTGGTTTGATCGATATTATAAGGAAGCCGATAAAATGCTAACACAAAATTAGATACATCGGCCGACTGGCACCATCATTTCGAGCAAAGAAGCCCCCCCCCCCGAAATTTTTTGTGCTTATAGTCTGATTTTTTTTCCTAGGTCAGGCCATGGGCATATTGCAGAAACAATCACAGCTTCACTTGGCAATTGAAGAGCTTAGTGGAAGAACATGCTAAGTGGCATTTTTGAAAAAGTTTAAATTTTTGTGTAAATGAACATGTTATTCCGTCCTTTTAAGATAACAAGATTCCTCCTTTTCATAAAATTTAAGTTAAGTATATTTTTTACTCTTTGTATGTGCCGTTTTTAACGTGTCTCAGTGCAAAACAAAATCCTTAAAGCTCATTTTCTCGTTTTCACCTTTTTGTCACTTAGCACGTTCTTCCACTAAGCTCTTCAATTTTCAGGCTGGAATTTGCATTGTTTTCGAACCGGTAGCATCTGCATCTTATTCTAGCCTCCATTCCACACACACGCGATTATTGTCCCGTTGCCACCGACAAGAAGCGCAATACTCTCTCTTTTTTTAATGCTTCAATATTTTGACAAGAGCGATCCATCTTTGCGGATGGGAAATTCTGTCCAATTGGCCGCAACCCATTCTCTGTTAAAGTGCACTCGGAAAGGATGGGCCTAAATTGGCCGCCTATTAGGCCTCGCGCTATCTCGACCTTTTGACTCAGATTGGGAGTAAATGGAAGGAAATTGACACTCCACTGACATTTCCATCCTTTTTCCATGCGTTCGGAGATGATGGGATCGTGGTGTGGGGTTCTCAGACGTTGTCAGAAAAAGACGCTTTTGTGGGATGAATGTGTGGTTTGTTTTGAGGTTCGAACAAATATTTTTTTAACCTTCTGAGTGTTAGACTCTGCTTTTACGTAATTTATGCATCAGTTTTTCTAGCAATAGAATGAATTTTTAAGTTTATTAATAATAAATTTATTGATATTTTAATCTTTTCCAGATTTAAAGAATTTTAAGATAATCTCTGATACAAACCTAATTATTATGTTACCTATTCGTATTCAAACCTAATTTAAAATTCGTTCGGAGAAAACAACAGTACCTTTTTGCTCATTTCCAGGTCACTAAGAGGGTTAACAAAAATTTATCATTTAAAAAAGCATTCGGGATACTAAGGTTTCATTTCTATTGATTTAACTTTTTAATAAATAACTGTCGATAAAAGACAAACTTGTTTAGTTCACATTAGCGATGAGTTTGTTGATGCCATTAAACCTTCATTTCCTAATTAAAAGTTTAAATTTTAGGTTCTTTCAATTCGTATTTCGTGTAATTTACGTTATCCAACCAACATTGTTCAGGACTATAGTCTTCATGTGTCTCGTATTTAGTTTATTTAGATAAACTTAGCAGAAAGCTCATTTTCGCATAGCTGATTTTCTTGCCAATCATTTTTCATGAGTTATAAAGTGTTTTAAAGTTTCTATCGGTGATGGACATACTTTTACATTGTTTTTTCTGTATGTATGTTGCAGCAATTTAGAAAAAAAATGCGGAGTGTAAAGATATTTCAGATTTATAATAGTCCAGGCATACTACGACAAAAAAAAAAACGTCAACCTCGACAAAATTGCTTCACAAGCATTTTAAATGACATTCGTGTCAGAAAATGGTGTATTTTAACGTATCCAAAATCGGACAAAATCCGACCATGTGAACCCCCCCCCCCCCCCAAAAAAAAAATGCATTTCAAAATGGCGGCCATTTTCCCATGTTATTGCATTTCTTAGTATCAAATTACATGTTTCTACAAATTACATGTTTTTTTTATTTTCAGTGCGTTTTTGAAGTATTAATTACAAGAAAAATATATTTTTAAAAATATTAAAACACAATTTTAATTTTTAAAAAATTCTTTGAAATATTTAGTTTTCAAAGTCATCAGTATCTCCTCGTTATATCGCGCTTCCAGGGATTCAAGCAAAAAGCGCAATTAACCGATTGCGCGATATAACGAGCGATTTAAAAAAAATGAAACTTTTTTTAGTCATTTATGCCTACAAAAAGGTTTTGAGGTGAGCATATAACATAGAATGGTAAATAAAGTCAAATTTATTAAACAAATTAAGGTCAAAAGATGAAACAAAAAATTCAAACATCGATTATTAACTATTACCTAGCACTTTATTATCCTATCAATTTTTTACTCATGTGTAATCATTTTCAATTAAAATATTTATCTTTGATTTTTAAGGTAATAATAATGGTAAATTTTAATGGTAAATAAAGTCAAATTTATTAAACAAATTAAGGTCAAAAGATGAAACAAAAAATTCGAACATCGATTATTAACTATTACCTAGCACTTTATTATCCTATCAATTTTTTACTCATGTGTAATCATTTTCAATTAAAATATTTATCTTTGATTTTTTACAGATACCTGTTTTTCGGAAAATACCAAACAACGGAACTATAAAGCTATCTCAGCAAAAAAAAAAAAAGCTACAACTGTCCTGTATGTTACATTTTGATATAATGCTTTTTTATGCTGTTCTCAATTAATTCTTTAATTTTTAAAATTATTATCTACTGTCAAAGATAAGATTTTCAAGTTCGTTACTGACAGCGCCATCTCGTATCTTTTAAAATAACTTAGTGAAATATGCTATTCAGCTAAGAGAGAAGAAATATTTGATTTTCAATTCTTCTTGTTTAAATAAAGTTTGGTATTTTATTCAAATTAATTAGAAGTGGTTCAAATGGTAGATGAGAGTAATTGTTATGAAAAGTAGTTGGTACATAAAAGTATACATAATTTTATGTCAACTAATATGAAAGTGTTTTAGGCGAATATTAAATATTTAAATTAAGGTTTGTTTTAAAAACCAGAGATGTCACTAAAAAAATTACCATTTTTAAAGCAAACACTTTTTATAAAATTTATAAATAGATTTAGTCTGGGTTAGTTAAAATTTTATTGAAATAGCTGAAATCTTCTGATCTATATTAATCAAATTTCCATTCGTATTTTGTGGTAAACTTAAAGTCTAAATTTGATTCTTGCCAATCGCCCCACCAAAAATAGAATTTCGTAAATAATATTATTAATAAAAGTGGTAAACTGTTGTTTTGGCTAATGCCAGGAATTATTCCCTAATCAGTGTAACCTTGTTTTTAATAATGTCAATCAAAACAACTTACCGACACTATATAACCCCATGCACAAATTCTTTTTGATGTTAATGATTTTGATGTATTAGATAATCTAAATCTTTTTTCCAAGTAGGATTCTCTTGATTTTGATGGCATTAGTATGAGGTATTTAAAACTTACCTATCACTCAACGGTCCGATTTTTCAAGTGTTTAATTTACTACCTGTGCGCTACAATGCTTTTTTTGCATTTCCCTACATCTTGATGGCAATAAGTCTCTCTGTGAACACAATGAAAACTTTTATAATACCAGATTAAGAGAAATTTTTCGAATTCCAACATTCTCCAAAACTATATTTACTAAACTTTTTTCTATCTTGCGCCTAAATTACTTAATAAACTGCCTATTCATCTAACAAATACAAATAAATTTTATGTCTCTAAAAAAATGTCTTTTTGAGTTATTTATAAATATAGACGACTTGGATCTTTATTTTTCTCCCCTTGGATTGGCAAATTTTTATTGTTTGCTTGCCATTTTTGTTTTTGTATTAATAAAGATTATTACTTAAAAAATGTGCTGTTTTATGTAGCAACATAAAACGTAATTTGTACACAATATTTTAAACTATTATCACTTAATTCTGGCAAATTTTCTTGTCATGCCTCTTTGAATTTCGTTGACACATTGCGAGACAAAACAAAACAAAACTCAATAATATTGCATTTTTTAAAGGTTAATGTATCCGAAAAAAAAAAAGAAATATTAGGGGTATACGAGAAAACATTTAAGACTGCACCGAAATACCAATGCAGGAATTCTTTTAACAAATTGGCGATTTAGAACAGTATAATCTAAAATCTATGTTCAACATTTAATACTTATGCTATATTTAATCTTATCAGTGTGTCACTTTTGGTACTTAAAAAATTATTCATAATGAATGAGTAACTTGAATACACAGGCTAAAAAACAAACTAAGTACCATTTCTCCGATTGAAGATAGAGTATTTTCAAAGACTTTATTACAAATTTTCTCATCCCTTATCGACCCCAATAATAAATATCAAGCATTTCTACCATACCTTTATTAAAAAAAATTACCAATCGCCTTGGAAAGATGTTTTTTTTAACCAATATTTTGTACTCGTTAACGTTAGTTTAATTTTTTTAATTTACAAAATATCAAATTCCAACAAAATGAAATTGGATTTAACACATTAAATGAAATTGATAATATCAGTAGTAATAAAACAATTTAAAATGTAAACAAAAAAACATTCATAAAAAAGTATAAACGTTATTTAAAAAGTGGTTTTTGTACAATATCAAATAATTGTACATTATCACACACACAAATACATATATCAAAAGTTTCGTAAAACGGGTAATTCCAAAATCGTATAATATGCTATAATAATACGATATTCCTATGCTAATATAAGTCTCTCGGAAACTTACTGCAGCATTTTCAATATTTTTCAATATAAAGAAGTCATGTGAAATGCGTCGGTAAAAGTTAAATAAAAAATGCCTTTAGTTTTTTATTTGGTTTTATGGTTGTGTTATTTCAGTTGAACAAAGTATCCGTATGCTTTACACTTTTTTTTAACCCTTTCATTACTGAAACAGCCCAAAATGCCCGAACGGCTAAGGATTCGATAATGTTATTCCTATCAAATACTACGATGTAGCAAAAATCCTTCGTAGCGAAAGGGTTAAATCCCACAGTGGGTGATTTTCTCAAAATGTTTGATTTCGTGCATTGCTCTTTCCCATTTTTTAATTGTTGGCCCCTCACTTTAATCCCACATGACGGCAACGGAAATGTCATAATCTAGTGAATTTTAATAGGATTATTAAATTATATTTCTTATTTATATCTATGCTGTCGTTCACTAACAACATTTTATTTGGAAATAATTGCAAAACCAATAAGGGCTTAGAAGAAAAAAAAACAATTATTTTTGGTTATTATTGTTATTCATAGTTCATGAAGGTTTGTCACTACAATTTATGCCAGACAGAAAATTTTCACTTGTTTGCAATGTATATAATCGGGGATCAATAATTACGGGGTCAACTAATAACCAAATTTCAGAAATAAATGAATCTTTACTAGCTTTAAAATTTATTATTCTGCAGCCAAATTGCACTGTACGACCAAAATATGATTTTCTTGGAAGTTACCCGTTTATCAATTAAATCCCTTTCTTCCCTTTTTCCAATCAATCCTTTTTATGGACATATTTTGTTTCTGGGATGTTAATTATATAAAAGTAGGAGACGCATTTAAAATCACATAAATAACCCAAATATGAGGATAATTTGATGGTTGTTGATTATAACTACCAAAAATACAATCATATATTATAACACAGACCAATTTATCTCTGTGATGCATTCATTATACAGTAAATTTGCTGCAAAATTGAAATGTATTCTGGTTACAAGGGACATTATGATACATTTCATCATATTTAACTTTTTTATATGCATTTAGTTTTATTGCAACGAAAAATCATTAGATAATTAAGTTAAATATTTCCTTGAACTATATTGGTGAGAGCCATAAATCCAACTTTAAGAAGAAATTAACACAAATATACGTTGCTTTGTAAGTACTCGTTAAGTACTACATTAGAACTTTTTGCTGGTCGGGGTACTTTTTCCATATCTACAATTAATGAATAGTTAAAAAGCGTTGAATTTTTTTAAGTGGATCCCAATACTGTGAACAATGAGTCGAAAGCAGCATGCCCAAACATTGCTCAATCAAAAGTAACTTAAACACTATTTAAGACAGTTGCAAATTTTAAAACCTCGTAATTCGTCATGCAACACATTATGTTTAATACCATTATTATACAGTATTTCAATATGAAAAGGTAAATGGATGTTACTGCATTAAATATGGAGTGAACTATTATGCTTGCAATATTTAAATGATCTGCTTAATAATAAAAAATGGAGTGTATCTTAAATATCGGAGTAATATTAAAGATAGTAAGTCTGTATTTTTAAAAATAATGTACATATATACTTTTAAAAAGCTTTATTGTAATTTCACACAATCTTCTATTATTTTCATACTTGTTATAATCTACACTCTTTAAACAAACGAGCGATTTTAACTCAGTCGGAGTTAATTTTCACTCATTCCAGTGTCGAAAATGCACTTATCCTATGGGAGTGGATTTCGCTCTTTTGTTTTAAGAGTATATGTAAATTAATTAGCATTTTTAAGTTTTAGAAAGTTAGGTTATTTTTTTGGTTTGTTGATCGTCCTAGGTTTAGCCATACCAGATCGTCTACATTCCGCTCTTATCATACTGTCAATTTTCGCAAATTTTCATAACACGGTTTGCAGTAACAGTTTTAAGTACAAATTGAATAATTAATGAATTGCGATTTTAAACGGTATGATATGGTATGGTATGGTACATATATATTCCAGCTTGTGTGCTTGTTCAAATTTTAAACGGTATATTAATTCATGATTATTTTGAAAGTCCTTAAAATGTTTCATCTAAGTTATGAATATAAAAAAACTACATTCCAGCTATATGACAAAAGAAATACAATTTACAATATATTTTAATTATGTTTTGACTTATTCAAGGAGATTGCATACATAAAACATCTAAATATGTAATGTCAAAAATAAAGATTTAGACTTTCATCAATGAAAAAGTTAAGATATTTTTAAAAATCTATTTTATCATGTTACCAAATTTTAGATATTAAGCAACAATTTTAGGGCCTATTAAATTGTTAGTGATTCCAATTAAATTTATAAAAGAAATTAATATTATTCAACATTAATAATAATATTCAACTATTTTATAGCGCGAAAATGGTAGCTGCCTTATAACTTTTAAGTGTTACAGTTACTGAAATTGCCTTGTAACGTGAATAAGTATAGCTTACTGATAAAGCCTAATTACCTTGAAATGTGTGATTTAATTTAATGGGCGGTAATTTAAAGTCGAGTAGTGTTACACATTTCTAGTTTTTCAATCGTTTCAAAACCTTGTGTCTTGAATCCGAAGCCCCAAATTTGTCAAGAATAAAGATCGATTTAAAATAATAAAAAATTTTCTTCAATTGATTTTTTTTAGTATTAACTCGGTGTTGGCTTCTTGCGTTTTTTGCTTCACTGTAATGCATTCAGTGAAAACTGTCACTAATCACAAAACCATGAGCCAAATACTCAAAAATATAAACATTGCTGTTGCTGCAAAGATTTAAAATTTTGACCTAATTTCTTGTTAATGTTTTTAAGTTAAATTATGTAAATCAATAACTTAAACATTCAAATATCAAAGATGAGTGTAATGCTTGAGTGGAGAATGTTTATAGAGTGTTTGCATTCTTCTGCCACATAAATAAAACATAAATATGAAAATTAGGTACGTAAAAATAGCTGTCACTAGGAAACGTTTGCAGCGAAAAAATTATTATTTTTTAAAAACTTTTAGCGGTTTTTTTTTGCGTTTTTTTTAGCGTTTTTTTTGTGTAAAATTAAAGGGAACAAAAATGTATAAATTTAACTACTTAACTTTGGATTGTACGATTTCAGTTTGCAGTTGATTTTAAATATCAATTTTATGATGCTAGATATTTCCGTGCATGAAAGTGGATTTAACCAACATGAGATTTTCTGTATTTTTAAATTATTTTCAAAAATCTTATACTGCTTTGATTTAATATCCTTCAAAAGGTTAAGAATATAAAATAGCACTATTTTCTCTACAGTCTTTCGACACACAGCAAAACACTCGATTTTTTTTTAAATTGATAGATAACAGTTACTTCTATATAACATTTTAAATCCAAAATTTTTTTTAACAACAAGCAAAAGTATCCAGTTTTTGTTAAGTTTTGTATCATTAGTTTGCCAAATTATTTTGGCCAAAATTTTATCCTTATTTCGAAATCTGGTTTTTGCCTAACTACAAATTTCATTAAATGCAAACGTTTAAACACTATTTATCGGTTAGAAAAAAGCACGCATTCTTATTATCGACAACAAAATGTGAATCCATACAATATAAAAATACATTTCATTTTAAAATAAATTCATCAAATTTATTTGTAATTAATGACATCGATACCCCTAAAATTAGAAAACATTTTTTTTTCAAAAATATTTTTAAAAAATTACCAAACAGAGTACTCACCACACCTGGACCCTTCGGAAATGTAAACTACTTTACATTATTTAGCGTTTCGAAAAAAAACACGCATTCTTGTTATCGACAATAAAATGTGAATCCATACAATATAAATATACATTTAATTCTAAAATGAAATTCATCAAATTTATTCGTAATTAATGACATCAAAAACTCTAAAATTCGAATACATTTTTTTTCAAGAAGCATAAAAAACACCAAACAGAGTACTTACCACCACCTGGACCCTTTCCCCCTGGACTTGGACTTGGACTGCGAAAACACGAGTTGGACCCACAGCACGAGCAATACGAGGCAGGCTGCTCGTAACGAGCACAGGAGCATCGTCGCACGGCCAACCGACCAAACGAAAGAATCTTCCTCTCTCTCTCTCTTACTCTCAGCATCCTCTCGGGTCGTCATCTTACTGCCACTCCCCCGCTCTCTGTGGGGGGAGGGACTGACGGACGTTTATCGTTTTCGTAATTGAGTTGGAGGAATGGACTCATCGTATTCATATTTTGTGGGTGTGAAAAAAAAAATTTTGTTTTGAAAGAAAAAGCGACAATGTAGTAGAATAGAAATGAGCGTTTAAGTTTGCAATTAGATAGGTATAAAAACTGAACATTTAAAAAAATATATACAAATAAATAAAAAAAAATACTTAACTGAATGGTTTTGGGTATGTGATTTATTTTAATACTGAGTTAATTATAATAACTGATTGAGTCAATTATAATAACTGATTATAATACTGAGTCAATTATAATAATAACTTTTAATACTGATTTATTTTAATACTTTTATTTTAATACTGAGTCTTATCTTCTTTTTTTTACTTTATTTAAAAATAGTGTTTTTAAGTAAGACATGATCGTGGTTTGCACGTAGCCTCAAATCACCGGCTCATGATGGGAAAAAATATCAAATGTATTTAGAAACGCTTCTGGTTGCTTTTTTACAGCAGCCAATATAAGACCATTTTGAAACTGAGTTATGTTACAAGTTCTGGGGATAACACCTAAATACAAAGATAGTCTTTACTGTGAAGTAAAATCAAATGTGTGCATAATTCACATATGTAAATCATTAATTGTTTCATTTTTTTTATTTAGTCCTTACAAGACTCATTTTTGCGATGGGTAATAAGAAAGGACCAACTAATGGTGCAAGTAAAACGAAGCTCTTTTCGGTCACTAACTTCCATTCTCGGGTGTCTTTGAAACAAATTAGATATAGAAATTCAATGTATTGGGCAGAAGCGTTATTCAATTTGTTCTGAATTGGCAAAAAGAGACAGCTTTCAGCGACCGATATTTTACTCGTATTCTAGTTACATGGCAACACTTTTTTACATATGACAGCATTTAATTGAAAGATATATTGAACTATTGCTCTATTCTAGCTTCAAAGGCCAAAGATGTCGCATTGATAGTCGCGTTTAAAAAAAACATGAAACTTGATAATTCGGAATAATAATTAAAAGTGTTACTCTTAGTGCTTAATTAGCCACGATATAAGCACAGAACAAAGGCACTCCCAAAAGCAACAAATTTCTGTTTAAAAAATATATAATATTTTGTGTTTTTTTTTTTGTCACAGTGATGTAATGATTGTTTTACAGCAAATTGATATTTTCAAGACGTCGAAGGTCACATAAACAACTTACTCAACTAGCTTTTCTACAGAGATGATGGGTGCCCCAGGGCCTGTTCTTTTATAAAGATCAATAGACCCGGGCCTAGGGCCCCTAATTTTCAGTTTCTATTATCGTAAATGCTGTAAATCCCCAAAATATCAGTTAAAAAATTTATGATACTCCACTTTGTTTTTTTGCACGGTTTTGAATGAGAAATTGGCCTAACGTGATTGTTTTGATCGATATTTATAATTAAACCAATAAAATTTTCGCAAAATATGATACACAACCGCTGGGGTCGAGTTCGAATCCCGGTCAGGCATGGATGTTTGTGACCGTCAATAAATGTTGTTATTTGTCTATGTGTTATTCCTTTCTTTGTGACTGTAAAAAATCTTTCTGTGTCTGTCCCACTTGACGAAAGCTTATAAACGGTTCTCTGAACGAGCACACAAGCTGGAATATATATGTATCATACCATATGATACACAGGTCATATAACACCATCATTACTGGAAATCATACACAACATTTTCCGTAAAGGAGTCCCTAAAATAGATTAGTGCCTATAGTCCGGGTTTTCCTAGAACAAGCCCTGGGTACACCAATCACTGCCAGTGAAGCAAACGTTTTCGATAAAGCCACACAATAAATTTTTCGTCTTATGTTAATTCACAGCACTTTCACCATCGCACTGTAATGGTAAATAATAGAAGTTTTTTAACTGCCCAAATGTTTCATAGTTACGAAAAATCTAATTTCTTTAATTCAAATCATTTAAACAATTGACTAACCAATATTTACAAAGTATTCAATTGAATACATTAAGGAGTCGAATTCCAATTTGCAAGTAATACATGCCCGCTTTCTCCTGTCCGCGAACCTTTGGATCCAATGCTCACAATTAAGAATATTTTCAATAGAATACACTTTATTTCAGTATTTTACTTTAATTTTCATAATTTTGAAGCATGACAAAAGAGTAATTGATATCAATAACTTTTCTAATTTGAAAAAAAATAGAAACATTTACACACACTTTTCAATTTTTATATGTGCAGATTTTTAGACAAATATAAAAAAAAAAATATTATTTCTAGGTGGAAGCTTTCTCTGCACGCATTCATTACTTTCGCTCAATTTTTTTGCTTAAAATACTATGACAATTATTTTTTTGTATTAAAATTTTAATTTGAAACTGAAAATACTAAAATTTTAACTTGAACTGGAAAAACCATCACAATTCAATTATGGAATGCTTAGTAAAAATTAAAATACCACAACAAATTTATTACTCATGAATCCAGTTTATTTATTTTTCAATAAGAATATCTTCCAATTAAAACAAATCGCTAATTTTGTAAGACAAAACTGTATCAATTTAGCTTTAACCTCTTTTTTTAATCATTTTTTCATTTTTTGGTACTAATATTTTATTTTACGGATGATTCTTCTGGTCTTCTCAAAAATCAAATTTTTTTGTATTGTGGTTGTAAAATTTTATGCTCTATTTACCTTTCTGTTTTTGAAAAAGGCACTCATTTTTATTATGATTTCCGTTTCATGAGTTCATAAGAAGGACAGTGATGACAAAACTCAATGAAAAAATATGTTCTTTCTAAAATAGCAAAGCATGTTACAGGTTCAATATGGAAGATGAATTTTAAAATAGTTTAATTCCTGTTATAATCGTCCGGTATTAACAATTATTTTGCAAGAAAGGTATGACGTTGACTTACATTTTATGTTTTTTGTCCGTACACTTTTCCATCACTCTGTACATGTGTCCATTACAAGACGATGTCATAAAAGTTAAATAAGTTCGATTTTTATTTTTAAAAAATCGTTTTTGATTTAAAGGTAAGAGATACTTATCTCTTATACTTTGAGCTTTGTTATCAGAGACTAATCTTTTGTAATTTGTGTCCGTCTATCTGTACGTCCTTCCCCGTCTGTACTACGACGGTTATTCTAGTTCTTTCATAACTTATTTATATTTATCGCAATTGATGTGTTTTAATGGGCTAAAGATGTCTCTAAAACATAATAGGAGCTTAGTTACAGTGGCTTCAGACAAAAAGTCCCACAGAGGGACCAATAATGCTCAAAACCAATTTTTTCAGAATCAGCAACCTCCAAAAGTGTAGAAAACACAAAATCTCCTTTTTTTAAAAACACAATCGCAATGTTTTCATTACCATATATTTCAAATGAGATAATCGAAAGTAAACAAGAAGTACTAAAATAACTCAAATAGCCTACTTTCATGTTACTTAATTACTTACTAAAATTCTTATATTGAAAAAACTAGGTTCGTTAAGTAAATGACATCAACAACCGTTTCTACATTAAATTTATATACATTAGAATAAATTTCACTAAACACAGCATACAGCTATAATTTCAACTTCTAAAGCAATTATTTTCATGAATTTTCTATCGCCAATAAAATAAATATTACTGATCGTCCGCATGATTATTTGCAGTTATAAATAAATATTTAATTATTCGCAGAACAAAAACCATAAAACTACTTCAAAAAATTCACTTAAAATAGGAAATGTAAATTAACAAGTAGGTATGTTACAGAATCTGTCACTTAACCCGCTTCCACAGGTAAAAAGGCGCCAAACACAGCATTAATTCTATATTAAACATTTACCCGCTATAAATTTGGCTACTTTCATTTATTTCATTTCGAAAATTAAATAATTATTACTTAAATCGTTTGCAAAAATTTATATTTCAAAGAATAAATATGTAATAGTTCTCGCTTTTAAATAGAATGAAAACGTTGCATACCACTATACAAAGACACTCGAAGTTAAATATATTTGACGTCATTTCAAATTGATAGATGTCGCAAAAATAAATTTATTTAAATTTATTGTCTAAAAGAATTAATGTTTCTCGCGCGATTGTTGCGATGGCAATAGGATTTAATTCTAATAAAAATGGCTTCCTATGCTTTTTAAATGAGCATTAAACTTTGCAGTTTTTTAAATAATCGAAGTACTTAGAATTCGAATTCTTTTCTGAAATTTTCAATGTATTCTCATTTTGATGCGCTGAATTTTTTGACGTATCTCACTTGTCCGTAGCATTTGTAGTTAAATTCAGCGATTTAAATGACTGGAAATTGAATTTCAACGCTAGTTCAATGGGAAATTCGTCGACAAATAGTAGATTTATGTCCGTCCGATCGTACAGACAGACGGACAAAAAGCATGAAAGTCGGGTCTCTGAGGTCATAGCTTTCTAACAAAAAAAGAATTTTTAAGATCGGTGGATAGAACCGATTGTGGAAGGGGGGTACGGACGGACAGACAGACTGACAGACGGACGGACGGGCGGACATCGACCGCATGTCAATACCTACTTTTTTTTAAATTCTTCGAATTAAAAAAAAAAGAAAAGTAGGCTAAAAATGTGCTCACTACTATGTGCAATGAAACAATAAAAAGTATCAAACAAATAGTAACATGTAACTAACGAACTAGTAATAAATAACTCTACTGGCGTGGCGCCATCTATACTAAATTAATGAAGTGAAAAACGGACCCTACAACGTTATTCTCTTTAAACGTAAACCTGTTTGGGTACAATGAAAATGATAAATATGTCTTAACTTAACAGTTATTGAAGCTTGCTGATGTATAACTTGATTAAAGCAAACTTTAACAATTTAAAATTAATAATCATTTCAAAAACTATGTTTCTCATCTAGCTTTGCTCATTTCTTCATAAAATTACCCGACACAACAAGCGAAAGGTCCCTTCATGGGTGGCTATCTCCACTAATTCTTCTTCAATGCATATGTCTGTGGGCGGTCCTAGAGCAGTTTCCCATGGGTACAGGTTCCTGGAGACTATTTCCCTATCCTTCAGGGACATGTCTAAATTGAAGAGTTTGCGATAGATGGCAGTATCTGTCACTTATGTGTATGTTGTGTCTGTCTTATTGGTAATGGTGGTACATATATATACTCCGGCTTGTGTGCTTGATCAGATACCCACTTATAAGCCTTCGTTAAGTAAGACAGACACAGAAAGAGTTTTTACTGACACAGAGAACTGCGATGCTGTCTGTCTTACTTGACGAAGGTTTATATGCGGGTCCTTGACCAAGCACACAAACTTGAAAATATATGTCTACAAACCAACCATCTTCAATGCATACATGTTCGAATAGTTAAAATTTAAACAAGTTTCCAATACTCTAATATTCACGAGATTTATGACCAATCATAGGTTCTAGATCCAACCAGTTCAACGATGCGACGGACCGTTGCCTAATGAGAGAAAAATAATGTTGTTGCCTTTTGCCAACTTTTCATTTTTTTTATTAGAAAGAATTTTAAATAATGGAAAATTAGGAATTGACATGCTGAATATGTCCGTCTGTCTATCTGTCCGTCCGTAACCTCCCATCAAAACATACCATATGGTGCCGGAACGGATAGTAGGGACTTGGACTCGTCTTCCAGTTTAGAGAACAAGGAATTTTACATAACTAATATTTTACCCTCAAATTAATGTAGCAAATTAAATAGAATATTATTGAATTTGTGAAATTAAATTAATGTAAATAGCCTTTTTTGCCATTCAAAAGTTTAAATGAAACCAAATTCTATGTTTATAAATTTTTTCCCGTTAGATGTATAAATCTCGTATGAAAGCGATTTGGGGTGTCAGTTATTGTTACAAACTTCTTATTTTTTATGAAGATTATGATGGGTATTTAAGTAATAAAAAAGTCGGTTATTTTAGTTCTTTTAGAACTTCTTATTTTATTTTTTCGTAACACTTTTCTCCTTAAAGTGGTGGCAACACTGGCATGCTACTCTTCCAATTTTAGTCTCCATGTGCGTCCCATCGTTAGCATTGGTGGTCACTTGATCTGTGAGCTAATACTTTAACTATGATATCTATGAGTTTCATTGCCCATGTGAAATATTTAATACCAAATACCAAAAGTTCTCAATAAAGGTAAAAAGTTCTTAACAAAGAACTCAAAAATGAATTAATGAAATTTTATACGTAATGGAAGTTACGAAGTTTTCACAAAAAACATGCGTGTAAATAGGATAGGTTTTATTCATAAAACATTACTGGACGCACGCAAGTAAACGATCAGAATAAAAGCATGAGAAAATGCTAAATTTTAGCCTGAAATCTCTATGGCAGTAATCCTGAACTGTTATTGCACAGAAGACACTTAAAATATGTTTGCCCAGTAACACATGACACTAAAAAGGAAAATAAATGTTCAGATCTAGTGGAAACTGCAGGTTAAAGAGAAAGAGACACATGTTTCACACCTTATTTCATATATTTTTGATTTTATGACTGTAATTCCAAGAAGAGGTGTTAAAACTTTTAAGTCTTTAGCACCTTTGTAAAATGCTGCGTTCGAAAAGAACACCTAGAATAGGTACTATCGGGTGTGTTCAACATGTGGGTGAAACGGCGTCATAAAATTATTGACACTCAGAAACAAACATATTTTTTTCTTCCCCCATCTCATAAACCTGATGATGGAGTATAACCAAACTAAAACTAAGCATATTGCGTAACCACAACTCTAAGGAACAGTTAAAAACAAGTAAAAAAATATTTAATGAATATGCAAAGCGTAAATTTACCCTGATTGTATAGGACATTTTGTTTTGTTTCCATGCTGTAGTCAACGCAATTGACTGCCGAATTGTCGATTCTGGGTACATTACATTGCGTCCTAGATAATTATGTAATAGTCAATTAAATCCTTTTATGTGTCAAATTTGGAAAATGAATTTCTAATTGAAAATAACAAGATTCGCGAGCCTCTAGATTGGACAAAAAAAATAGGAAATTTGCAAACAAAATTTTAAATTTAGAAACTTTTATCTATACACTTCTTATATTTAGATTCATTTTCAGAATCCTAGCTTTTAAAGAGAAAAAATATATACAGTGGTGGACATAATTTTAAGACACCTACCTTATTTGACAATACATTGAGCTAAAAGCATTTTTAAGCTCTCAATCTTTATCAAATGCAATAAAGACATTAATTTATTCTATTATCACGCGTAATTGTATTACAGAAAGACACCCTAAATAATGTGATTATTATCCCTAAATAATGTGCAATATGCAAATTTTCTGGGGCACTTTTATGACGTCACCAAATAACTAAAGCAAACGATAACATAGACTTCACGCATTTGCAAACATGCCACAAGGTCCAGAATTAAAAGAAAGTGAAATTCACGAAATTTGGAGAATAAATGGAACTGGTGCCTCAGCTAATAATGTTTAAAAAGTTGTTAAACACTCTAGATGGGGAATTAGAAATGTTTTTAAAAGAAGAATTAATGGATCGGTGATTAAAAGATCTGGATGTACTCCTTGCTTGTCAGCTAAGAGACATGCGCCCATGTGCTATCGCTTGCTACACACAATCAGATGACTTCTACAAGCAATAAAAATGCTTTGAAACTAAATTGCTCAAGAAGAACCTTTCGCAGAGTGTTGCACATTATTTTTTTGTGAAATTAAAAAAAAAAAAAAACGCCGCTTTTAAGGCTGCACAAAATGGACCGTCGAAAATTCGCGAAACAAAACATGGCCTGGACCTCCAAATGGTACTCTATACTATGTTATTCTCGGATGAAAAAAAGTTTAACCTGGATGGTCCTCATGGGTTTTACCATTATTGGCATAATTTCCGGAAGTCTTCTAGGGTACTAATGAGTCGCCAAATGGGTGTAGGTTCAGTAATGGTTAGGGCTGGTATTTCAGCTCAAGTAAAAAATGATATTGTTTTTGTGCGTTCAAGAATGCATTCCGAAACGTATAAGAATCTTCTTAAAGATGAACTAGCCATATACGGAAAACTCCTTTGTGGCGAAAACTGCACTTTCCAGTATGATAATGCGTCCATTTTTGCATCAAATTAAACAAAGAAGGGGCTTTCAGAGCAAAGCATCAATGTTCTTACTTTGCCTTCTCGCTCCCCAGGCCTAAACCCCATCGAAAACTTGTGGAAGATCTTGGCTCGTGTGGTTTACCGAAACGGGAGTCAGTTTACATGCGTCGAAAACCTAAAGAATGCTATAAAATGTGCTTAGGAAGACCTGTTGTTAGAATTGATAGATCCCATGCCGAATCGCATTTTTCATGGGATAAAAAACAATGTCGGCTCCACCAAATATTGAAGAACCTTGTTAGAGGATTTTCTTTTAAAACATTAGTGTCTGCAGATTATGTTGACCACTGTATTTAGAAAAAAAGATTGGTGTCTTATAATTTTGTTCATTACGTTTGTAAATTTTTTCTTTGAATCGAAAGAAAATATCATTATTATAAAATAATTATGTATGATAGCAGAACAAATTTATGTTTTTGAAGTGTTAGGTAAAACACTTTTAAGCTCCTGAATCTTTTCGTTCACTATTTGCTAAATTAGATAGGTGTCTTATAATTATGTCCACCACTGTAGGTTTATTTAAAAGAATATCAAGTATTTTCTTCCAGATCTTTTGCTCACTGAACTGATAATAAAAGATTTTTTTATATATAATTTCACAAAATATTCATATTAATTTTTTTTCTGCGTGTTTCTGGAATGAGTTGTAAATGTTATTGTTGTTCAAATACAATAATGATTAATAACTTTTCCTCCAAGTTTTTGAGGAGCTAAGCACAAGCCTTATTTAATAAAGTAAAAATAATTTGTTTCTTAAATGATTGTTATTGTGAAAAAAAAAGAAACTTCAAGAATTGTTTATAAATTTTAACTATTTCAGTCCCAGTGATGCCATCTGGCATCATTATGTTTCTGATCATAATTTAAAGTAAGTAATAGGGCTTACATCTATTGGGAATAATAAAAAGTATTTTGCAATCGAAAAAAGTATGAAGAATCAGATGATGTGCTTTTTGATATCATAAATGGCTATAGAGACGATCAGCGAAAAATTACTAAAATGATGCCAAATTGTCATTGGGACAGAAAGGGTTAAAAATAAAGGTTGCGGAAAAAAAATCGAAAATTGTTAAAGCTAGAATAATTCAGTAAAATCATAGCTTACCTGGAAAACAAATACTGAGACATATGCACACTTAAATGCTTCAACCTTAGTATAAAATCAGAAAAAATTGTTTTACTCATTGGGTTTTACATTTCTTTTAGGAAAATCGATTGTAGTTAAAAAAAAAATATTTTTATAAGTATGTACATAGTTTTTTACTTTCATAATTTTGAAGAAATATTGTACGATTTTTTTTTAAAAAAAAGCTCTTTGTCACGTTTAGAATTTCAGAAGATTTTTCAAACAAAATATAGCTTTAGTTAACATTTCTTAACATTTTCTTTTGGTTTTATATGTACTACTATATGAATACTCACAACAGTAGTAAAATAAAAAGGCATTTTTTAGCACACATATATTTATTACATAAAATATATCAGATAAATTGCATAAAAGGGCTAATATTTTATGTTTTACATGCTCGCGTAATGCAGTTTATAAAAATGACTAGTATATTATATACGAGTCTTAATTGAAATTAACATACTCTATATAATAAATATGCAACATATGCAGTGTTTAAAATCTAATTTACATTGTACTTCAAATAATAAACAATTAAATAAAAATTACTATAATAGATTATTTTATTTTTGCTGGAATCTCAAAAGAAAGCCTGCTAACAAATAATAAAAATAAAGCAATCGATACATAAAATTTTAATAATAAAATAAATAACTCACAAGCAAGACTTAAAGAAAAATTCATTTTAAGTGCAAAAGCACAAAATCATAAATTTATATCTTAAAGCATGAAATGGAAGTACTTAGTTTTAAAATGTTAAAAAACAAAAACATTTTTTAAAAGCTTTTCGAATTGGTTTGATATTTATTATTTGTACAAATATTTTGAATTGTTCAAAGATCATTTGTCTTTAGCTACAATTTTATGTAAAGCAAAAAGTCATAGATCTACTTCAACTATATTTATATTTTGAAAAACTATATTTAACATTTTGATTTGAAAAACATGAAACTATTTGTTAATAAAACTATAGGGCATAAATTAACATGAATAAAAACTGACTAGGTTATATCTTCTATAAAAATAAAAGACTATATTTTAAAATCATAATATACAGCATTTGTCAACATAAAATGTAAAAAATATAAACAGAATAAAGTACAGAATAAACTATAATAGTTCATTAATGTATTCCATACACACAGCCTAGAAAAAATACAATAAATAATCTCATTTAAATACTCAAATAAAAAAAAATAATAATAAATGTTGCTCAATAGCAAAACTGACCCAATGTAACATAAAAAAAAAGCTTTAGTTCATTGCTAAGACAAACCACTAGAAGAAAATATAATACAATTAAACCTTTTTTTATTATTATAACTATTTGTAAATGATTACTTATTTGGTTAATATTTTTCATCAAATTTGTTTAATTATATTACTAATACATTGGTTTACCATTTTAAATCAAAAGGTAGTTATTATTTCAAATTTGCTAACCGCTTATATAGTACCGTTAGACTTGCGTGGTACAGTATTTTATTAGCGAATGTATTTGCTTCTACTAAAAAAGAAAATTGGTTTTTTTTTTAATAATGATTCTTGCCAGGAGTGGTATTTCAAAACAAAATTATACGATTTTAAAATGTTATCAATAAAAATATATAAATAACTCTCTTTACATTGAACAGTTCTAGATAATTATTTCCCCATCTTCTAGTTCATCAAAAGATTTGGAATAGCCAGGTTGGTCACGATAAGGAAATTTCTCAGACATATAAGCAGGATCTTCAGATGGATAATCCGTATTATCCAATTGATAACCAGCATTTTCAAGTTGATAAGCAGTATTCTCAACATTGTATTCAGGATCATCAAAGTTGGCTAGAAAAATATATATATTGCATTAAAATTCTATGTTAGGCAAATTGAATAAAGAAAAATTTCTCCTTTATTTGATCTTTTGTTTTATGGGACACAGTGAAAAAATGGCCAAAATTGGTAAAAGTTTTATCAATAAAAATATATAACTAACTCTATTTGCATTGAACATTTCTAAATAATTATTTCTCTATCTTCTAGTTCATTATTTTTTATTTGCTAAAATTAATGTTTAAAACCTCCTCAAATCTCCATTTGAATCAAGATCTTACCTCCTCTTCCCATTTATTTAGGACATTTTATTTTTTAAATACCCTTTTTTTAGTTAGTTATAATTTTGAAAGGTTCTCGGTTCTGGTATAGGTGTTACCAAATAACTGCCAACCTATAAACAACCAACAACAAAATTCCAAGGGATTATAATAATTTCCTTTCCCTGTGTACCATGCAGAGGGTGCTTTTTAAGTTCTGTTGGGTGTCGGCTCAAGAGTCATGTTCACCACGTGAACAGAGTTCTATTTAGGAGGCATTTATTGGCTGTTTGAGACACCAACTCTAGAAATACTTAAAGGTTATGACTGGTTAAAGATCCAACGAAGCAGCAGTAAACCTGAAACCAAACCCTAAAACTAAACTAACTGTCAAGGCCGGATTTCTAAATAGGCTAAGTAGGCTGTAGCCTAGAGCGGCGAATTTTTGGAGGCGGCACATTTTACGACCAATTAAACCGTCAGCATAAAAAAATTATAAAGATACGAATATTTTTAAGAAAGTAAACAAACAATTAACATTAATGCCTTATTTAAATATTGGTCCGATTGAATTGTAAAAGTATATATAATATTTAGTAGTAAACATAGCACTCGTTGCGAGAGCAATTGCAACCCCTCTCCCGGATTTCGAAGTTAAAAGAAAAAAAGTCGAACAGTTAAAAAAAAATCTTATTTCGCTTTTGATTTAGTGTGTAAATGCACATAAATTTTAATATGTGTATCTATTTTAAAACAACACATACCACCCTAATTTGCAGCAAACCAGCTAAATTTTCCTGAAGGGGAATAATATTGTTGTAGGGGCGGCAAATCAATCGTAGCCTAACGGCGGCAAATCTTTAAATCCGGCCCTGCTAACTGTACTAACTCCTTTAGGACAGGTTATTGAGAATTATTTTTGTTTTAAAACATTCACTTCCTACTTTACTTTTTTATATAAATATTATAGTTTAAAGTTGTTTTTATTGTTATAGAATTGATTGTACTATAAGATAACAATAAACCCACATACCATTTGAAGCATCTTCCATCAAACTTCTCTGAGAAGCTGAATCCGGACGAGGACTCACGTTGTCTACATACCGACAGCCTTCTGGAAGTACCAAGTCATCTGCTTCATTTGCATTGAATCTAGCAACTGAAAAAAAAAACTTTGCATTACACTTGATGCAAATCGGTATAGATTTTTACAATAATCTAATCTCAAATTGTAAATACCACAAAATATCTAAACTTTTGCAGATTTTTTTATTTTAAAAAAGAATTTTTATTTTAACCCTCTAATGCATGAATTTTTATTTTCAGCCCAAAAAATATACATATACATTTAATTCGCATACATTATGCGAAAAATATTGAAAAAAATTTAACTGCATTGGAATTTAAATAATTTCAATTTTTAAAAAAAAATTTCCATATGACAAAAAACAACTACAAAATTCCAATTTTGATAATAATGACTAGAAAACTACTAAATATATTTCAAAATAACCCTTTTTAACTTTTACAACTGCCATCTATTTTACTAGTAACTAAAACTTCAAAATAGAATGTAATAGATGAAAAAACATATTTGTCGAGAGGGATCTCTAATTTAATAGAATAAAGTGGATTATGTTACTTGTTGCCAACAGTATGCATTAAAGGGTTAAAGAGGCTGCAAATTAGGGAGTTAAATGCCTTTTATTTGCATTGCTCAGCAAGTATTGTTTAGAGTTATATTTTTGCAAAGTGAAATTATAAAAATATAAATACTAACCATCCACAAAAGAGTCACTAAGTGTCATTGGTGTATTTTTTAATATTTTGTCAATAACCATAGATATGTGTTTTTTCAGTTTTGAAATGTCTTTCATCGGTTCTAACTGTGCCTCAGGAAACTTTGCTTCATCACCCTTTCCTAAGCAATTTTTCAGAAGGTAGATTAAAGTTATATTTACTTTTTCTTCCCAACCCTGAAAAACACAAAAGAAAACAGTATAAACATGTGGCAAGTTTAATTTTAAGTTTTGATTTGAATACGAATTTATTTATTTTTCATGATTTAACTTAACAATGCATTCCCTCAGCAAACAAACTTACATTCCAAACATGTTAGTTTTGTTTTGCACAAGTAAAAAAACAAAATAATGCATCTAAATTTCTTGATTATTTTATTTAAATGTGGCAAAATAATTTTTTTAAAGCTTTCATTGTAAGAATGACTTTATCATAGAAAAACTTTTGATACAAGCATAGAAGACGTCCTCAGTTGTTTTTTAGGGAATACATGATTAACAAGCACATGGTGAACAAGCAAAATGGCTCAAAATCGCTGAAATGAAAGCAATTTGTAAACAACGGTGAAAATTCGTAATTGTTGGGTGTATCTATTTACAAAATTTAAGTCTAAATTTCGTAGTTTGACACATAGCATTCAAAATATGCAACACAATTTTTAAAATGTTACATAACTTTATTTGGAATTTCGCACATATATTTATGATTTCCTTAAAAATAAAGATCAAAATTTTGTAATTTGACAGTGAAAAGGTTTAAAACATTTTTAAATGTTTTAAGATTCAATGTTATGGTGATTCTTGTTTCTAATACAACTTGATGGGGGGGGTTGTTGCTTACTTCATATCATGCTTAGATTTTTATTTTTAAAAAACATTTTTATCAAGGAGGATCTGGTAATAGCTTCGTTGCCTTATTTTCTTTTCTCTCGAATTACTTTTGCTTTGCTTGGTTGGCTGGTTGGTTAATTGGTAGAGATAATCAGGTTTGTGTTCTGACCAAGCATACTAACCTGGATATATGTCTACCAGCCAACTTAACACAAACAAACAAATAGAAAGGAAAGATATTGCCAGATCCTACATGAAACAACCCCATTGTTCAATTAAATTTAATTCATTTTTTTATAATTTTGAGTAAGTTGAACACTTAAAAAAACCTGAAATTTACCTGATGAGAATCCAAACTAACAATTGGTGAAAAGCAAGCCGACAAAAATGCAAACTCATCGTCTTTCATGTCTACAGATAGTTTTGTAAGCAACAATATTAGACTGGTAGCAGAGCTTAGAGCACAGCAGCTGGACCCTAAAGCTTTGAGATGCCGGTCCATAGTTTCAGTAACTGACATAATCTATAACAAAAGAGAGTTTCATATTGCAGATAAAATTACATCAATTGATCATAAGAAACAGTGAGTCATTTATGAGAGGCTGGTTCAATGAGGAACTAAAAAGAATTTTAGTATAATTAAACAGTATTAAACAAAAATATTAATTGTACGCAGATCAAAAATTAACATAACATGAATAATAATAATTCAGGTTAAAACCAAAGCAGAAGTATTCCATGTCATAAAGTTTCAGAATAAAAACTGCCTTTTTGGTTTATTTGGAGGTTTATTGTTTTTTAAGTGAAAGTGATGCAAGTTTCCAGCCTTTTACTTATTTAATTTTACATATGAAATTTAATTTTCCAAAAACATTTTAATCCTTACACTCAGGATTCAAAGTCTGTCATGTCAAATATAGCTTTTTCCCAGATTGCAAAAATAGTGTAGATATATTGCATTCGTTTAAACATTTTGATTGAAAGAGTTATTTTCAACCAACATTAGAACTCATAAACCATGTATGTATTTCTTTTATAGTTAATGCAATATTTTAAGTGCTCACTTGTCGATGAGTGGCTTCTAGTAGAGTGTCAAGGTTGTTGAGTGGAGAAGGAGTGCTGTCTTTTAGTTTCGTTAAAAGTCTTTTCTGCACAACTCTGAATTGAAGGGAGCGATGAGCAATCAAATTCTCAACTTCTTCTATAACCTGTCTATTCTAAATAATAATAAAATATATTCAGACACAAGACAACTTTGAAGAAAATCAAACATTAAATAAATATTAAAGTACTTAAAAAGTCTAAAAAAAATTAAAATTTGTTTCATATTAAAAACTATAAGCTGCTTTGCAAAATAACTATAAATGTTATATCCTAAGATAGGCATACATATTACAACAAGAAAACATTTCAATCACACTAATAAATATTTTTAAAAAAAAAACATATTTTGCTCAAACAGTAATTTCTCTAAACAATTTTTATTAGTTATTTTATGAAACCAAAGAGAATAAATCCCTGTATTACATCAATAAATATAATTGATCGAAGATATTCAAAAAACCACTTACAGTAAAATGTTCTTCGATAACTTTATAATATTCTTGCATTGGCAATGGTCCTGCAAAAGTGCATTGCAATTTGGAATTGTCTACCTCCTTGCGTGACTTATGCTGAAGCCTTCTCACCAACTCCGCAACAGCAAGCCACAAAGCAGGAAGATGGTCACTTTGCAACCTGTAACGCTCTTATAAGATAAATTAAGTTAAACAAGAGTGATTTTCAAGTATATATTATAGAAGTAGTTGATTATGAAAGAATTGAGTAACTTTTAGAAGATACTACTTACGAGCTGTTTTGGATGGCATAATGGTAACCACATGTCCAGAAAAATATTCAATTCCCATTGCACCACCAGGGTAAGATGAGCCATCAATAAGCAATTCTGAAATTGAATTTATACAAATTATGTTTTTAAAAAATTTCATGTCTAAAGTTGTACATGCATTTTTGCATTCATTGAAGTTTTTTGATAAATGGTTATGTAAATAAAGTTATTTAAATTATAAGAAAAGTATGGAAGGGAGTATAAGGATATTATAAAAAAGTATATATATAAGGAGAAAATATTATAAATATTACTATTGGCAAACAATGTACGATTCAAGAAAGATTTTTTTTAAAAAACAGAAGCAAAAACTGATTTAAAAAAATTAGTACATATTGCGTTAACACATTCTGGGAAGCACGTAAGTATCTCTGGAAAAACAAAGGTTATAAATATTGGAAATAATTTAGCAAATTAAAAAAAAATGCTAAGAGAACGTTTATTACAGATTTTTTTTTAAAAAAATAATTTTTTAAAAAATCATTTTATTTTAAATAAAAACTTTCTGTAATAAAGTGAAAAAAAAATAATATAAATATGTATGTTTGTATGAAAAAAACATACCTGGGAATAATTCGTTTAACAAGAGTGGCTTTTTGTTGAGATCAATTGTGACTTTTGTTTCTGCTTCCTTAACAGGAGGACAAGATTTTGCCACAAGACAAAAAGGCAGCAATGCAGATGCTTCTACTATTCTAGGGGCTCCTACAAATGATAGCAAAATGAAAACTATAAATATGATTTAAAATTCATAATCAATCTCAATTAAAAAAATTATTTCATGTGTTCAGGATCACATATTTATTTTTACTCCAAAAATACAGCATTTTTAGTTATAAAATAGCATTTTTAATAACAAGCAATGAATTGTTAACTGATTAATCACCTACAAAAATTTAAAAGGCCATAAAACCACAATAAATTCGCTCTGAAATACACAAAATCTTTTTTTATGGAATCATTAAATTGCATTAAGCTTGACAGAAATCAAAAATATAATATAAATATTAATCATAATGTTAATAGTAACAAGACAAACAATTATAAATCATACCATAACTATTGGTATAAACTGCATGGGCCTTAACTTTCAGGCTAGGAGGAATGAAAGGCGATTCCAACATAACAGCAACTAATGCTTGAGAACTGTCCATAACGGATCCAAACACAAACACGTTATGGGATGCCTTTAAAGGTGATTCCACATGGATCATAAGTCTCACATCATGAACTACTGTCCGACATTTTAAACTGATCTGTAAAGAAGCAGGACATTTTTTTGGCTACGGTAGAATGTTACTCACATTACTTAAATTAAAACCATTGGTAATTTTTAGTTAAGGGTTCCATCCAGTCTTTTCTGCCCCAAGATTGTAGCACAATATTATATGAAGCACAATAATATGCCAAAATATTGCTTTTCAAATTTTTAAAGAGGGACATTTGATTAAGAATTCAGTTTTTTTTTTAATTAAATAACCAAATGAAACTGTAGAAAGTCACTTGCCTTGTTATTTCATTATAATTAAAAATATATTTTAATATTTTTATGAATGTGAAATAATGCCATTTGACCGAAACTATTGTAGTCCCAGTGACTTAGTGATACTGCTTCACATTAAAATGCTGCAGGTTTGAGGATCGAGTCCTGGATTGGGAAAGGTAGACTTATTCTTTCATTCTTTTAAGGGGATCGATAAAATGAAAACGAAGCATGCTTAGGAACTAAACAATGAGGGTTTGGCTTGAGGTAGACCACCAGATAACCAGGAAACATGCCTAGGACCTGAGAGCCCTTGGTCACTTAAGCTGAAATCAGCACGGCAGGCTTTGGCCCTCAAAGGGGCTGTTGCGCCGAGGAGGAGATGGGAGTCCCAAAACAATTTAAAACATATTTTTTAATTATTATGAATAAAACAAACTATACATCCTTTTGCAGTCAAATTTTGCTTATTGAACTCCAATTAAACTTATTACAATCGAAAAAAATTCACATTTTTAAAGCAGTATTTCTGCATGATGTTATTTACAGTAAAACTAGGAGGCAGAAAAAGACTTTTAAGACAATATATAGGAAATTTTCTTTGTAAACTGCATTTTTTTTGTTTAAGTTAAATTTGTTAAGAAAGTATTTCAATTTTTACAAATCTGCCAGAATAAAATTAACCTATATTCTAAAGAAAACTTTTTGAACGACTTTATGCGCAAAAATCCCGTCTAGTTGATAAATAAAGGCTTGAGGAACTGGTGATTGTTCTAAAGGCTTAATATGATAATAAGAAAGGGAATAATGCACAGGATTTTTGTAAATTTCTTTTTTTTTAAATTGAATGGCTAAGCCAGATGCCAGATTGAAAAATCCCATAGTTAGACACAACGGGATCATTCTTTACGATTATTTGTAGTGGATCAATTTAAACAATTGTAAACATTAAATATTTATAGTTAATTAATAAGTTGTTATTAAGTTTGAAGGTCAAATTATAAATAATCATTTAATTCCAAATGTTAATAGTTAAAATAAAAATTTATACCAAAATAAAACTACCTTTACAGAAACTGATGGAACAGGTCCAAATATTCTCCCACTTGAATCTGCAGTTCCATGTGTCTGATAATAGAATATATTATTAACATCTTTTTAAATTAAATATTATTCACCTCATACAATGAAATAAATGAACTTTCAAACTTACATCTGGTGGGTTTAAGTGCTGAGAAACGACTATGGACAGAGAAATTTCATTTCCAAGTCTCTGAGTGCCAAGTAAATCTAAAAATATAAAGCTATACTATAAAACTATGAAAAAAGTGTTTATAAGTTTTAAGTCTTAATATTATATACCACAAATACAATTCTAACATATAGTTAATCGGTGTTTATTTATGGAATGCAATGGCGATATTGGGTACGAAACAGACAAAAAAAAGCCAACAAATTTAATGCAATTTTGGCTGGATTACTCCTACTAGGGCAGGCCTTAGGTCTTTTGTGAAAAGTATGTGTTCTTTTAATTTGGTCAGGTTAAATGCACATCTCACAAGAATTACTTAGAGGCTTTTAACAGCTGTCCTCTCAATTTTAAACCACAGTTTCCTAAAAATATTAAACTTGATTAAGGACATTTTGTGGATGATTTTCCAAAACGGAAAAGTTTTTTCGTGCATTTCTATAATAACTAGAAAGCAGTAGTTGGTTAATATTACTAAGCTAGGAGTCAAAAGCTTTTCTTTGGGAAATTCTTAAAAGACAATGAAACAAAACCGATAAAAAAACATAACTATGTCAATACAAATATCTGTTTCCCTAGTACGAGTAATCCAGACGCACTCAAAAGTGTATTAGACTACTTTACAACGACTTGTAAACAATATCGCCAGTGTGTCCCTTTTAAAAAGCATCACTCATACAATTTCACTTCATAAGTAACTTGAAAATTAAATTATTCATTTGATAGGTTAAAATAAATCAATGTACATGTTTACTTTGATTAGAAGACTTGATAATTTTCTTCAATCTGTCCATCTCTTGTTCTGCCACCTTGAAATCAATTTCCTGTGGCTCTGATAGGGGTGAAACAAAGAGAGATGGCTCGGTGCCCAAGTAGCAGCAGGCCAAGTTTCCTTGTTCTGACAGCAAGGTTAAGATGCCCTTAATATCCCTAAAAAAAAAATGCAAATCTATCTAAGTGTAATTCAATTTATCACATTTGACCAAGTGAAAAGTATCAGGCTATTTTTTGCAACTTACTAAGTCTTAAATTCAAAATAATCATTAAAAAGCCCCAAAAACACATCAACTGCCCTTAAAAAAACAAATAAATTTATAATTTAAATTGACAGCAATTTATAAAGGTTTATTTTTTTAATAAAAAAAGTCACTTGAGCAGTTCTTACCAATAAAAAAAATAATATATTTACTACAATTTTATAATTAAATAAAATACCAAGAAAAAGAACAATTCGATAAATGACAAAAAGGCCACAAGTGTACATTAATTATAGTACACTTGTAACATTACATTATCAACTTTCTGGTAAAACTTGCTTTAAAAATTGAAATAAAATCTATGCAAGCTCGAGAAAAAGTTATATAACGCAACATTACTTGACAATATCTGTCAACTAAATTACTATTTTATGTGTGGCTACTTAAATAATTTTTGTAACATCTAATTGAAAGTCAAAGCATTAAAAAGAACAAAATTATAAAGGGATGCTGGTAGTTATGCTAGGGATGGATGAGGAATATCTTACGTGAAAAAAGCTCGTGTTATACAAACAGGAGGAAACATCAACTGCACAGCCCATTTGAGTTGAGTTTCATGGTAAATCAAAAGAGTCTGGTTAGAAGTAACTATAAGCATTATCAGGAAACCATGGTGCTCTAAAATTGGAATAAAATTACTGGTATTCACAAAATTTACAGCGAATGCATTTAAAAGCTATATCTTAAATTCAGCCATAGAAATTACTGTAAGTAAATATTCAGAATGCATCAATCAATGTTATTAAACAATTATCTAGTTTAAACTACACAAAAATAAGCAACTGTAAATTGATAACTATATGCTGCATCTCTTTGTAGTTTAATGGCACTGAATTCTTATGTGAATATTGTTGCTAGGTTATGGCAGTTATAGAGAATAACATTTTAAAATGCAAAATATAGGCAATGGATAAAACAAAAAGCTTAAATAACAGAAATATATAGCATTTGCTTTAACACTTTTTAAGATGTTGACTATGTGGTTTCAAAGTTTAGCATATGATCTGAGTTATGGTTTTTCGTCTTAGAAAGAGGCTATCAGAATAACTGTAATATATCAGAGTACAGAAAAACATTTGATAACAGTCCTGTGGATCTGACAAAGATGTTACGAGTACAGCAATACAATAAGCCTGATCAGGTTAGTTGGAGATCGGCCTAAGCACATCAACAATTGACACTTATTATTTTTAAATAACACAAATGAATATTATAACTACTTACCTTCTCTATAGCAAGAAAAACACCTAGGAGTGAAACTAAATTTCTTAGAAAACTTAATCGAACCGTGGGAATTCAGTGCAGTTAGAAATTTTTCTCCTATAAAAGATTTATTTTTTCGTTTATTAGAAATATAATCACATCAAACTATCCTCACACATACAAATTTAAATATAAATGCAACATAGTCTTTAAGAGCAATAAAACATTAAAACAATAAAATTAAGCTTTTTTAATACTTAAACAACACAATCAGTTTTAAAATTAAAATGCAAACTGCTATTGTCAAACTACTAAGAAAAAAATACTTACAAACTACTGAGAAATTCTTATATAAATTCTAGTTGCACAATTTCTTAATTTATAATATTTAAATTTATTATAAATTGTGAAAATAGATAAATTCAAGGATTTAAAAAAAAGGTTATGCTTTTATGCTTTATTGGCAGGCCACAAGTAAACTTTTTAAAACCAATCAAACATTTAGCAGGGTTGCCAGATTGATCAGTGTTATTTTAGCTATAGCTTATGTCATGCCTACAAAATATTCTTTATTACTTTGACATAAAAAGAAATTGATTTAGTTGGATTAATTTTATAATAATAAAGAAGGTGAGGTTAGGTTTGAATTATCGTTGCACTAGAGCTACACGAGGGCTATTGGCGACGGGCGTCGTATTTTAGAACCACAGTCAGGCGACGAGCCAACACCTGAATAGGCACCCAACACAACCGGTGAGGGCCACATCATACGCAGCATTAGGACTTTGAAGGATATTTAACGTGCACTCCCTTACACAGGGTATTATTCGTCGGACATTTTTGGCTGCACGGGCCGTTTATAGGTCGGCTAACATTAAAGAAGGCAACAACTTGGGAGCATTTTATAAAATTTGCATCAACCTGACATCGTTTAGAAAACTTTGCATTCAACAAAGAAATATTTTAAAAAAATAATAATAAACATTTTTACATGAGCAAAGGTCATTTAAAATATCACCTAAAATAGCAATTGTTGGAGATGTTTTATCATCCACCATTAATACATCTAATGTAGCATCACAGAGAGTATAGGTCCATTCAGGCTATAAAAAAATATTTCATCAGTATTAAATTCACAAGTACACAGCAAATATTTTCATTAATAGGTAAATGTCCTACCACAACTTTCTTGCCTTTAAAAACTAGGTTTTCCCCTTCAGTGTTCTCATCTGTAGCACTAGCCAAAGCTTGGAATCTATAAATTTCAAGTTATGATACCAATGAACAAAAGCAAATAAATGTTAGCATCAAATACATTGAGAAATCGACCAACAAAAAGGGAAATGTACCTGTAACTTTCAACAGAAAATCCGTTGATAGTAACAAAGGAATCAGTTTTTGGAACATTACAAATTGGACCTGGTATCAGACTTTTAGGTAAGAATCGGCTAAATGAAAACCTTTCTTGCTCAAAGAAACATAAAGTTCCATCTAAACACTGAATGCACATCATTTCTTTGCCTGCAGATAAAGAAAAGACTTTACAAAACAAATTGTAAAAGGCAAATAGTAAAAGATAAACTCAAACTACATTACAAACTATTATTTTAAGATCTAATATTAACTTTATAATCATTATTAAATGAATAAATGGTGTAAGGGAAAGCTAAATTAAATATCTTCTTTATTTCACTTTTAATTTTAAGTCTATATGATAGTGCTTGATTTACTCTCTCTTTGAATTTAAGTTTATTGGTGAGGGGGTGGGGGTACATAAGGAAGTTGAGAAAATTATTTTATTTAATTCTATGTTACTCTTTTTATCCAGCTAGAAGTTTAAAAAATTAAATTTTTAATTATTTTAAATGGCTGATAAAATTTAAAAGTAAAACATTCGATTCACTTCTTGGACAAAGTTTTACAAGAAATACTCTAGTTTACAAATATGAAATCTAAAGCACAGCAAACTGAGTTATCCAATATACAGACAAACCTCGATAACTCGACTTCCTATAAGTCTAATAATCTGCTAACTCGAGCTTTTAAAGTCCAAAATCATTTCTATGCTTTTCTTTAAAAAACTGTCTCGATAACTCGAATTGAACATCTTCTAAGTCTAAGTTTTTGTTATACATTTCAAAGGTAAAACTTAAAATTCAGTTCAAAACTTTGAATGCCTTCAAATAAGTGCAAATGACAATGAAGCGAAAAAGACATTTGAAATTCATTTAAAGGTAGATATGGACAGGGAATTGGGAAAAGATTTCATGTGAATTGATGACTACATTCTAACGTCAGAATTCTTGTCTGCCGATGCTGTAGTGAATGCAGTTTCTGGAGAGCCCAAAGGAAATGAGGAAGATGAAATCCTCCTACCTCCCACAAGCAAGCACCGGTCGATGTTCACATCTTACAACTATACCTGGAGACCACTGAAGGTACAGGCAACATCCTATTTAACTGTGTTAACAAATTAGGTGACTGTATTTTTAACTTTGTTGGCATTCACAAACAAGAAATAACAGCTTATTTCAAATAAGATTTATACATGGTATTGTATACTTATTAATATGTAATGAAGTCACATTTGAGTTTTAATAAACCGTTTGATATAATTCTTTTTTTTTGTTTAGATAGGCTATTAAAAAATTAAAATGAGTACAACTATAGTATTATGGCACATATCAAACGATTTAAAACATGTCGACCCATGAGTGCCAGTAGAGAGGAGTGGGAGATAACTTGGATAAGTCGAATATTTTTGGGGTCCCCTGGGACTTCGAGTTATCGAGTATTGACTGTACCCAACATGGGTAGCTATACCATTTCTAGCCAAAATGTAAGCTTTGAAAAGACTCTCTTCCCCCATTCCTTCACTGGGTTTTCTATGAAAAGGGGGGAATATTGCTTATCTAATCCTAGCGAGCTTGAGGTTTACGATCAAAACAGTTAGTATATCCCTTTGTAGGGTAGGGAAAAACCGAAACAGCTATAAATCACCCCGTTCCGAGAAAACCGCACTCATGGATGGGGGAGGAAATGCTTTCCAAGCTTACATACTAAATAGACCTACTATAAAGAAGCCTAAAACATATTTTATTATGAAACTTGTTAAAATGACACCTTGCATGCTTAGAACAAATAGCACTTTGAAAACAATTATTACTTACCCTGAATTCCTCCAAAGTGGCCAATAATGAAAGAAAATGCATGTCTCTGCAAATTATGCTCGTATATAAGTGAAAGTTTGCATTGTGTTCCATGTTCCACACTCCCATGGACAGCTGAAAAATAGTATTTATTTAAAAAAAATTAATATATGTATATTAGTGTGTAATCGTTTCCAGCTGCCTATTTCTAGCCTCCATTAGGAGCTTTAACACAGCCAATAACCTCTCGTTATTTGGAACCCTGGTCAAGTGACGAGGTCGACACCTGAGCGGGCACCCAACGGAACTTCGAGCGACATCGTATGCTGACGCCGCTGTGACTTTGGACTCCACAAATTTAATTAGCACGTCTGTCCCAGTGTACTCGGACCCATCTGCACCAGTTCGATTTTTCTACTTGTTCCCAGTACGATTTATAGGATGACTGGCAGTAGGTGGGATTCCAAAACCCGCACTCCTGAGAAGGCTGAATCCTAAGGCGGATGCCTTAACCTCTCAGCCACAGACAGGCAATATATGTGTAATAAGTTGACAGGGAAACTTAGATAAAAGTTAGTTTTTTATTTAGCTGCTAGACGTTGTTAAAAATAAATTGGACGGCTGAAGTCGACGATAGATGGGGAGGGAATGCCCCTAAAAATGGCGAGTAATGTGCAGTGCTCCCTGACTGACCAATCAGAGGTTAAGATTTTGTTGTAAGAAAGGTTTTAAAAGGTCAACGTGTAGGCGGATGACTCAGGAAAGTTCTGTGGGAACGATTGATTAGGAGACTGTTTGTCGCTGACAGGGTGCGGTTGGGATGTTAAAGTACTAAGTAATATTAAGGATATGCAAAAAGGTAATTTAAGTTATTAAGTTTAATTAGGGTTAAAAATATAAGAATTTGAGAGGTTTTAAAGTTATAATATGTTATTTATTTATGCAAAACATAAAATAACTTCGACATAATATCATAAGGAAATGACTCTTACTTAAGTAAACAAAATAAAATTCATAAAAGTTCAACAAGAGTGTTGGTAGAAAATTGAGAAAATGGTGAAATAATAAGATTAGTTTAAGTTTATGTTAAGCGTCACAATTTATATTGTTTTTTTTTTGCAGTGTCTATAAAAAATACACAAAACTTGGAAACTTACCTGACACTAAAAAAACAGACAGCTTAAATGGATGAAGAACAGCTAAATGAAGAAGTTCTGAAGTTCTAATGTTGTCAACATGCATGCAAAAATAATTAAAAAGGTTTTTATTAAAAACAAATACCATGTTGATTTAAATATTTAAAAATCATAAATAATTTAGCATCAAATAAATTATCAACAACTAATGCTAAGTAGTGTTGATAATTTATGCTAATTAATGCTACTAGTGCTAAGTAAGAGCAGAAGTTCACATAAACCTTTAAATTTCCTTTTAAAATTTTTTTTAAAGAAGTAAATAAAAACATAACCAATCTAAATATGACAACGATAGTTTTAAAAAAGTCAACTCTATATCACATAAAAGTAAATTAATAAAATATAATATCACTTTACTTGAGTCAATAATTGAAGAGTACACGGAAGAACCGATTGATTTATTAGGCGGACACCCGCAATTGTCTGCTTGGCGGCAGAAAACCGGTTTCTCTCTTTCTTCTTTGCTTGGTCCAAGCGTCGGGATCGTCAATCGCCTGAATCTTGGTAGCTAGGAACCACAGAGATAGTAGTTAAAGATAGTAGTTAGAGTGGCAGATCACGTGACCTACAACACTAGCTTCATTGGGAATCTTCTGGGAGCTCCTTGCGCCTCCCGTCATTAGCATTGGATGTCACATATTCTGCCACTCTATAACTTTAACTATGATATCTGTGGTAGGAACTGGTTTCCTTACACAAGTTTAGGCGATCACTCGCTGTCATCGCCAAAGTGGCCTGCTAAGGAAACTTCTCTACAAAATCAATCGGTTCTTCCCGTGTACTCTTCAATTGTCATGGCACTCAATAGTTAAAAATCAATACTAAAAAAGTTAAATTCTATAATTTTATACGTTAAGATTTATACAGGTATTTTATTTAAATTATACAACTATGATCCAATCCACAGAATAAATCGCTGAGTTTCTAAAATATAAACCAGTAAAAACAAACTTACGAAGAAAGAACTCCAACTCCTATGTGTATAATTGGAGAACTAAACTGAGTTTCTAAGAGAAGATCATCTGGACGAAATGATGAGTAGCTACCATCTTCTAGTTTGATAGGTAGAGGTTTATAAATTCTTAAAACTCCAGTATGACTTCCAGTAATAATTTTGTCTGAATAGGTATTTAAAAAAATGAGAAATAATATTATTAGGACTGGTGTGTAAAGGATCTTCACAATTCAAATATGACAGTCCTTTATAAAATTTATACAACAATAACTCTTAGGACACCCAACTTGCAAAAAATCAATTAATTTGAGTTGAGAATATCATAGTGTCTATTTTTAGCCTTTGTAAGGGCTTTATTTTCACATAATGTTAAACTGCTATCAAGCAACAAGATCAAACTTTGAGCTAGCACCAAACTGAACTTTGATCGACATCATAAGGTATGATCCATGGGACGCCATATATTAAAAGTCCTGAAGCTGTGTACCATGTCGCCATTAAAATGTGTTGTGTGCCCACTCAGATCGGCTTGTTGCTTGACTGTGGTTCTAAATTACGAAGCCTGACACCAGCAGCCCTCTTGTAGCTCTAGTGTGATCAGTGGCGGATCCAGCGGGGGGTAAATGGGGTAATTACCCCTCCTAAGATCTTAACTTTTATCTGTCACTTTCATACAAACCTATTTTTTTTCATTTGTTATAATATCAAATCACCTATAAAAATAATAGTTTTAAACAAGTATTTGAAAAGAGCAGCAATTAATTATTTAATTAAAATTATGAATGATTAAAAATTATTTATTAAAAATTAAGAATTATTAATTTTAAAAAAAAATCCCCCCCCCCCAAAAAAAAATATAATTCTGGATTACCCCCCCCTATGGAGGAACCCTGGATCCGCGCCTGAGTGTGATGATAATTCAATCTAACTTAATCATATATATAATCTGCGTTATGTTTGTGCTTCTAAGTGATTCTAATAATGACACTCAAATTAGCTGCTTTCCTGCAATAGATAATATTTTGCAAAGACATCATGGAAAAACGCTGAACATCAAAATATAATTCTGAAATGTGCATGATAATATGGCATATGCTTAAACATTTTAGGAAATCCTTTGCAATGCAAGTATGCATCTTTCTTTTGCTTACCAGATTTTTCTGTATTATTGTCAATATTTGCAACTGCGAGACATCCCTTGTCAAATTCTTCCTCAGCACCACAAGAGGTGGTCCACCAATCACAGGCTTTGAACAGAGACATCCTAAATTATAATGGAAGCAACTGCAAAAAAAAAAATAATAATAATAATTGATGAGAACTTAACCTTGGATTTACAACGCTTAGATCTTCAGTAAATTGGATTTAAAAATCATTAAAATAGAAACTTGGACCACAGGACAAAATTTAAAAGCTTATTATTTGAATAAAAAGATATTAAAGAGGGTTTTCTTTATATAAACAAAGTAGGTGCAACAAATAAGAAAAGCAAAATTTTCAATTGGCACAGGTTTTGATTTTCAACATTCTCAACTATAATTTAAACTAAATATTATTTAATTCAGAAGAATAAAAAACATCTTTAGTGTTTAAAGGCTTTTCTACGACTGATATTTTAAATATTGAAAATTTTTGCACAAAATGCATCTCACCTTGTACATAAATATTACGCTGAACTTGTAGTTGCTTTTACACTAATAAAGTTTCTATGAATTTTAAAAATCGGAAAAAATTTCAAACTATAATTGCGCATTGCTGGTTGTTATGGTAAACCGGGTTGATAATTATTTTGAATAATTTATTTTTCATACAGTAAATCGCTTCAAACGAATAGGCCTCGGGTATATTCAAACAAAACACATTCTCCAGTAAAGTTACTTAAATTTAAAATGATATAAAATATTGTGTTTTTGTACTGCAAAACAACATGCATAAAGTTATTTGATTTTAAAGTTTTGAAACAAACAAACGTGCTATATATCACCATTACTGTTGCTATGGTAACATTTGATAACAACATGGTTTGAACTATTTGGGCTTCCGTTTCAGATATCACGTAAATTTTTAACACAGCTAAGTACGTTTTGTACTATTTATAGTAACGGTAAGACTGTATCTGTTAACGGGACTCTGTTAAATTTTATTGACAGTAATATATTTTAAGGGATTAATTAGGAATATATTTAATTAGGAACTCACGAAGCAGACTAACGGAAGAAGCGTTGTAGTGGTGCCACCCTGTGGTCCTCCCCTCGGTGCCGCATATGAAGAAATTGACTCTTCGGCCAGGGCCATCCGCCGCATCACTACAGGGATTTGGGGCTGGTACAAAATGCCTCAAAGGCAGAGGTGCCTCAGCCCCCAAACCACCATTACAAAGACGAAGAATATATTTAAATAGATTGCTCGAAAAAGCATAGCTTTGAATCCTTCCTGAGTACCATATAATTATATTATATACTATATTTTTCGCGAAAAAAAATTTTTGTCACATGCCTAATAATTCGTCAAAAGCATTTTATATATTTCGTAATAGGTTGAGAAATGCGAAAAAAAATTACAGTGTCTCAATTATTTGTTAAAACCCTATACTACTTAAATATTTGCCTAACATTATCGACTAAGAACTAACGAACGGATTGCTTTAAATTGGTTTCCTGACGGCAAAGAAAGGGCGGAACGAAGAAAGAGAAACCATCTTGGTTGGTCAAGTTGGGCAGTTGCCAGGAAGGGAAGGCAGCACGGAACCGAAGGAACTGGGTTAAAATGATTGCGGCCTCATGCGCCTATACGACGAGCGAGTCCTATCAATGCAAGGCAACATTATCAATGTATGTCCAAACTATTGCGGTTATTTATTTGCTTAACATCAAGAGTTAATTTTATTTCAAATGTTTTACTCATGGCATGGTCCTTCATAATTTTTTTTTTTACTTGCTTGTTCGAACAAGTAAGATAAATTATACTTTCTCCAAGCAAGTTGGGTAGTAGATTCTTCTAATCCATTGAGCTAGAAGAAAAGTGGAGTTAGATGTGATTCCCTGAACAGGGCAGCAAACGCGAGCCAGTTTAATAACGAAACGCGGGTGAATACGCTGCACTTCAGCAGACACGAACGGGGCGGAAAATCTAGAAACTTGCCTATTTCGCTATTGGGTTCGCCTTCGCTGGTTCTTAATTAGTGATCCACATAGCTATTTATTTAAAACGTTGGAATTTTAAGTTAATTTCCTTCGAACTAAAAATTTTTTAAATACATTTAAGAGTCTAAGTCAATATGATAGAGGGGTCTCACACAAGCATTGCATACAAGTGTAGGGAAAATAGTAATTTTCTACCCTGTTCGCTCAAAAGGGTGTGATTGGGTTTTCGGCTCGTTGACACTTCACTCCATTTTCCCTTCTAGCTCAATGTCCTAATCCTTTTAAACTAATGCTGATATCTTTTAAGACTTAATATTATTTCTAAATAGTACTTTTGAAAAGAATGCAACTAATAAAATACAAAAGCTGCACATAAAAAGATGATGTGCAAACTAACATTGAATTGAACAATTACCCAATTTTAAAAATTTTCCCATAAAGTTTTAACATAAAATGTGTACCCTTTTAACAAAATAATGTTGCATTCGAGAAATAAATATATTTTTTTAATTATTTAATCACAAAAAAGTTACAAACTAGTCTAATGATTGACATAATTTTATTTAAAATCATATGAAGTTTAATAAAAGTACAACAAAACTAAAAAATATTTTGATAAGCAATATATACAGTGCATCATGATGCTATGGCAAATTTCAGGTATAAAATAGCAAATGTAATACATAATATGTATATATACACTCTCAACACATAAATTAACACATCATTCACACTTCTAAAGCCCAAAGAATTTCCTTTTAATGTAAGTAACAATTTGACATTTAATCAAAAAAATGCATTTAAATACTATTTAATTCAAAATAGTATGATTAATTAAGTTTCATAATACATATTTTCAACCTATCACAATAAGGCCCCGGCCATCAATAACACTCATTCACATTTGTAAGTACACTCAAAAATACATTCGAGTTTCGTCTTAATCAAAATGACTAGCAATTTTTTTTTATTCAAATAAATCCATTTAAACAGTTTTTATGGCATCATAAAACTTAAGTCAGAATAACATCTCCTCAAAGGTGGAATGAACAAACACTAAGATAACGATTGAAAAAGTCACCATTCAATGTTCAATTTTCAGAAGTCGATAAAAGTAATTGTGCAAGCATTAACTCAGTCCAAATTAAAATAGTTTTTTACAAAAACGTTACAATGTGAGGTGCTATGCATTTAACAAGACTAATTAGGAAATGAATAATTCATTGCACTATTTGTTGGCACATAAAAATATTGTTCAATTAAGTAAACAAATTTACTTGCATACTACTAAAAATACATACTAAAAGAGAAATACAAGTGCATTATGTTTGAAAATACGTTTTTTAAGCAGAAAATTTTATTCAAAAACTGTTTATAAATAGTTATTGAAACTGGAATGCATTCCAATTTTTAGGATAGATTTACTATTGTTAACTTTTTTAAATAAAAAAAATGCTTAAAATCAAAAAATTTCTATAAAACTTCAATATGGCCACTTTTAGTGTAAGGAAACTTAGCAATCACAATGTTTTCACAATAAAGAGCACTCTCTCTCTCTCTTTGATTAATATCAAATGTCATAAACATTTATAACAAAATACATCCTTGTACACATTTACATATAAGAACAACAAGTTTATAAAAACATTTTTGAGATTGAAGAGTGGTTGTGAAACCAGTGTCAACATAGTCAAGTACATAACATGTCAAAAATTACTTAATTCTTCTTTACAAGACGCATAACTTACATAAAATCTATAATTGTATTAAATAAAAATAATTAATCTTCAGATATATTTTTAAGTTATTTACTACAAAAATAGAATTTAAAAAATAATTTATAAAAACATATTTTGGATTTGTTGTTTATGCTTTATCCCTTTAAATGTGTAAAATAAAACAATATTGAAATGCTAAAAATATTTAACTTGTAAGCATGCTAAAAAAATCACCTCAATCTTGATTATCAAAATTGTCAAATTGGTATGATTATGAATACAACATTTTATATAAATAGATAATGAGTTTGGTACATTTTTTAAGAATAAAATATTTGATTAATTGAAATATAGGAAATTGATTGAGACCAGTCTCATTAGGACACAATTGAAAAGCACAATCTAAAATTTTTCTTTAAGCTTTTCCAAACTTTTACTCGCAAAATTTAGCTAGATATAATAAGGCAATCTATCACATAACATTAGTTGCAGTACATTGGCTCAAAAAGATCCTAGTTATTACTAAATGTATACATTTTTTCTAAAATATATATTACCTGTCTGGTCCTATAAAACTTGTATAAATCTACCTATATAAACAACATTTCTTTAAATAACGCTTTGGACAATGTAAGAAGTCTTTAAGCACTGCAAATAGGCCACAGCAATATGAGATTTTGGCCATCTTTCTTAAAGGCTGGGTGGACGGTAATATTTGTCGATTCCACTGCAAGTGTTCTACTTTTGTTTCCAAGCATGCATTGAAGTTGGGGATTCACAATAACACGCAAATCTTTTCCTTGTAATCTGTAAAAATAAATACACAAGGTAAAAAAAAACCTCTACAACTCAGGAAAATAATTTGTTGAGTATATGATTTTAATATTTAATAAACACAATGATTAGATTTGGTTTTTTAAAAAAATAAGACCAGTTTAAAGCAGTCGATACCCGGTCTATCCTGAATGTAAGCTTTGAAAGCATTTTCTTTCCCCACCCCGCATGTGGTTTTCTTCGAAACGGCGTGAGCTTCTTTTTTCCCTACCATACTTAAGTTTTAACTGTCAACCTCACAGCAGAACCTCAAACGTGTGGTTTACAGAAACAACGCTCCCCCCGTTTCCTAGAAAACCAAGTGAAGGGATGGGGAAAGAAAGTCTTTTCAAAGCTCACATTCTGGCTAGACAAGGTATAACTGAGATGAAAAATCAAATAATTGATTTAAAAGTATTGTTTAATAAAATTTTCTTTTCTTTAAAACATGCCATTTACCAATTTGACACTTAACTAATTTAGTTAGGTTGATCAGAAAATATTTGCAGTTGTGTTAAAACAATAGGAATATTTTTTTAATATTACCTAAACAAACAAGAACATATTTTATTACCTAAAATTACATTATGGAACACTGATATTTAAAAATAGAGCTATTAAATTAAATTGAAACACATTAAATAGTAATTGTACAATTCGGAAAACCTCAATGAAAAATGGGACACTACATTTAAAAAATGATTGAATCAAGGCATGTGTGCTTAGATAAAATAATAAAATTGAAAATAAGATTAGATCCAGAAAAACTAGATCCATGATTCAGAACTCAAAACTATCTACATAAAATATGTCATTCTACATTTGCATAAAGAGGAATGTTTTAAAAATTCCTTTTTATGCAAATGAGTAAAATTATCAATATTTGAAAATAATCAGAAATGATATTTGAATTGTGTTTACATAAAGGAGATAAATATTTGAAAATTTTTAGGCTTGCTGCATCACTAGTCTAGTGATAAATGTTTTCAATATACAGAAAACTGTTGTTTTGTAGTAGATAATCATAAAACAGCTAACCTAAAAGTAATGGTAATACTGGTCCTACATAAATGAACAGATAGAAAAATTTTATTTCAAACTTTTTTTAATGATTTTTAAGTCATCATAACTTTCACACTTACAAGTACCACTGATGTACAATGATGCCAACAAGTTCACCAACTCTTTCTTCCTCCTTTCTGGATGTGAGTGCAGTAACTAGGTCATTACCTCCTCTGAGATGCAGAATGATCATTTGGTCAGGACCCGGAGTTACACTTAATCCAGTAAGCTGTTTAAAATATTAATACAATTTGATAAATACAGGCAATATTGTTCTTATTTTAATTCGATCATTTAATTTTATGATGGAGATTTGAATAAATATTCGTCGTCTTTCATATTTGTGCATTTTTCCATTTGTATTTGCCTAATTTGCTCAAGTTTGATCACATATTATGATATCAGGCAAATGTAGGAGTCTACTTGGGAAAAGGGTATTGCACTTGGTGACCCTTGTCAATGATTGGGGAACTAAGGAAGATTGACCTGTTTTTTTGTGAGCCATGTTTGTTTTCAAAATGACTAGTCCATGGAACCAGTTTAACAGCAGCCTCTTCCAGCCAGACTATAACAAAGTATTCCAAGTTTTATTAAGCCAAAGCATTTATTTTATGGATGATTGCTTTTTTAGTTTAGACATTTCTTTTCTTATATGCATCATATTCTAATTATGCAATATGGTCAAAAAGTTATTATGACATCAAGATTTTTTACTTACATCTGAAATAGGTATGGCTGCTCGAAGAGGTCTAAACTTCTTGCAATCTAACTTGTAGATGAATTTATCTGTCACAACAATAGCACGCTCTGCACATTTGTTATGCTTGTTCACCTTAAAGAAAATTTCTAATCAGCAATAAGAATTGAAAGAAAAAAAATTTAATAGCCTCTAATTATGGCTCCTTATATAGCAGTGGTTGAAAAATAACTTGATAATAATAAGTAGCATAATAATAAGCAGGCGAACAGTTGACTAAAAACTTACATAAAATCTTCTTAAAAAACATACTGCAGACAAATAAATAATAGTAGTCTTACTTTGGAGAAAGGAAAAAAAAAATATGAATGACGATTGAGCAAGAAAGAACTTTGTTACTTCATATTAAAATTAAATTCAAAAAATGAATTAAAGTTTCAAACTTTTAAAACGCTGCGGACGAAGCAGCAAGGGCAAGAGAGTGGAAATTCCCACCACGCCACGAACTTAAATAACGTGGTCAAGTGACCGGGACTACTCGTTAACTCCGGGACTGCTCGTGACGTCATGACTTACCGAATTAAATTCTGTTCCGAACTAATACTGTCGTGACGTCACAAAAGTAAATGACGGGGCACAAATTGCGTGAAATTCCTAACAAAATTTTAAAAAAAAGAAACTAGAAATGTAAATTTGCCATTCGCATGTAAATATACTTTGGTAGACAAAACATATGGGACTTCAGAAGCTTTTGAAGCCATTAATTTTTTTTTTATTCAAACAAAATTATAGGCTAGCTTCAGACTAAATGAATAAATGAAGCTGTCACTTAAATAAAAAAAAATTATGAGAAAACCCAAGACAATAATTTTTAATTTAAAAAATGAAAAGGAAAACTTAAGCATTAATAAGTCATAAATAAGTGCAAAGGAACTGGTTTAACTGAAGAAAATGAATAAGTGAAAACATATGCAGCTTTCTAATTAAAGTACTTCAGTGAATTTGTTTGATAGTAAATGCCTGGTATAGTTGTGGGAAGCATTAATATTTTTTTAATATAAACAGTAGTTTTATAAAGTTATAACATCAGACAAGTATTTTCTAATGGCCAAGTCACTTGCTTGCTTTATTTTTGGTCAAAACTTGAACTTCATTCTTTCAGATTTTTTAGTTATATTTATTATGTCTACAAAAAAAACCCTTAAGATCACGGGTATTACAAAGGCAGAACATAAGGTTAAAATAAATTAAATACCTTCTTAATGTAACTTGAAAATTGAACACGCTTAAAATGATCCTTACACCTCAAATTTCCCATTGAAGATACAAATGCAGATGTGTTTTCATTTTCTGAAGTCTAAAAATAAAGTTAATATAAAGACTATTATTTTACATATTTACTTCTAAATATTTAAAGCTGAAAATAAAAATTAATGGACTTTAAATACTTCCCAAAACATAAAGCGATAATGCTTATTTTTTTTAAGTACCGTCAAAGCGGGTATCTTTGGCCACGGAGGGTAACTTTGGCCACGCGTCGGAAAAAGATTTGTTTCTTAATTTCTCTCCATAAAATGATCTGATCTTAAATTGTTTTACATTTTTGGAAAGGTGGAAATATCGCCTTTCATTTCATGTAATAAAAAATCTGATTCTAAATCTGGCAATACTACAAATGCTGTTTTCATTCTTACGAGCATAAAATGACAAAAATCTATCTCTTCCAACTTTTGTCTGGAACACTTAAAAAAATATTGAAAATATTTAAATAAAACACTCTATTCGATTCTTTTATTAATGAGGAAGAATATTACACCATTTGTTTTGTTCTAAGTTGACTACTTTTTATGCTGTAGTTAAATATTTGTAATTGGAAAGCTTTTGCCGATGAATGCGGGTAACTTTGGCCATAGATGTAAATATTTCTTTATGGAACTTTGCACTTAATGTATGTAAAAGTGTATTAAGTTTAACTATTTTTGAAAAAATTCTTACTTTTATGATTACTCAGATATTTTTTTTTAAATCTCATGATTTTAAACATTAAAAAGATAGATAGAATGCAAGATACGTATTCCACTCAAAATCGCAAATGCCGAAAGGTAAACATTTTCAAATTCCTAATTATAAATATATTATTTTTTACCTTTTATAATAAAATCGTTTGCTTTTTACAAATATATTTGTTATTAAATCTTGCTTCAAAAAAGTTCTTTTTTCCTTATTAAAATAGTTTATTTTTCTTTCTTTTAAGCGACAAACAATACTAGTTATTCAACGTGTAATGCCATTCCACGATGCACTGCAATGGAAATGTTAAGTTATATACCATTTTAAATAACTATATGTCTTATAACTTTGTTATTTTTGGGTGTAAAGTTTTAATATTGCTATTTAAATCGTTAACACAGCTTTTAAGGATGTTAAAAAGTATGTTTCTTATGTATTTCTTGGGTGGCCAAAGTTACCCGCTCGGCTCCTAACAGTGTCTTATTTTTTAAAATTAATACAAATTTTTTATTAATTTATAAAATGTAACAAAAATGCCTGAAAATTATTCCTAAATGTACAATACTTAGAATGCATAAGGATTTTTAAGTGTTTAAATCGTTTTTGAAGTTAAATTTTTCTTCTTTTGTGAAAAAAACTCTGATTTTGGCCAAAGTTACCCGCACTGACGGTACTAAAGAGCATGCCATCTACTTGCTTTCGCTTGTCCACGATATAGGTCCTAATAATTTTTTGCTATGATTTGACACATCACACTTACAAAGACTAAATAAGAAAACAGGGTAAACGCTAACATTAATTAGCAAAGTGCAAACAAACGTCACTATTGCCAATACCAAGATTCATGATGAAATAAAATTTTAGTGCCATGTAAGTTTTATGTAGAGATTAGTCTTAAAGCGTCGATATTGCGATAGAATGTGCAATTGTTTACATCAAATTAGCTTGTCTACCATATAAGCAATAGATATTTTCAAAAAATAAAATATATGCATTAAAAGGAATTATTCCTTAAAAATATGCAATCATGCTTAGTGAAATTTCATACTCATTCATTTAATTTAAAACGCAATTCCTCAACTTACCGTAGCAAGGTAATTTCCTTCCCATTTTCTGTGATAACCCCAGTTCTCTCGGCGCCCTCTGAGAACTTCTGCGGCTATGACTTTCAGGTGCATTTCAGGCCATTGTTCTCGAGGGATTTTTCTAAGGACCATGTAAGCTCTCCACCTAAATAAATTTTAATTAGTAGGCCAGGTTGAATTAATGTTGCACCATAGCTACACACAAACAGGCTATTTATTGATGATGAATATAATAATTTTAAATCTATCCAGGGATGAAAGCTTGAGCTCATTCACCCTTTGAACAAGACTACACTGCATTAGTGCATAATTTTTTTTTCTGTAACTGCTTGCACCAATCCCATTCATGGTTCATACACTTGTTAGGAAAAAAAAATCAAGCACTATTCAAGGACTTTTCCAGAAAAATTCAAGGACTAGATGTTGGTACCAGATTTTAACATGGTTAAAGATGTTGAAAACCGATTAAGGTTTCAGCTAATCAATATCATCATCGAGACAACTCCAATGCTTTCAGTAAGTAAAACTTGCAACCAGTCACAATAATCGGGATTTTTCAACCAAAGAGTTGAAAATACATTTTCCACTCATTTTGTGAAATATTCAGTCAAGACAATCACCATAATACTGAAGTTTCAAAACGGAATTTAGGTATGCACTATGAAAAAAATGTTTTTTCGCATTTTAATCTCTACTACAGATACTACTTTCATAAGCAAAATATTTTATTCACATTCCAGAAATTATTTAGGCTAATTTGCCGCAAAAAGAACAATAAAAATGCTCAAACACAATCAAAACAAAAACTTATGGGCTATAAATATAGTTCCAGTTATCGAAAGATACCAGCCACGTGCTAACTTGGGAAAAGATTTTAGTGACGTCATAGCAGTAAAGTAATTGGGTGAGAGGTCGCATGTTACAGCAATTTTAAGAGAAAATTTGATATCCGATTTTGCAATACATAATAGGATTTTTTCAAGCACTCTAGATTAATTTTAAAGCACTTTTGAAGACTAGAAAATGAACTTTTTTTATTCAAGCACTTTTGAAGGTTTTCAAAGAGTGTACAAACCATGCAAGTTATTATTTATTGTATACTTATTAGCATAAATAATTTGTTAGGAAATTAGAAATTCCTTATAATAAGTAAATAATTATAAATAAATTTGTATACCTGTCATGAATTTGATGCAGTGTTGAGGCAAGTTCTTGATGTATAGAGGATGCAGGGGGCCAAACAACTTTTTTGCCGTAATCTTTCATGGTTTTCACATTTCTACAAACAAGTAAATTTAACATTACATACATTTAAATAATAAGTAAAATACTATTTAGAACTAACTATAAAGATAAATATAATTTTAAAAAAGCAAGGACCATGTAAACAAAAAATAATTAAGTTAGTAAAAATACAAAATAGTTTGACTAAAATTATGTATAATCAAATGTATTTTAATAAATATTAAAAAAATATATAAAGCATACCTGAAGGCAAGGTTCACTTGATCAATGTATTGTCTTAGCTTTTGTAGCCTATAGAACTTAATGATGACCAACATTGCAAGCATTTTTCGATACCGTAACCTTGCTATGGCACCTCTCCACATCTGAAAATAAAAATAAGGTAGCACAAGTTAAAATACATTTTTAAATTTTTTTTTTTATTTGAGCAAGCCACTCAAACTATAAGAAAACGTTAGGAGCAATTTATGATCTTTCTACAATCAATTCATAGGACAAATTAAATACCACAAAATAATATTTTTTTTTAGTTTGCATAAATAACAGTTGCATGTTGGATGCTTAATGACAAATGCTGGTAATGCCTACTTTCTGCAAGAACACAACTATTCCAGGAATGAGCTCCAATCTTGCAAACTCCAGTTGTGATATTGTTTGGGGAGACTGGATGAATATTTTGGTGGTCCCATATTTCACATCATCTGAGAACCCTTGTTCATCAACTAGCACTCTGCAACCATCCTTTTCTGATCCACCTCTAAAATTTGGCCAGGTGTATTTGGATATCATCTTATACCTGAAAAACATTATCTGTTTTAAGCACTATCTTATAGTTTACGGTAGAGTTGCATCAATTTTTTTAAAATAATTATTCCTATTAGTTTTAGTAAAATTTGTTCTGATGGACATTGTACAGATTAAACTAAAATAGTTTATTTAGCAACAGTGAAAGCACTGTTATGTTCAATCTAAGAAAAGATTTTGCTATCAATACAAAAACAAGCATCAGGATAGACAATTAAATATTTGATTGTAATAAATTTTGCTTAAAAAAAAATATGCTTTATGTTAGAAATAGTTTTTTTAGCATCAGTTACAGTAACAAAACCAGACATGAAAGAAGTTAAGAAAATATTTATTTAATATGGCTTTCTATATCAACACAGAATTCAAAATAAAAACATTTCTTTTGGACAACAAAGTTTAGTCCACATACAATTTTAATAAATATATTTTTTTTTAAATGAAAACCAGTTTTACCTTCTTAAGAAACGGTTATATGTTTGCCTGTATGCAAACCCAGCACGCCTTACTCGAACATTCTCTAGGAGTCCCAGGTAAGCAACTTGATGCTTGACCATTGTGTCATCAAATAGTGCAGGAGACTTCTGATCATTAGGCTTGATACACCTTACATAGTATGGTTCCTGTTTTAAAGTGTACAAAATATATAATCATTTAAATACTAACTATAACAAGTTATGCCAGGTTAAATGAACTTTTTTTATAGGAAGGAGTGGTGGAATTGAAAAATTATGAAATAATTAAATGCATAAATGGATTAATATTTTTCTATGAGATATTTAGAGCACGTGGGTTAAAAAGAAATGTACAAAAATATAATTAGTAGTTTTAACAAAAGGAAAACGTTATTAAGTAAAAAAAAATTCTTTCTGCTTGCATATTTTTTTGAACTGTAAAAAAAAAAAACACTCAGAAGAAAAGTTTAGATTAGATAACGAATAATACAATATTAATTGATCTAAATGAAAGCAATCCATATAATAACCTTTGTTCCTAGATTTTTCACAAGCGCAACCATTGAGTTTTTAAATAAAGTTCCGGCAGTCAAAGGTCGTTTCGTTACCTTTAAAAGAACAATGCATATTATTAAAAAAAATCAGATCAAGACATTTTTATATGTAAAAAAAATTATGAATCATTAAAAAAATCCTTACTTGAGTAATGTCCTTATCCCCATCTGGCCACATTTGAGAAATTATTGAATCAGCACTATAAGTTAAAAAAAATACATACATGAATTCAACAAAAGTGGAAATTAAATGAGGTACAAGTCATTAAAACTTCACTTATAACTAAGCTTATGCTCTTAGGCTTAAGCTCAAATTGTTAATCAGTCCTCCAACACCCTTATTGTACAATTTAAAAAATTAAAAAACATACTTATTATTGCTGGCTGACAAAGACATTAGGTACTATTTCAACAAAAATTCACAAATAAGATGGCAGACTATGGAAATGGCTTTTAATTTTAATAGAAAGTAAAAAAAATATATTAATTTATTTTATAAAAATTCAGTAACTTTAAGAGCTTATCTTGACAGTAATAAACTATTTTTTAGTAATTCTAAAAGAAATTCCCCCTTACCTAAGATACATAAGTCTTTTGAAATCTTGGTACAATGAATCCATGTTCTTTTCCATAAAACCAGTAATAGCATAAGTTACATCACCTGCATAATGGCGGATTCTAAAATCCCGAGAGTGTTCCAAAGTTTTATCTGTTGGAACTATCTACAAATTGACATGCAAACAAATTAAAATATACATTGTCAAAGATTCTTTTTTCTTAGAATAAAATAATAGTTGGACCAGATATCTTACATAATTTAGGATTCTTAATCATTGATTATATAAGTTATAAAAAAAATTCTAGAAATAAAGAAAATATTAATTATGAACCTAACATGATCTATTGATAACATCCACAATACAGTCATTTTTAAATTGATAAGAATTTACACTAATTTTAACTTTTATTTGAATGCAAAATATAATTTTGCAACTTTTTATAGCAACATTATGAAAGAAATTCTAAAAAAAAAATTATAATTAATACATTTCCTTGATAGCTCAAACTATGATGCTACCAAACTGTTAATTTCTTGAATAAACCAACTTTTTTAAGCCTTTTAACTTTAAAATTAAACTAATTTGCCATTATTTATGCAATTTAACCCTTTAAGGTTACCTGAGTTTGAAGAATTACAGATTGGTCCGTATCAAATTGAATTCAGTTAAATAATTTTACTACTGTAAGGAAATACTCACTTTACGACTAGTATAATGTTTATGACTTGCAAGTTTATTGTCCATAGCTTCGAGAAGCATCTGCAAGGATCACAAATGCGTTTATTAAAAAAAGTTTCAAATACAATTTCTTAAATACAAATAATAATAAAATAGTATTCTGATAATTTATGATTCACAGTTCATGCTAATTGAAACCATTACAAGTCAAAGAAGAAAAAAAAAGATTATACAATATTTATATATAGTTGATGTTGCATTTGTATGTGTTTGATTACTTCATTGAAAAAATAGGAAATTTTATAATAATAATAATAACAATTTAGTACATTATTTAATTTTGAGTAAATTGAAATAAATAAGCTATAATTTAAATGTTAGTCATTCACAATGAATTTCTAATTTGTAAAAATTATCCTAAGCATTGTTAATCAAATTATATATGCATTTCAATGTATTATTTACCTCGTCTGTTATTTTTCCGACAGAGAGGCAGGCCTCATCAGCTATTGCAAATACTCCTTTGTGTTGTTCATCAATCAGGGAGCAAATGATGGCATTGTTGAAGTAGTCAATATTCTGCCATGTGATCCCTTCACGCCTATACTCTTCCTGTTCTTGTTTCAGAACAAGCTCGATGAATAACTGCTGTAGTTTTTCATTGCAATAATTGATGCAAAACTGCTCAAAACTAGAAAATGTATATTCTTTTAATAAGCATCAAAAATGAGAAAACATATTTTTATTTGGTATTTATTTACTGCTAAGGGAAAACTTTTCAGAAGTTTACCATTTTTACCCGAAAAAAAGGTTTATAAAAAATGATTCCTCATTAAAATATTTGCATTTTATGGCTTTAACAATTAAATTGAAATTTTAAAAAAAATCTCTAAACAGATTTATCAGGCATGAAGGTTTAGCTTAACATGGAGTTATTTTTAAACTTATTTCCACATTATGTACAAATTCTGGCAAGAACATCTCAATATGAAGAAAATTAAATGCTCTGAATGCTTAAGTTTAAAATTAAATACCCAATTAAAAAAAATCTGAGAAAATTTATTTTATTAGATTTTGGAAATCACAATTTAGAGAATTGTAACAAATACTAAATTACTACAGGAATTGAAATAACTATGTTCATTTGTATATAAATATATTTTACCTATTGTTTTCAAAGATTTCAAAGCCATAAATGTCTAAAACTCCCATTACAGTGTTCTTTTTCAAACTATGACCATTTGTGCCAACTGCAATGGCATCATTGATACGATTGACAATAAACGAAAATAATCTTTCATATATTGCCTGAAAAGAAATTGTTATTAAAATAAATAATTAACAATAAATATGTATAAACATAATGAAAAAAAAAAAACTTGAAGTAAAAAAAAGTGAGCACTTGTATAAAATATTGAAAACTTTCAAAAGCATAAACACAACAGACAAAAACAATAAAAAAAAGTTATATTTGTAAAGTTATTTCCTTAAAAAGCAATTTAATATCGGACAAATAGACTATTGATCTTTTAAAAAAAAATTGACTAATTCAAACAAAAACAGTGAAAATATTTCAATCAAACTTAAATTTTGGAAATGCATCAATTACTTTTTAATGATAAGCACATTACATATTATAAACAATTAAGGTAATATCTGGGTTTTTACTATAATAAAGCACTTTGATTTTACTTAGAATAGCATATTTAAATAAAGCATTACTTTGGCAAAAGCATCTCTCCCATACACAGCTTCAGATACTGTGTGAACTTTCTCCATGACCTCTCCTCTGGCCGCAATGACGCGTTGGCACAAGGACTTTTCTAAACTTTCTTTTGGTACTCCCAGGCACTGGGACACTAGTGCTAAGGAATCTTGGTTATTGATTGTGGTGCAGTCATTTTCATTAATGAATTCTAGATTACCCTGAAAAGCACAGGTAAAAACATAATAAGTAAATAGTGAGGGATGGGTAACTTGCAGTATTGACAATGATGAATTGGACTATTGTAGACCTGAATAATTAATTTCTGTTTTGTCTGTCTTTGTGAGGGTGGTTTGGGGGCTAAGGCACCTTTGCCTTTGAGGCATTTTGTACCAACCCCAAATCCCTGTAGCAATGTGGCGGTAGGAGCCACCTTCTACACCGAGCCGAAGAGTCAATTTCTTCCTCATGTGGCACGGAGGGCAGAAGCAGAGGGTGACACCACTCCACGCCTCTCCCGTTCAAGTCTACTTTGTGAGTTCCTAATTCGAGTATACTACACATGTTCCTTGTTCGAAAGCAATGCGATAGTCAGCTGCACTACTGCCACGCCGTCTCTGTTGAGCATACTGCTCAAGTTCCTTCCTTCGGAAGCAACGCGATAGAGGGCAGCTCTACTAACCATAAGTGAATTCATCTAATTTTAGATACAGAGGCCAACTAGAGGATCCCCGGAATTGACTTGTCACCCCCAGAGGTATTGATTAGGTATGGGAACTTGGGGGGGGGGGGTGACTATGACGGATTTAAAGTGCACCAGTCACCATTACAGTACATGCCGGTCGGAGGTTCAGTATGTTGTATATCGGTAATGTTAAATTGGCCAATTGCAATGTACATTTTCACAATAACTACTGATCAGATCATCTTAAAATTGTCTGTGTGTGTTATACCAACCTTATATATTAATCTGAGGTTAAAAGTTTTTCTCTAAATAACTGTTCGATTTTATTAAATAAAATAAGTTTTAAAGTACCCAAAAAATCATGAAATTTTTCACTTTTTTGCCCCATAAATTTTTTTTTCACTTTAGTTTTATTAAAATTTATAACCTCAGATTAATCTATACTATGTATTACATCATATAAAAAAAAGTTTACGAGAAAACATAGCATAGTTTTTGAGAAAAGGTACATCGAAGTTCAAAAAATCAAGTTCTGAGAAAAACGCATTTAAAGTTTTTATTGTTAACCCATTTTCTTACGAAGCCATGACATTAAAATGGCTTTTAATGTCAAAAATATTTTTCCAATCGTCTTGATACTTTGTGACATTATTAATAAAGGTTGTAATAGTATTTTAAGCCAATAATTTTTGGTTTGATTTTTTCACCTATTTTTGGGTATTGAACCCCCTTAAGCCGAATACAAGCGCACCGCTTCACACGACTGAGCTACTGCGGCTCCAATTAATATCTTAGTATACTTTTTAATAGGTTATGGTAATTGAGTTCCTATAACAACTGTCTAAGTCACTGTTGTAAATTAAATAAAATACTGTTACACATTTTTAAAATAGCATGCTTAAAGGCTTTGTGTTGTAGATAGATAAATTCCATTGCACATTTTTTTTAAAGAAAGGTAAGTCTTACTAATTGCAGAATAGCAGCGAGTATCTTCCACAGTGTTTCAGACTGTTGTTGCTGAAATCCTAAAACTTTCAATGCATTGCAAACAGCTTTGTGGTCAGTTTTATCATTAATTGAGTCAACCTGGAAAAGAAATATTAAAAATACGTATTAATATGCTACAGCATACAAACAAGCATAAAATAGCATGGTAATAGATTTCTTCCTTATTACACAATTGAAATATAAATGAATTAATGAATATAAAATAGAATGTCTTACTTTTGGGCTCCCACCTTGTCGGGTATAATGATATTGAGAGGCATCCCTTTTCACTCCATACTTGGATAACAAGGCCTCGGGTGTACCAAACAGAAATTGGTAAAACGCATGGAAATTTCTCTCCCCTTTCTGCTGTGCAACCACACGAGACTGAAAGATGTAAAAATGATTACCAACTTATTATTTAACTCTTCTTTAATAGCAAGAAAATATAGCTAAGAATAACTAGACAGTGTAAAGCATGTCTGGTTTTACAAATCAGGTATAGGTCACAGTGTGACAAGGATACTACACAATCCGCGTATCCAAAAAATCCACACAAAAAGGTACCTTAAATAACGTCTGATGCTAGACGACTCTCATTTCTAATCGATAACTACCGGCACTTTGTCTATTGCAACTAATCACAATTTTTTTTTTAAAAAAATAATAATAAAGATTAACAAGCAGTAATTATAATCAGATTATTTCAAAAGCACCCACAAGAATGGAAAGAAAATAAAATGGAAATTACCTTTTCTAAAAGATAGTTGCTTATATGTCCACCAAATGGATCTCCTTTAAAATCAAAATTAATGTCCATGTACTTCCCAAAGCGACTAGAATTGTCATTGCGATTGGTTTTGGCATTGCCAAAAGCTTCCAACACACAATTGGACTGAAGAAGTATATTTTTGACCCTAAAATTTAAAAATAATTGTATGATACTGCAAATTGTAATGAAATATTAAATTATTAACACATTTAATATAATGAAGAAACTAGTTAAAACTGTGCTATAAAACTGAAAGGGATTTTTTAAGTTAAGGGAAGACTAATATAATATATATAAGTTTTTCACAATAATTGAATTAAGTTGACACCTTAAAACTTTACATCAGGTTGTTGCTTCATGATATAAATTACACTGTTTAGCCAATGTTTGCATTTAACAAACATATACGAGTAAGATGCAATATAATATTATATTGTAGATCACTGCTTGAAGTATTAGATAAAGTATAGGTCGTAAACTAACCGTTCTATTTCTTTTTGTCCACTGGTGTTTGTAATGGCAGCTAAGTATCTCATAATTATTTTGGAAGCTTCAGTTTTCCCAGCCCCACTTTCACCTGGAGATGGATAAGAATAAAAAAAAATAACCTAAATAAGTCAGATGTATCACAACATACATAACATATCCTAGGTAGGGTGAGAACTATAAATTTGTCAAAATAAATCTAACTGCAAAGAAACATTCAAGTAGATCTGGCTTACAACTACAACTAAGTAACTATTGTAGTCATTCACAAGTGCTCTACTTAGGAATAAAGAAAAACCCTTATAGCTTAAGTTTTCTCTGAAAAAGCTGAAATGAAGTTACCTAGTTGTAATATTCATCAAACCATAGGATATGTGTATATATTATTTTGACAGTCACAACACACATATCTTATAAAGATTTGCCCTTTACAGCTTATAATATTACACATACAGCTTTATAAATGAGGGGAGAAGATGTTTACTCCCAACACAAGAATATAAACTTTTCAAATATGCTTCAAGTCAAGGAAAATCTTGTATTATTCGCTGATGAGACCTGTCTCAAATCTGAATTGATTATATTATTCAAGAGAATATAATCAAATATTTTATAAAGAAACCCTGTAATGTTTTGGTTTCCATCATTGAATTATATATATATTGTATAGGAAATAATCATAAATAAAATTTTCCTTATGATCTGCATAAAACTTAAGTTAATATATTACCTGATATAACTATACATGTGTCCACTGCATTCCGCTTCATGGACTTATAAGCAGCATCTGCTATGGCAAAAATATGTGGAGGCCTTTCAAAGATTTCTCGTCCTTGGTAATTATTTACATAATCCTGTCCATAGATATTCATTGTTCGGTAGGGATTCACAGAGACACACACTTCACCAATGTAGGTGTAAATATATCCTGCATTATACCTGAAAATAAAATGTTCTTGTTACAAAAACATCAAAAGGTTAAAAAAAGTATATTATTTTTAAATAGTAGGGGAGAGTGTTGTACCTTGGGACGCTTGTACCTTGGGACACTGACAATTTCTAAGAATCTATTGGCAATATTCATACATTGTTTATTTCTTATAGTAGCCTTAACCAACAGACATCATCATAACACAATTTAACACTAGCATCATTGAATAGATGAAATGGTGACAAAAAATAATATTTCATTACCCCAAAGTAAATATTTTTCTCATTCTAATATAATTTTTTACCTTAGTACTTTTACAAAAAGTCAACTGCATTTTATTTTTTTAATAAAAGAGAAGATTTTAAAATATTTTGGTTATGAGAAAATAATGATAATGCATTTGGATTTACCACTATCTTGCTTTTATTTAAACCATGTAATGTGTTGTACCTTGGGACAGTATTAATAATTTGATTAAATTCTTAATAATTTGGATAAATAAAAATATCTTTATTATTTATTTTAAGAGCAATTCCACAAAACATGTAAAATACAACTCAGTTTTGTTTTGGATATATTTTATAATGATTGAAGTTTGAAAATATAATTCTGGCAACACCTGATGAATCTTTTTCCTTCCGTGTGATGAAATGTTCTAAAGAGCACATTTTCTGATGTATTTTGAAGTAAAGTTTGTTTCCTGACCTAAATTAGTTCAAGTGTATGACTATTGACTGAATTATAAGGCATGTCCCAAGGTACAACATCATGTTGTACCTTGAGACAGTTTATCCTCTCTACTTTAAATGAGTGGCAATTTTTTAATTTCAAGCTGCCAGAATTTAAAAAAATATATTACAGAGTAATATATTGGTGTGTTGAAATTCTGCTTTGAAATTTTTATTTTGACAATAATTATCGAAGAAAAAAATTAAAATGTAAAAATTGTCCCTAGGTACAACACTCTCCCCTACATATTAGATAGTATTGAATATATACTCGACTATTCATTTTGTATGTATACTACTGCTTTAATAAATTGAAGGAAAAAAATTATCAAATAAATGTTGGAATTTGTGTTTGATAATTGGGTATTGCAAGAATTGTAGAGGAATCCCTGTAAACACTTATGAACTTGATTGTTAATTGTATAAAACATATTAATAAAATATGAACCATAAAGGGGACAGTAGATGAATGTTGGTGTATAGGGGGTATGTTTTTAAATCCGGAACTGATGCAAAGCAAAAGCAATTCAAATTGCTATTATAGTTAGCAACAGGGTTATGATTTTACCCGACCAGAAAAAACCAGGGTGGGTTAAAAAAAAAAAAAAAACACTAGAAAAAGCACTTAAAAAAACCAAGTGGGCAATTGAACCTAAAATTACCTTCACTGAAAATTAAAAAATGTAAAAACTATTTATACAACTAAAAAATATATATTTCGTATCATTTTTAATTAATATCTTAGTTGTGTTCCTACTTCTACATTTTTGCAACTTCAATTTTTAAAATATATTGACAAATTTAAAATGTATACTAATTATAAGCAATTAAATATAACTTAACTAATGCATTTTTTAAAATTCCAATTTAAATTTCTATAGTTACAATATTCCAGTTTATATGGTTGTACACATACACAAACAAACACTTGGTTCAAGACAATACATTTATAAATTTAAGTGGTAAACTTACCTAACTTACTATGCAAATATTAGATTTTTAATTATTCTAATTTAAATTACATCATTACTGATTATCTCTCTCTAGATGCTGTGTTGGTCTTAAAAAATTTTAGTAAATAGATAAATAATGAAAACTTCCCTAAATATAAACCACAAAACACTAAATAAAACATACAAAATACTGAAAAAAACCAGGGCCGTCTCAATAAGAGTTCGCTAATGCTCACTCTACTGACTTACTAATATTATCTATCTTTCTACCGGGCCTGCTTCTTCGATTTGTGACGTCACGAACGTGAGCTGAATATGCGTTCGAGTTTCGTTTCGTTATTCACATACATCATACGAATTTGCACAAATTCATACCCTTTCCTTTGAAAAATGAACACGAATTTTTAAATTTCATTCTTGCACTTTATTGACAAGGTTATTTCTCTAAAAAAAATTATATTTGTGCAAAAGAAGAAAGATAATAAACTAAAAACTTTAGATTCTAAAAATACTTTTTTTAACACACATTCGTTCAAGAATTTAAGTTATTTTTATTAAAATTAAACAAATGAATTATGTACTTTTATATTTATAGTTTAAAATTTAATTTTTCTTCTGCAATGATTTCGAACCAATAAACTTTAACAAGATATTCCCAGTTAATTTTCTCATAATTGACATTTCATTTTCAATAAGCTTGTGAATTTTTTGGGAACTTAAATGATGAAATAAAACACTTTTTTTCAAAAAAATAATTTTATTTTGTCTAACAAAGTGACAATGCTATGTATTCATACAAGTAAAAATCATACAAATTAAAGTAAAATTTATACAATGTATATAATATTAAAATGTGTGAAATATTTTGTTACTATGTGCAATATGACTGGCAAGTAGCTAAATGTTAGTTTTAAAATTTTAGCTAAATTTAATTCCAAAATGCACAAGAAAAGTATTAATTGCTAAATAGTATAATGGTATTTAAATTTGGATATATCACTCACACATAGTTAATGTATAGTATGATATGAAGAAAGTAATTTACACAGAAACATTTTTAAAAATCAGGACCTATATAAATCAAGAACATAGGAACTACTAAAGGTATTTGAAACAAATTTAAACACTTCCTAATATAGCCAATTTTATTTTTGCACTGTTGTGTTGATTGTCATTTTTTAACTTAGTGTAGTTGCTTAAAAAAATTATTTGCAATTGCAGATAAACATTTCTTAATAATGCTGATGCATAGCATAATTTCCACATTTATTACATTTAATAGTGAAGTCAATTCCTAAAATTTCTACTTTTTTAAGGTGAGATTAGTAATTAAAGATTTATGATCTGGATAACTAAGAAATAAGCTTTCATATTTGTGACTACTCAGCTTTTGAAATAGTTGAATTGCATTTCCAGATATAAAAGTTAACGATTATCGAAAAGTTCGTATTCGAAAATCTGAGTGCATGGTGGGGGGACTTGAAGAGCATCGAGTAAGGAAAAGGCTTAGCGGGTATCATTCAATGGACTCGACAGACATCGTGCAGAAGTGAGGCTTGAGTGGTGGAGTGACTTGAACAGCACCCAACGCGGAGAAAATCTGACGGGCACCATTCAGAAGTGGGACTCACCGGACATCGTGCAAAGGGATGGCTTGATCGTGAGGGACGTTGAAAAGTGGCATGAACTCAAGGATCCTTGTGCAGGAAGCTATCTTGACCACGAGAGCATTGTGCAGGGTAGCTGCTCGAGCTTGAGGGACATCATCAAAGGGTGGAAGAATCAGGGGGAGGTCTTGTGGTGGGGACATCCAAAGTAGTGAGTGAGGGTGGATAGTGGTGAGTGTAGGCAAAACGAGGGTCAAAACGGCAGGGAGTTCTCAATGGCAAAAGTTTTTCCGCGGGAGGCAGGTAGAGGGGTCTCAAATGGGAACGAACAAGCATGGAACAGCAACATGGCCCCTCAACACATCGGACCATTTTGCAGTCTTCGGGGGCAACAGGTTCCAGCAGGGCTCATCTAGCCGACTGGGCCTATGATATTCGCCAAGAGAAAATACTCGGCACCACCTGATGAAGTCACACTGACACAATCCATAGAGGGTTTACACTCTATAACAACACAAACACAGACTTGACCACACACTGGACGACAGGCAGGGTCACGGCTTGAAGCGACCGGTTGACAGTATATATCAGAATTACCGGAACAGGTCATCGCCAGGCAAGAGCCTGCAGCGGCACTTCAGGGATGTCCGGGGGAATCAGGCAGCAGTCCGGCAGGAGGTCTCCATGATCACAGACAGGGAGGACTACTGGTAAACACCAGAGGGTGTGGCAACTCATGTCAATCCAGCAGAGGTTCGCCTTGAAAATAAGGGGAGGGGGGGGGGACCCAGGATGCAGGAACAGAGCCGTTAAACATGAGGCACTCTCCCCATCACCTGTAAAAGAAATAAAATTTAGATATTACTATTCAACTCATTATTAGTATGAAATTATATGCAGTACGATTTCAAATGCAGTGACAGAAAGGCTAAAATCTTGTAATAATTGTATATATATTCAGCCAAATAAGCTTTGTTTTTCAAGGCATACCAACACAAGAACAATGTATGCATAGTAATTTTTTTTGATATGAGTATTACAACTTAATACTACAAAAAACCAATAGAACTGGATTAAGTTCCATTATTAAGAACTACACAACTTCGTGGCTTTAAAACTAACTTTTAATATTACATTGAACCAAACAAAAATAATTTAGGACTGCTGAGATACTCAATTTAGATATGTTATTCATATTTTATTGTTTGAATAAGTAGCAAAAGTACGATCCGTTTTAAAAAACACACCATGTTTATGCTTAAGAATTCAAATACCTTGCATATGGTAAATAAGTTTTGTATCTGTTTTAATTACAAGAAAAAAAAAGAATTGTACTTACTTGTAAAGCTAAGTAGATGTAATATATAACATGCGACATGTGTTCGGCGACCTGAAAGCTAAATTTAAAAATAAAATTTGTCCAGAAGAAATAACAACAACACATCACACATTGACTTCCATTTCGGCTTTCAGCTCCAATTTGTGACGTCACAGCCGCTTTTGAGGGGAAGGAGCAGGCCCGGATGAAACATAGATAATAGAGTGAGCGTGTAGCGAACTCCTTCAAGACGGCCCTGAAAAAACCTAAAACCCTGAAAAAAACAACCCTAAAACCCAAGTGGGTTGGTTTTTTCATGAAAAAAAACCAGGTTTTTAACAACCTTGGTTTAGTAATGCAAGATAAATAAGGATATGTATATAAAAAGACAATGGCAAATTCTTTTTTTTTAGCAATTAACCATGAGGTAATAATCAGCAATCAGGGATAAGAACTAAATACGAATGTAGTAATATTAATAATACATTCGTTTGTTTTCCAACCTAAAGTAAAGAAGTCCGTCTCCATTAAAATTAATCACAATATGTAATAAAAAAAATAATACTTTGTAAGAAAATGAATAAAAAGCTAACTAACCACAATCTGCCACTAGTTTATTTCCCTAGCTAATAATTTTATACAAACCGCCTCTAATGAAAATAAAATATAAAAAAATCTACGCTGCGAAAATACTAATATTTCGGCCGCGCATTTGCATAGCGCTCGAAGTTGCGTCGAAAAAAACGGGATATGGGCAGAAAAGGGAGTAATAACAAATTCTATAAAAATATTTAAAAAAAATATGTCTGTTACTATTTTTAATATTTTCCCTTTCTTCCCGTTTGTTTTCCGATGTTTCCGACCCGCTCAGAGTGTAATGAATGCGAGGTTGGTCTAAACTAAAGGAGATTTTAAAGTTTTGCTAAAGTTGCTTTTTTTTTTAAAAGTTGCTTTATTGAATTAAAATCGCTCTAGCTATACCAAGCGTAATGCATTATTTTTATAAATCTTAAATTTGGCCGACTTTCGCAAATTCAGACCTTTTTAGTACATCATTAACAGAAGTCCTACAAGCAAGACGGGAAATTTTATTTTCTTGAAAACAATCTTTCAAAAAAGAGCGATGAAAGCTAGTTATTGAAGAAATACATCATGACTGGGATTTCTTTAATGTTTATCGAATATTTTTTTTAAACTATTGACTTAATTAGGTAACGTTTATATCAAGACTACTATTTTAAGAAAATAATTTCTTCAGAAAAATATTCGAATATATTTTAGGAGGTGTTACCGCAGCCTTAAATAGATGCGGTTATAAGTTATTCGGAGAAACATATACTAGCGATAATGTTACCAAATAAGCACTTATATAAAAAGCGCGTCTTTTGCATTCCAAGTTAAAGAATAAGATATGTTACACTCTTAAAACAAAAGAGTGGAATCCACTCCAATAGGATAAGTGCATTTTCGATACTGGAAAGGAGTGAAAATTAGCTCAGACTGAGTTAAAACCACTCGTTTGGAGTGATCCTTTCGGAGTTTTAACTATAAAAAAAGAGTGAAATCCACTCCAATAGGATAAGTGCATTTTCGACACTGAAAATATTAAAAATTAACTCAGACTGAGTTAAATTCACTAGTTTGTCTAAGAGTGTAAGGAACTCGGCTAGATTTAAACTAAAGTTTTCAAGTGTAGAAAATTCAGTGGTATCCATATGCACTTATACGTAGTTATTTAAAATAATCTAAAACGCACAATTTACTGGGTAAGTATAGTAACGGAAGGAGAAAGAAAAAGTTCAAAAAAAAAAAAAGCGATTTTAAGTGCTTTCAGTACACTCTTAAAACAAACACTCCTAATTTAACTCAGTCTGAGTGGATTTCACTCCTCCAGACTGGAAAATGCACTTCTCCTTTTTAAGTGGATCCTTTGTGTGTTAAACCTCCGACAGGATCACTCCAAACGAGTGATTTTAACTCAGTCTGAGTAAATATGCATGCCTTTACGGCGTCGAAAATGCACTTCTCCAACTGGAGTGGATTTCACTTTTTTGTTTTAAGAGTGACAACCGCATCTATTTAAGGCCGCGGTAACACCTCCTAAAATATATTCGAATATTTTTCTGAAGAAATTCTTTTCTTAAAATAGTACACTCTTAAAACAAAAGAGTGAAATCCACTCCAGTTGGAGAAGTGCATTTTCGACACCCTAAAGGCACGCATATTTTCTCAGACTGAGTTAAAATCACTCGTTTGGAGTGATCCTGTCGGAGGTTTAACACACAAAGGATCCACTCCAAAAGGAGAAGTGCATTTTCCAGTCTGGAGGAGTGAAATCCACTCAGACCGAGTGAAATTAGGAGTGTTTGTTTTAAGAGTGTAAGTTATTCGGAGAAACATATACTAGCGATAATGTTATTAAATAAGCACTCATATAAAAAGCGCGTCTTTTGCATTCCAAGTTAAAGCATAAGAAATGTTACACTCTTAAAACAAAAGAGTGGAATCCACTCCAATAGGATAAGTGCATTTTCGATACTGGAAAGGAGTGAAAATTAGCTCAGACTGAGTTAAAACCACTCGTTTGGAGTGATCCTTTCGGAGTTTTAACTATAAAAAAAGAGTGAAATCCACTCCAATAGGATAAGTGCATTTTTGACACTGAAAATATTAAAAATTAACTCAGACTGAGTTAAATTCACTCGTTTGTTTTAAGAGTGTAAGGAATTCGGCTAGATTTAAACTAAAGTTTTCAAGTGTAGAAAATTCAGTGGTATCCATATGCACTTATACGTAGTTATTTAAAATAATCTAAAACGCACAATTTATTGGATAAGTATAGTAACGGAAAGAGAAGGAAAAAGTTGAAGAAAATAAAAAGCGATTTTAAGTGCTTTCAGCATATAACGCGCTCCATAAGAGTTCACATAAGTGCAATAATGTAAACTCCGGCCAACAGACGAGTTGGGTTGAGGTTATGTACGAAAAAGGTCAATAATCGCTGGCTCGCCATTAATGAAGAGGAAAGGAAACTTTCACTCGAATTTTTTCGTGCAATCCGAAACAAGTCAGACCACAAAACGGACTAACAAAACGAGCCTGGAAACAGGTCACAGGATGGCGGTTGCGATAACACTTCATTGATAGATCTAGTAATGATTTCCGTCGAACATTTACACGCACCGCGAAGTTGATCTGATTTATTATTGAAAATCATAGCACCGTTTTATAACAAACAGAACCTTATTCGAAGAGCGCATCGGAGTGGAATCGATGGTAGGCATTAAAGGTTATTTTATACAATAGCTATACCTACCTTATCGAAACAAAAGGGGTTAAAAGGTAATCAGCAGAGGGTTTTTTTTCTCTAATAGGGGCTGCAACATAGGCAGTCAAGCCTTTGCAGACGCGGCCTATTCCCCAGAACTGAGAGAATTTTTTTGTGGCACCAGTTAGGTGACTCTCGCTACCAATTTTGACGCACAGATTATAATGCATCTGAGCTCTCTGTGGATGTTAAAGTGTAAGACGAGATCTAATTTTGCCGAGAGAACCCAAACCAAATAGGCCCTCCAGGGATCTTATGCCACATAATCATGTGACATGCGTGTCCAAGTTTTTCCCATCCAGAAAATCTGACGACTCAGCCGTGGCTCGAACCCGCAATCTTGGGAATACGAGGCGGGCATGTTAACTTATCAGCCACTGAGCCGCTAAAAAATTGGCGGTCAAGCCTTTGCAGACTCGGCATACTCCGAAGAACTGAGAGCCATTTTTTTGCGGCACCATATAGGCGACTCTCGCACCCAATTTTGACGCGCAGATTATAATTAATTTTGAGGAGAGAATCCAAACCAAATGGGCCCTCCAGGGATCTTTTACATGCCACTTAATCATATGACATGCATGTGAATCAACAGTAAATGAGGATAATTTCACCTCCAGAGCTCTGCCAGGGTGGGCTTTTGTCCTCGGCGGCGGGATCGTGATTGGGTCACCATGAAGTGACAAGGCCAATACATTAGCTGTCCCCCAAAGCAACCTTATAGCGACATCTAAATCATACTGGACATCGTACAGAACTTTGAACCACGACAAATTTAACGTACACACAAGTCCAATTCAATATACACAATGTTACTTTTTTGGTAGGATTATTAATTTGGTTCAGCACAATCAGTTCTTTTTTAAGCATACATGTGCACATACTAATAAGGATCCGACATAGATCCAGATGGTGGTCAGTAAACGATCAGCCGACCATGGATTTAAAAATGGCCCGACCCGATTTGTTTAACCCTTTCACTACTGAAACGGCCCACGACGGCCGTACGACTAAGGATTCGATAATGATATCACATATAATATATCACCATATTACGAAGAAACAAAATTCCTTCGTAGCGAAAAGGTCGTAGCGAACGAGTTTTTAACTCTTCGACTACGAAATCATTAAAAGTTTGGAAATCATTATATTAGTATTGTTTTTTTCTTGAAAAAACTATTAATTACTAATTAAACATGGAAGGTACTAACCTTAACCCCTTTAGTTAATTTTTTTTAGATCCGCCCTTTAATAGGTCGCTCATTAAGTTAATTCAATTGGAGGTGGAACTTCTTTTGACTTCATCAGCAGCCTACCCATTCGCAGTTATTTGGAAGGTCATCTCGCGAACTTAGTCGCAGTTATTTAATTGAATAATAAATAGTAGTAGGTGGTTTTTTTTTTTGTTTCATGAGGAATCAAAAAAGTTATTTTTATTTCAACAGTTTAAAATTTCTTGAAAGAAAATAGTTTCAACTCTTTACGGTTCCAATAGTTACTTCAGACGATACTTCCGAAATACTTAGACACCATTTTTTGGAAATTTCTCAATTGGCTTACTTGTTACACATAGACACCGAATGATCCAACATACAAAGGAAGCTATACTTCATTTTCACTCCTAACTTATCAGTAGGTTCTGGGTTAAGAGAAAATAGCATTAGTTCACCCATAAAACCAATACGTTTTCTTTACAAATTATTACACTCCTCTAAATTCATTATTTTACTGATTAAAACCCTTCTCAGAAGTGCAACGTGTAACTCTAATTATGGGTTACTTGTTACTTTAATTAGCTTTGAAACAATTCAGTTATTGAGTTCACAATCTCAATTCTTTTGCAGACCGTTTTTTGAAATAATTGAATCTTTTGTCGATAAAATGGTTCCTCCATTTATCGTGTAGGGGAATGAATTCGTATCGGTAACCATCTCTCCACAGTTCCACACTGCCTGTTTTTCCAATTAAGAAAAAATACCCTTTTTAAAAGTTCTTAATATACAGAGCTAGAATTTCCTTTATCTGGTTGATGACAGCTTTCAGTTTTCGAAAACAAATTGGTTATAACAAGTGGATATGGAAGGTATAGTTATAATACGAGCAATTGCTTTACTATTCTAACATATACTCGTAGTAGGTTGGTTATCAAAACTTTCTTTATACTTATGATACTTAATAAATGATTCATAAGAAAACCACGATAATTTTATGTTTTGTAGATATATTTTTGATATATGTGTTAAAACGTTCGTGACTTTGGAGAAGAAAAGTTTAATGGACTCGAAGTTACAAGATTTAGGGTAAGGTGGGGTAAGTGGGCCATTGGGGCAAGTGGGGTATCAACAGAAGTTTATTATGTCCAATTGTCGACATATTGCTTTGAGAAAATCGATCTCTGCATTGAACTTTTATAATCTACATATCAATCCTGAAGAGTGCTGATGCAGTAAAAAAAATCATCCCAAACTAACTAGGTAATTTCGGCGTTGTGCCCAAACGACCTAACGCCCCATCCTAACGACACCACAAATTACAACTTTCGGGCGTAGGGATAGCTTTATATTACATAAAGCGAAGTGTGAATTGACGCCAAATGTTGCATAATCGCATCGCGAATTGTTGATAAACATTTTATGCGATTATTCCGAAGAAGCGGCATTTCAGTGAAGATAGGATGACTCAGTTCTATATGGAAAATTTACTTTTCCGCTTCCTATGACGTGATGCGAGTGTCATCTACACGTCTGGAATGCACGTTAAGGCGAAGAAGTTAAGAGGCGATGAGCGCATCTCATTTTATGCACCTCTCGCCCACGCGTGCAGATAAACAACCTGATTAAAATAAAAATAGTTATTTGCACAGATCGTAAAAAAAGGGTCAACATTTCGAAAGGCTGTGGCGGTACACAGCAACTCAGCACCGTCGTACAATTGCTCCAAAAGATCAAAATTTGATTGGGTCGTGGTTATTCGTTAGATACAATATAATAGTAAGTTTGTTTTCCAATAGCACTTTATACGCTTTTTAGAAATTGCCAAAAGATTGAAGTGCGCAATACAAGTAAAAAAAAATATATATATATAATATAATTTTTTCATCTAATGCAATCGAATGAGAATATGAAAAAAATAAGCCATTTATTTAAATTTGCTAAATAATTACCCATGTGTGCGTTACTAATAACGACTTATATCTTTAACGCAACATAGTTTAACTTTTTTCATGAATCAATTTATCTCATTTTATATTTGGTATAATAAAGCCGAAATCCTATAAGAAAGAGTAAAAGAAAATTATATTCGTCAGCAATTGTCAGCTAACATTGTCGCAAGACTCGCAATGTCCCATTATCATTTAGTGAAAGGAATGTTTCATGGCTGATTCCAGTGGAGAATTTGCTTAACATAGCATATAGAAAAGTTATGAATGCTTAGGGTGTGTTTTATTAATTTTAGTAGGACTTTTTTCATATCTCAAGATTTTCACTCTTTATGTAAAGATAACTTGTTTGTTATAAGAAGCCGGATGTTGGACCCTGTACCCGTGACGACTTTGTTTTCTTTATTTTCAGAAAAGAATAAGTTTTTCAATGAAAGTACATAAAATAGATAAAATACAAAAGGATGAGATTAAAAAAGGACATAATAAATGTCTCAAAAGTAATTCTTAATATCTTTTACCCACCACTGAATAAGAAAGAATAGTTAAATATGTATCAAATTAGGTTGGGGATTGGAAGGTTGGGATCAAATTTTGTCCGCAACACGTCTTTCCTTTGAAAAGCTAGTAACGCCAAAAAAAAAAAAAAAAATCAAAGTAGAAGAATTTCGTGACGAATCCGTCGTGGTCTTAAGGGGTCATAGGACTCTTAAAAATGTGCAAAGAAGGTACTACAAAGCATAGTTTGATCTTTCATGTCATTTTTGAACTACTCAACATATAAGTATAATTTTTTTATATGTAATTCTACAAGATTTGCTTAATATAAAACAAATTTTAAAATTTATGAAACTTTAGCCAAAACTAAAATAAATAATAACAAACATAACACTATCTGAACACATTGTGATTAGGCTTGCGCGGCAAATTGTGAGGTCAAAATTGAAAAAATGACCAAGAAAATGACTTTATATTGTCAAATATGTATAAACAAAGACTTATACCTAAATTCTCAGCTCAATTTTAGTTAGAAATTATTTTAAGACCTTTTTTCTAAAAAAATTCATAAAATTTTAAAAATTTTGATTTTAAAGTTTTTTAAAAATAATTTTTAATTAAAATTGAGCTGAGAATTTAGGTATAAGTCTTTGTTTGTACATATTTGTACAATATAAAGTCATTTTCTTGGTCATTTTTTCAATTTTGACCTCACAATTTGCCGCGCAAGCCTAATCACAATGTGTTCAAATAGCTTCATGTTTAATATCATTTATTTTAGTTTTGGCTAAAGTTTCATAAATTTTAAAACTTGTTTTATATTGAGTAAATCGTGTAGAATTACATACAAAAAAATTATACTTATATATTGAGTAGTTAAAAAATTACATGAAAGATCAAACAAAACTTTGTAGTACCTTCTTTGCACATTTTTAAGAGTCCTATGACCCCTTAAGTCCCGATATTGAGTACGCTGTCGCCTGAGGATTGCATTGGATACCGACGAAGCACTCGAGTGTCGGCCTCGTACCTTGACTGCGGTTTAAAATAAAGAAGCCTTGAGTAAAAGTATGTATAAAGCCCTCAGTGAGACGATCGTCTAACGAAACGAAAACAAGTCGCAATGGTTACGTGACACTAAAAAATTTCATGCAAGTCATCGACGAGAATAATCTACAAACATTTCAGAACAAGTTACGTCACAATAAAAAGTACGACAGGAATTGCAACATTAGTGTCAGTACGTGAGAAAAATATAACTAAATGTTTTCTGAACGACATTCAGTTCACGTGAGTCTACAAAGGAACCAATGGGTTGACCGTTGAATCAAGAAGTTGTAACTTTCACTGTCTGACACACAAATGAAGTAACACGTTTCCTGAAGCCTGAAGCTAGGCGTTGGTCTGATACTGTAATATTTTAGTTAATGCTTGTAAGTTTTATAACCACAATCATGACTGATATTCTGGGCTGGAAAATCCGAAACTTGCCCAAAATACTTTTATAACTGTGTTGCTTAAAAGTATACCAAACTGAATTGATATTTTGTGATTATTTGTGATATTATTCTGTGATATTTTGCAGATTATTGATTTCCTAAAATTTTAGTTTCAAAATGTACAAATATCAACACCCAACAGTAACTTATTTTACAAAAAAAAGTTTGGTCAGTTCTTTAAAATTATCGAAAACTAGAAAAATTCACTTGCTCGTTCAGCCAGTTGAAAATATATATACAGGGTGGTAATAAAATAACGCTCGCTATTCGGAGTGGTCTGTAGCTTTAATGAATAATCCAAATGCAAAAAACTTTGAGACACTTACTAATCAAGAAGGGGGGAAAAAGAATGGAATCATAAAAAACAAACTCGTCACTTGAGCAGGGTTCTAAATTACGAGGCGTAATTAGCTGTGTTGGCCATAATTGACGATGCCTCGTAATTTGGAATCCTGTTCAAGATACGAGTTTTTTTTATGATTATTTTTTTATGATTATTTTTAGGATTCTATTTTTTTATGGTTCCATACTTTCCCTCCCTTCTTGATTAGTAAATGTCTCAATTTTTGATGCAGTTGGATTATTCATTAAAGCTACAGTCCACTCCGAATAGCGAGCGTTATTTTATGACCACCCTGTATATACTTGCTTGATCCTAATTTTTATTTGCCTCTCTGGAAGTCGGTCAATACAATTTTTTCGAAACTTGGAGGTTCTACTTCTTTCAATTTTTTTTTATTATGCTTGGCAAGAGATTGCGATAGGGAGATACCTGTTCGCTAGTACACCGCTCGGGTACTCCAGCGCACTCACTTGTTTGGAAATTGTAGCTGTTTAAATTGATTTGCGTTGGTTTTTTATATAAATAAAGATTAATGGCGTACAATTTAATGATAAAACAATAATGTGTCAGTGAAACTGAAATTTGAGTCTTTTTAAATAAAAAGACTCAAATTTCAGTTTCACTGACACATTATTGTTTTATCATTAAATTGTACACCATTAATCTTTATATATATATAAAAACCAACGAAGCAAAAAAAATTTTACTGCTTACTTGACCGACGAAGCAACTTGCACGACTTACAGCCAATTGAATTCAAGTAAAACGTTAAGTAATAGGAACTAGTAAAAACAAAGGACAAAATGCAAATAAGTCCGAGCAATTAAGTTAAGCATTTTTGAACATTCAAAACTTGTGCATAGTTTAACGACAAAAAGTTAAAGATTATTATATTTTTCCTAAAATCGCGAATGAATTAGGTTATACTATAGGTTCTGGTATTAAGAAGTTAAGCTGAATAAGTTGGTAAAAATCCTTGTAATTTACCGATTAAATTCATAAAAATTATCTTCAGATATCTCACGATACAGTTTTAATACAGATTTTAGCACATGAATTAAAAATATTCATCGGGATCATCTAGATCAGGGTTTGCCAACCGGTGGTACGCGGGAAAATTTCAAGTGGTACGCGTGAGTGATATGAGCAACATGATGATTGATGATACTACTATTTTTGATGTCATTTGCTACGAGTTACATGTGTGAGAGTGGATTTTCTGAACTCTTGTACAAACAATAAACATAAAAAATAATAAGTGTTGAATTGGACGTAAGAGTAAAAATAAGTACAATTACTCCTATTGTTGATATTTAAATCACAGGCAAAAAACAACTAGATTTGCACTAAAGTCTAGTATATTTTATATGATGATTAATTTTTTTGCTAAGTTTTTACTAATATTTTATGTGTATGTTTTCAGACCTATGAGTAATATATACAACTATAAATTAATACCATTTTGTTCTTTTTATTTCTCCTTTATTGCAAGCATGTCATTAATAAACAAATATCTAACCATTAAATATGAAATTTCCTCAGGAATTTGATACAAAAAGAATTTGAACTCTTTTAGAAGAGAAAATATTATACGCTTATTAAAATATTTAGGTATGGTGGTACGCCTAAGTTTCTCAAATAGTGAAGTGGTACGCAGGTTGAAAAAGGTTGGGAACCCCTAATCTAGATTTAAGATCAAATTATAATTTCTATTATTGATATTCAAATAGAAGTGTTGCTACAAAGAAACTTAGTTAACATCTATGGTTGCTTACTGTCTACATCTAAAAATTGAGAAAGTTCTGATAACAGCACATCAACAAGAAAAAGATGACAGCAATGCCTTTACATGTCTGAAATGTAATTCCAGTAAAATAACCGAAATTCAAGTTCTAAACATAAATAATCACAACAATGGCACATTCGTCAACGATACAGCAGCGGAAGAGAGCAGCCGTTATAAGAACGGAACTGATAACGCAACTGTCCCACGTCATATTGAGAAGTTCTTGAAGTATCAATAAATAAAAATAGAATGACACACTAAACGCTCTTCGAAATACATAAAGGCACAGTATTAAAAATGGGTTATCAATTTTGAGAATTAGTGATCTTGAGATATTTTAGAATATCATCGGTTAATAATAGCTCCGAATACGTCGTTCTCAATTTTAAGAACATGCATGTTCCCATTTTTGAGAAAAAATTATATCTCCAACTTGGGCGCGAACCCACGATTTGAGGATTTATGCAATCAGCACAGTGAGTGAAGCTATTTGAATTTGTGAATTTCAGGTTCATGATCTCAAATTTGAGATTTTAAAAAATGGCATTTGTTTTGGCGAATATTGTTCTTGAAATAAAATAACAATATGCTGATACTTGTATTTGAGAGTTTCATTTAAACAACGAATACGGGGTGAAAGTAGTCAAATTAACAAGTATATTTTGGACGGAATGTAGAATTAATTAGCAACTGAACCAAAGTGAGTTTTGTTGTTTTTTAAAGAATTAATTCACGAGAGCCATACGAGATTGAAAAGACTGCAGTTCAGTCTAATCTCCATTGAGGAACAAAATGCAACAAAAGTATAAATAGTGAATACCTACTTATCTGTGCAATTTTTTAACCTTAAGTTGTATAACAGATAGAAAATAAATTATCTACCATAATCCGAAAATTGAAACAGCCAGCAAAAAAATATCAGGTTTTAATTTTAGTTTGCAGGCATAAGCCAATTTAAAGTAGCAACCAATTTTCATAGCCTCTTACTCCAGAATTGTTACAAATTTCTACAACTAGAAAATTAGAATAGTTTGAATTAGGGGCAGATCCAGAAAAATTTGGCAAGGGGGCGGTCAAAAAACTTACATAGAGGTAGTAATTGATAATAATCTAAAATTATGAATAAAATTCATTAAATACTAAGTTAGTATGAAACTTTATTGATTAAGATTCAATTCAAAACATTAGTATTTAAATATTCTTTAAATTAATTAAATGGTTAATAATCAATATAATATTTAAATAGAAAGCCTTAATTAGCATGATAGTTTATAGCTCTTTTTTAATAATGAGCACAGAATATTAGTAGAAATTTAAATAAAAACAGTTACTATGCCAAAATTTTATTCTGTAATTCCTATTATACTTTCAGGATATTTTGTACAATGAGTTTGTCAGATTTCATTTATATATTTTTTTCTCCACAAAAATACAGAAAAACTCCTGCATAACTGAAGTTTCTACTCATTCTCACAGGGTGGGGGAGGGGGGAGTGTTTTGAAACAACTCATGAACTCATCATGTGTGTGAAATAAGCTTCCATATAGGGCCACTATCATTGGCACCAGACAGTAAAAAAAAAATCCATTACCATACTATAGAAGTTCTTACTTTTACGTGAATTTATGAGGAAACAACTATTCTATAAAAAAAAGCTGGCTTGAACAAATATTATGTCCATGTATCGTCCCCTTACCTGTCCATGTATCGAAGAGGGGAGGTAATCTATAATTATCTCAAAGGGCTCTATGGGATTTCAAAAACTCAACACAAAGAAGCATACATCCATTCATGGGCTTTGAGTAGGAAGGGTTAAAAAGAAAACTTTTATCAAAGAAATACGACAGGGGGGTTCAACTGACCCCTTGATCATCCCCCCCTTGATTCGGATTTTGATCTTAAAAGAACTTGTCATACCAAGGTCTGACTATTTACTCATTCTGGTTAGTACAGGGAGAGGCAAATAAAAGTGGCCCCAACGTGGAGATAAGAATACGACAGAAGTGTTGCTAAGTCAAAAACCAATACAAAAACAGGTTTGCTAACTGAAGCTATTGGTTGCTTCATAAGCCCAAACAAACACTTGAAGACTTATTTGCCGGCAACTACACTATGGTTTGAGAAGCTAGTTGAAATGAAATATAAACATGGTAGAGCTGATCAAGAAAAGTTCCCACGAGTGATTAATTTATCCTAGAGAATCGGACCTTCTTGTTTTTGTAAATACAAAAAACATTCTAAATAGCTTGCAGGACACACAATATGCATTATGGGACATCTTCATACAATACGAACAAAGATCTGAACTCGCCACTAGTCCACGAGTAGCTCTAATGTGAAGCTAATCGATCCAACCAGGTGGCTTCAAGAGTTTTTCTTGCCAAGCATTTCAACGTATTCCTATCTCTAGACCGGGGTCACTTTTATTTGCCTCACCCTGTATATTACCTGCTGGTCTGGGCATTAAAACAAAATCAACATTAGAATTAGACTTAACTAGCAATATTTAACATTGCATCAACATGCTTGTTGCACAGCAACTGTAGTTTATTGGATTAAATTGGAAGTTCTGAAGTAATATTAAAAATTAAGAGTGGATAAGTGGAAATAATTTGTTTTACTAACTCAAACAATCTTGGTGTTTGTTTGTATTCAATTATAGCATTTAAAAAAGGTGGCATGTGAACAGTTACGTTGTTTCATAAAGTATTTTGATCTTTGTTTTTACACCCGATATGGTGATACTGAAACTAGCTTAATGAATCTTTTTTTATATTAAAATTCATATTTGTTTTTGGTTAGTATTGGTAGAGATTACCACAGTTTCACTCAAGTTAAAATACCTGAGAGGCTGTTGTCTCATAACAGCTCATTGTCAAGACCTTACATTTTCTCAGGTGACACAGTCAGGCCTTATATGCAACTAAGCATGAGACACTCTCATAAGAGTAAAACATTTTCCACATATATAAGTAAAAGTCTAAATTTAGACACACATCACTAATTAAAACCTAGTAGCAATATTATCTTACAGGCACCTACCAAACAGAGCACACATTAAAAATTGAAGTATGGCTGTAATCTGAACCAGTTTTTCCTACAGTTACTGCCTTCAACAATTTCAAAATAAATAATTAAACTACATGTCATTAATATTGAGGCCTAGTGGCTTAGTGGTTGTGGCACAGGGCCGGGGATCCAATCCTGGATTGGGTGAGGTTGAACCATATATCTTTTCATCCCTTGAGTGGGTCGATAAAATGGGTACCAAGCATGCTTGGGAACTAAACACTGGGGGTTCTGTGTGAGGATAACCACCTTGCCAGCCTGGGACATATGCCTAGCATCCCAAAGCCCTAGTTTACGAAAGCTGATATGGGCACAGCAGGCCTTGGTCCAGTAGTGGGCTGTTGTGCCGGGGAGTTTTAGTTGTAATCGTTAATATTACATCTGCCAACCAGGACACATTAAAAAATAAAGTGCAGTCGAATGGGGCAACTCCTGCCCAAGGATAATACCCTACACTCCGTGCCCTGCCAACCTAACTTGGGTAAAAACAAAGAGTAAAAAGGCAGAGGGGAAAGCGCGGTTGGTCCGAGTTGGAAACACTTGTAAGGCAATATTTACATATAAAATTATCTGAATACAATTTAACCCAAATACACTTTCCATTCTGATAAAATTGCCAAATTTTCACAAATAATATTCGAATTTGCTAGACCTTAAACGAAATTAAGGCCTTACTTTTAACATGTTTTTTAATGGATTCACAAAGGGACAGACGCGCTCGTTAAATCTGTGGAGTCCAAAGTCCCGACGGCGTCAGCGTACGATGTCGCTCAAAGTTTCCGTTGGGTGCCCGCTCAGGTGTCGATCTCGTCACTTGACCAGGGTTCTAAATTATGAGACGTTATTGGCTGTGTTAAAGCTCCTGACGGGGGCTAGAAATAGGCAGCCGGAAACGATTACATTACAATGGATTCACAAATAATTTATGGAACTCTTTACATCCGCGGAAGGATCTTCTCCATAGCCATATTTCTATTGACCCAACTTAGGTTGGCAAGGAGTGTAGTATTGACTTTTGCCTTATAATGTTTTATACACATATGTCAAGGCAGAGTTGCCACTAATTAAAAAAAGCAAGCACATTTTAAAGGAGTGCATTTAAAGAGAAGTTATTAGCTTGAAAGGGTTGGATCAAAGTAACCCCCATTTGGCGGTATATTTTTATGAAGTATTTTTTACAAAGATTATGTAAGCAATAAAAAATTGATTAAATTAATGAAAATACGACCCATTTAAAATAAATTAATACGCTGCATAAATGCAAGAAGTTTTAAACCCAGTTCTTTTGTTTAATTTTTTTCTTGGTATCTTTTATTTCAAGATATTTAGGAAAAAAATTAGTAAATTTTTGTGGATTAAAAAAAAGTGTCATTTGTATCAAATTAACCGAATTTAAAAGTCAAATAAATACTAGCTCTAAATTGAATGATCTGTTTACATTTAGGTTAAAACGTGTTTTTTTTTTAAAGCTAGTGAAGCATTAATCCAATTAAAAATAAATTTTGGAAACAAAAAGCTTCCCTTCAACAATTAGTAGGTTTACCTTACCTTTTGATATCCCAAAACTTTCTCTTTTGATACATTTTTCAAACAATAAAGAAAAAGATTTTAAAAATACTTTTGGTACCATAAAAGAATGGGAAAAAATAGAGTTTACAAAAACATCCTTGCCAACATTTTTCTAAAATTCAAGTATTTTGAAAAACATTTTGATGAGGTTAGACATGCCGAGACATAACTTTATTTATCACCTAACAGCATGTCAATAACTTTATATTTATATTTAAAATGAAAACTTCAACAATGCCGGTATAAACCACGTTTTCCAAGTGATACTGGGAGGGGCAACATGTCAAAACCTTTTGTTTACTTTGGTAAGCAAACTTTTTTAGGAAAAGGAAAGATTATTTTTCTCTTAGGTTAATTCCTAGTTTCGGTATACGGCGACTTTTTATTTCTCGCCAAACTTGTTGGCGAGAAAACATCGCGTAGCCACGCGTGATTGGACGACACTACTCGGAAACCGCGAAGTCAAACAACTGTAAATCACGTGACGCGGTTCTGGGAGTCGCTAAGGGAAAAAATGTCCGCCATTTTCAAAATCCGTTACACTGCATGTGACAACAGAAATTATCAAATGTAACGTGAACTTCAGCCACTTTACCTCAATAATATCAGGAAAAATGCAGAAAAAAATTGTTTCTTTTCAACTAAGTTATCGCCGATTGTTAAAAAATTCAAATACATTATTTTAAGAATAAATACCTACAATCACGCAGCGAATTTTCCAGTACACAACAAACGCGCGGCAAAATGCAAAAAATCCAATGAGATGGAATCCGTCACGTTTTCCGTTGTTAATAAACGGTTTAAATTAAATTTATGATACATTTCGCAATAATTGAGAAAATTTAAATCAAAATGCAGATGATTTAAGCATTTAAAACAACTATTATCCGAGTAGCGTTATCCGAAAAACACCGACCTGACCGGAAATGGTCGTTCACAACTGAACGAATCCCAAGAAAAAAAAATCAAAAGTGACTCATCACATTGCGAACCCCCCTTCTCCCCCGTCAGGTTTTAGGGTTGTCATACACATCGCGGGAGGAATTTCAGTACATGGTTGCCAGATTAAAATTATTTATCGCTCTTTTTTTGTCGCCAACATTCCGAAAAAGTCGCCGTATACCGAAACTAGGATTTAACCTTCTCTTACCTTGCCCTCAAATTCTTCATAAATTCATCCATATTTATATCCTCCAAGAGCACAAAGTCTCCAATCCCTGTTTCGCCGAAATCGGCCATCGTTGAAAAGTTTAAAATTGACAGTTCGCGTAACAAAACAATTCCGTACTTCACCGGCTTCAAAGAAAATTGAAATGCTCTACGAAACAACTCAACAAACAACGTTCGCTGTAGGTTTGCCAGTCTGCACAATTTGGCGCATTTTTTCTTCCTTTATTATCGCCAACCCCGGTTTTTCTCGCCTATGTTTTGTGACGCATGCATTGAAAGGCACGCAAAAATGACTACACTTTCTTAGTTGAAAAAAAATTACGAATGTTTTGGATAAATTACACAGAATGTTTTGGATAAATTACACAGAATGTTTTAATTTTTTTCTTAGTAGCGGATCGTAAGGACAAGGATGCTGCTTGAGAGTCTCTCCTTTCCAAAAAAATTTGAATTATCAAGCACTAAATAAACAAAATTCCAATGCATTTATGGATAACAACTTGATTTTTAGTAGTTATAAGGGAAATTAAAAAATTTAAATTTATTAAAAGGGATAATTAATTACTCAAGTTAATCTAATAAAGTTTATATTTATAAGATCGGCAAAACAGCCCCCCCCCCCCAAAAAAAAAAAAAACAATTTTTGGATCTAATCTATTGCTGATTTTAACTATAAAATTTCTAAAAAATGTGGCAAAAATTTAAAAATTTAACCAAACATTTTTGTAAAAAATTTTAGTTACACAATAAGCATTTAAAAAAAAGATCCAGCAAGAAATTCCTTTTAGCTTATTTAAAATAGAATAAGCCATATTAAAACAATATTTCGAAAGGTGTCCTTCGACTTTTTGACACTTGTGTTGAAATCTAACATATATAAAAAGAACTTAAAAATCTATAAAACTAGATAAAATTTTGAACTTTAATATTGAAAGAAAAACAAAAACTCTTTATGACTGTGAAAGCAGCTATAATTTATGTGTTCCGTTAAAAATTTTTATCCATATTTTAACCAATACAAAATTAAGAAGCTAAGATATGGAAAATGCGTGAATTGTCTTGTCATGTTATTAAATAAGCGACATTTTGTAAATAAATTTGAATAAATGTAAATTGGTTCTTATTCACAATCATGCAATTAAACACCAAATATAATTAAATCAATTATCATACAACATGTTTTATTGAACTACTATGTTTTACTGCATAAAAATTCACTACGATATTGATATTATGATAGTTGCATCAAAGTTGGGCCTACTACACGTATTTCGACAGCTGTTTCAACAGTTGAGAGCACTTGTTCATTGTTTTTCATTCCACTTACTCAGCCAAGTAATGGTGATAGCATTAATTTCATTCGACCTGGGTAATTAATTTTCATCAGTAAATATAAGTAAGGTAACACCGGCTGGCTACTACTAGTCATTCGTGAATAAGTTTCTATTATACTTTTTTTCATGCGTTTCATGCGTAACGCTCTAAGTACGGGTAATTTATTTATTTATTTATTTATTTATTTATTTATTTATTTATTTATTTATTTATTTATTTATTTATTTATTTATTTATTTATTTATTTATTTATTTATTTATTTATTTATTTATTTATTTATTTATTTATTTATTTATTTATTTATTTATTTATTTATTTATTTATTTATTTATTTATTTATTTATTTATTTATTTATTTATTTATTTATTTATTTATTTATTTATTTATTTATTTATTTATTTATTTATTTATTTATTTATTTATTTATTTATTTATTTATTTATTTATTTATTTATTTGCTTGTGGGAGGGGGGGGGGGCTCGGGAGAGAGCTATTAAGAGTTCTTCAAAAAAATGGTGAGCAAGAGCGACCAAATTGTCATTAATTTTTCAAAACTCCTCCAGAAAAGTTAAAGTCCCTTTTACCCTACTTTTCCAAAACTGTTAGAGCTGATCAGTATTGTAGACCCAATATGTATTGCTTTTGAAACTACATTGTGAGACCAAGAATAAAATTAAAATGTAGGCGCTTTTTTTACCAGGAATAAAATAGTACTACGGTTAATTTTTTTTAAAACTAATTTTCAAAAGTTAAAATAGTTTAGCCAAATGTCAATAAACCGAAATAATACATTACGTCCGCAGAAATATTCAAAAATTACTTATTAAGTACATGGGATAACCATCCTTAATTCTTAATACGAACTCTTACAATTGCCGATAACATGTCAGATATTGCAACCCCCAAAATCTCACTTAGCGGAGATATTCTTGAGCAATGTAACATACAATACCTTTTTGTTAGTACGACATTTCATTCGGATCTGTTAAAATGTGTGAGTATTCACAGCTGACCGCATGTTGTGCTGTGTGTAAATTTACCTATGTTGTGTGAAGAGGAGAAACAGCGAATCTATAAAGCCGTATCCAAACAAGTGATATCAATTTAACGGTAGAATGAGTGATGGTTTTGCTATCAAATGCTTGAGGGGTTTAATAGATGTTGTGCTTGTGCATATTCCGTTTTTTTTTTATTTGGCATGTATAATGGTGTGGAAACATGATGTGGAAATATAATTTAATGTGATTTGCTGAGTAATTTTTTTCTTATGATTTATAGATTTCTTTTACATTTATAAAAAATATTATCCTTCATAATATTCACGATTCACGTCATATAAAATGCATAGGTTTTTTCTTTCCTAATTCACAACAAATATATTTTCTATTATCCTACTTTTTCCATAATTGAAATGAAATTTATGATTTCGTGATAGTGGTGATTTTGTACAGACAGGTAGTCATAAGTCATAGAAATAATGCGTTTTTCTCATTAGTACTGCTAGCAAAGTACTTATAGTGCTAAAATGTAAGGTTATTGATTTTCTAAAACCAAAGTTGCACAATTTGATCTGTACATAATCGCAATAAAAATATTTAAAAAAAATTAATAAACAAGTGCCATTTAAACTAATTTTATAATTAAATCCTTTTTTTATAGAGTAAAAAGTGAAAAGTTCTGCAATAGTCTCTCAAACAAATAGAATACATCCTACAGAAGCTATCAGGCTAGTGTATTACATTATTTTTTACGAAAATTGTAAATAAAACAAAATAATAAAGTCCTACCTTCTATATTGAAAAATTTCCAGGGTAAGGTACACCTGTTTCAACAGCTTTTCATTTAATAAAAGACGACAATTGAAAAGTTTATATTCATCCTGCCCCCCCCCCCCCCCCCATCAAATCTTATCATTAAACTGACCAATGACTGCGTAGGTCTTAAATACGATACTGTTTATACAACATAGCATCATTTGTTGCAAGTTCAAATGCAATAGCAATACTATAGAAGTTTATTTAACTCTTTGTGTGTGCATTTCAGCCTTTGAGATGGGCAGACTCTTAAATTCGTCATTTAAACAAAATCAGTTCTTCAATCAATGAAACTTAATTGAAACGATACCATTTATTTATTAATATTTGTGGAAGCAAAATATGATGCACAAAAAATGTATATTTTTGGATATTAATACAGACCCAGACAGCTTTTGAAACTTTTTCAACCAATACTTCAAACAGATTTTTAAGCTTTGAATTCACTGTACCGAATCACAAGTCGGGATTTTAAGAAGATTACGTCTGTCTCGAGTGTCTTTTGTTTGACCAACTCAAACAACACCGCTGATGAATATGCTACAGTTATTAACTAAGCTAATTATTGCTGGATTATCACAGATCATATTCACTTTGAGGATTTGAGGTCAACTGTCACTCTCAAAAAATTGTCTTCAAAACAAAACGTATTAAACAAAGATGTTTGTAAATATACAGTTAAAATCGGTTTCAACTACTTCGTTTACAACGACAACTCGCTTAGGGGAGAGCAGGGGAATCCCGCCACCTCGGGTAATACCGCCACCCCTTGTATCTCGTCAGCGGTGTGTGTGGGAGGGAGCTGTGAGCGCTGACCTGTAGCAGGAGACAAAGTAATTTGTAGTATAAACGCTGATGGCCGTGCGGTGAGTTGGTGTAAAGTTATTTAAAAAATACGGTTTTTAGTGATTTTCATCTAATCTTGAGCCTTCTGGAATTAAGCGATAAGTGACTGCTATCTCTAAGTTAGATAAATCAGTTATATATCATTTAAAAGAGTAATTATTTGGCTATTTTATCACGTCGTTAGTTTGGACGCTAGGCTAACTGTCTTTCTTTAAACAATCGTCTATGCCATTATGTCTTACTGGGGTAATGCCGCCACATCACTCTGGGGTTATGCCGCCACATGCAAAAGGGTGGCGGCATAATCCGTAAAATAGAAATTTCATATATTGGCCCTACAACCTATTAGTTTTCGTTAGAGATGCCACGTATCCGAAAAAGAATAACTGAACTGGTCAAATAGACCAACGAAGCTTTTAAAAAAAACCTGCATAGTTAGTTGCACACAGAAAGTTAATAAAAGAGCTGTACCCTGTACAATTTACCATTCCAAAGTTAATTAAACCTATTTGAGTTCTATATGTATTGCTTTATTATGTAATTTTCCATTATTTATAGATTATTTGCTTTGTTTATTGATGTGGCGGCATTACCCCAGGTACCGGGGTAATCCCGCCACTGTGCGAGCTTTAGAAAAATAAAATTTTATTCAGTTTCTATTAAAGATTTAAATTTTAAAAAATCACTACAAGATAGGTTATGAACTGTAGTATGCTATGCTCATTACATTTTACATTAATTGCAACACAATTCTGCATGAAAATTCAATTTCCCTTAAGGTGGCGCCATTCCCCTTCTCTCCCCTATAACATCAAAATGTTTGTTCCCTTGAAATGCTCGTAGAACGTAATGTTTTAATATATATTTTGCTTATAACGACAATTTTTGATTAACTCCACATTTACAACGCTAAAAATATATGATATTCAAATATTCCCCCCGTTTATACAGTAGTCCCGCTTATCCGAAAGGTACGGGACCAAAATTGAGCAGCAAAAATAAAAATAAAAAATTACTGCATATTTTGAGAAATAAATCCAACTTTGTAAGTATACGTATTTATTTTTTGTGTATTTATTTATGCTTATACATTTCTTATTTTAACTGAAGGACTCTGGAATTTTTTTGATAAACCGATTTTCGGATAACCGGGATTCGGATAAACGGGACTCTTTTGTATAAGATATTCAAAATGCCTTTTCAAAGAAGGGATTTTTCCTAAAGAAAACAATTTTTTAAACATGCGTTTCACTATTTAAATTTTATTTACAATATTTTCCTAACGAATGCGATAAACCACTCCAAAACTGAAAAAAAAATGAAAAATTATTGAATCGGGGAAATTTATTTCGCACGTAAAACAATTATTGACCGGAGAATGAGAAACTAAACTACTACACTGATGATGGCACATAAGGTTAAAATTTATTCAATATCTGTTCTTTTTTTTTAAACTTAAATTAATAATATGAGAATGAGTTAGTCTATAATGCGTATTTAAATGATTTACTTCACTTAATTTGCAACCTTGTTCAAAACGTTACTCTTTTTTAACCCTCTAATGCATACTGTTGCCATATGGCAACAAGTAACATAATCCACTTTATTCTATTAAAGTAGAGCTCCCTCCCTCTCGACAAACATGTGTTTTTTTTTTCATCTATTACATTCCATTTTAAAGTTTTAGCCACTATTAACCCTCATAGATGACAGTAGTAAAAGTGTATTCAAAATTAAAGAGTGAAGTTATTAACTGTTGCGAAATCACGTCTTTGGCTGTATTCAAAGTATAAACTAAAGTAATAAGTATTACTAAATACAAATAAATTGTTTTGAAAAAATAATTATAGTTCAAGATTGTTTTGTATTTCAAAATATATTTAGTAGTTTTCTAGTCATTCTTGTCAAAATTGGAATTTTGTAGTGGGTTTTTGCTATATGGCAAAAATTTTAAAAATTGAAATTATTTAAATTCCAATGCAGTTAATTTTTTTTTCAGTATTTTTCGTATATGAGTATCAAAGATACAAATTTATTTTTTCAAGATGAAAAAAAAATCATGCAATACAGGGTTAACTTCATGGTCATCCTTCATCATCACGGTCCCTTGAAAGGGTTGTATAATCAAAGTCCGAACATCCAACTCTGATACATCGGTGAGTGGTGCAGCGGACGTGAGTCATTAGTGGGTGTTTCACATCTAACCAAATAGAAATGACTAAATTTGAAATTAACTGATTTGCAATCAGAGAAAGCTTTGCGTATTGGTAAGCGAAGTATAATCCGTTTCAAAAATATAAGACCTCATTTTTTTGCCGTTTCTTAACAAAGACACAATTTTATTGTAAATGTAAATGTTATATTTGAGAGAACGCAATTTAAAAGTGTTTATTCACTTGATAAAATTAATTTACGGGAAATTTCATGCGTGACGGAATGACATTTTGCACTGAAGTAAAACAATTACAACAAAGCTATTGTCAAAGGAAAATTGTGTTTTTTTAAAGTTTATATATTACTGTTAATGATTAAAAGATTATAAAAAAAAGTTGAATTTTTTTTTAAAAAAAGTATATATTTGTTATTTTATAAATGACTAACTTCTTTTTGTGCTACGGAATGACATTTTTGCAACCACGACTGCATCCTGGTACTTAAAAATGGAAATTCCTGTGAATTGCAATTCATTGAGTTTTTAAAATAATGGGCAGATCTTAAATATGATATTTAACCTATGTAAATTATAATTTAGAGCTACCTACCTGTAACATTAGTTAAGTTGTTAATTGTCATTGGACGTTATGGAATGACTAAAAGTTCCATAAACATATATATTAAATTAAAAGTTTGTAAAGTAATAAATTAATTTTTTTATTATCTAGAATACTAATAAGATACTATTAAATATTACATTATATGCATTTATTCACATGTGAAAGGTTTTTCAAACACTTATCGAGGTCGATTTCAAACTAGTTGAAATGCGTCTAAATTTGCCGAAAAAACAAATATTTTTTGTCCACACGGAATCTATTTTCTTTTTCGGAAACGTGAAAACATTGCCTTTATCGCCCTGCTTTCTTAAACCATAATTTGCAAGTTGGAATTTTTTTAAAAACTTATTAATAAATATTTTTAAAAAAATTAATATTTTAAGAAGTTGACATTTTTATGGAATTGCCCTCTACATAAAACAGAATTTTTTACTGCAGCAGATAATGTTTGTAGTTTACTTGCAACTAAAATCATCTGGCAAAAAAAATCTACATTAATTCCATTACCGTTATTTATTAAATTCTTGAATAACAAATGTCATATGAAGAAAAAGTCTTAATATTTGTTTTAAAAATTGAAAAAGAAAGTCTAGTTATCGTTTAAGATAAATATAGGCAGTTTAACAAGGTCTGATAGAGAACGCTCATCTAAGATTAAGCACCAAGGTTTTCACCTTAATAAATTATTTTTAAGATTTTAATGCCTAGCTGAGAAGGTTTCATAGCAAAAACTTTATTTTTGTTTCCATAAAAAGTTTTTCAAATTTGAAGTTCCTTTCTCTAAAAAATCCTTGTTTCCCATTGTAATATATATCAGATGAAGCATATATTACCAAATTATAGTAGAACAGAAATGTATGTCATGCGCTCCCTGATCTTTTTTTTTTGTCCCAAAACATACCAGCAATAATAATTTCTGTTCAGATTGTTTATTTCAACTTTTCACTATTGGAAAATTTAACAATTTTTACTATTGGAAAATTTAACGTGTAGTCCGACGACATGTCATTCTAAACACCTATGCCCATTGTCCATGTTGGTATGGTCCTTATAAGGCTACAAGCAGTCGAGTTTTCTCTTTTGCTTGTAAAATTTAAGAATATGGATGTATACTCGAAACTTGGCCTAAAAGTTAAATGATATGCTTATTAAAAAATCTAATGTTTTATGTCATAAAAATATTTATCTTGTGTTGCAATTAACATTTTTTACTATTATTGCGATCATTTTGTTTTTGTCCTGTTTTTTTTACTTATATAGGTTTTTTTAATTATTTTTTATACAATCGCTCTTCAAATTAAATTTTAATTAGTTTATTTATTTTTACTTTCCTGATGATTCAAGTTACAAATAAATTCGGAAAATTACCTGATCCAGTACAAAAAGGCAAGTGATAAATATGTAAAAGTTTAAGCACAATTACTGTATATACATTCCTTTGGCAGTATATTCTATTTTATGCACTCGATATTCAATCAAGTTAATAAGCCCTTTTAAGTCGTGTTCCTTCCATAGTTATATTTAAATATGTGGTATATGCAAGTGTTGTTTCCTCTCTAGAATTAAATTTAGTAGTCTTAATTTTGTAAAAAAAATTGTATTTTTTAAAAAGTTATTTATAATATTTACATTTTTGTGCAATTTTAGCTCTATGGGATTTAAATAAACAAAAATGCAAAATTTTTGGTGAATTATCAAAAAGAAATCATTTATTGGGAGCTACAACTCTCAAAATAACGAACTCTCTTCTCCTCCTTTTTTAATACAAATTCTTCTTTTTTCTAATTATAAAATCAATAAAACGTGAAACTTATTCCTTAAAGTACAGCATAATGAATCGACTTCAGAACAAATAGCTTCATGTCAATTGTACTAAAAATTAGTTTCTCGTATTAAGCTGCAATAAGTGATCACACAACATGGACAGAATAATCATTTAATAGCAGTTATAGAATTACAAAATAAGAGAGTAATACAATGCAAAACTATATATTGGGAAAAGGAATACAATTTTGGCATCTGTGCATCCTGCCACATTGTTATTAGAAGTCTATACAATGCAAGCAAATGCAAATCAAAAAGGGAAATGAGATTACGTTGAGAACATTTCAAAGGAGTTATTACAACTTGGTAAATATGTAGAGCTTGTCTTCCACATGCATACAAACTTTTGTTATCTGAGAGAGAGGGGGAAAAAACATAAAATTAAACAAGTAATAAAAAGTGAAACTAAAGTTAATGATAGTGTATGTAGTGAAAATTACAGCCACATAGTTAATTGATATTGTAGTTCTAAAAGTGATAGTAACAATTCTATGGAAAAGAATTGCTTTGCCTTGTAAGCATTTTTTTCACCAGGCTGGTAATCCTCATAACAAAAAAATAAAATAAATTACAACGGAAAACACCTTGTTGTACTTACCATGTATTATTTAATTATATATTATACCTTGTTTGCTTAAAATTTTAGTCTGTAGATGGTGACACCATTTTAAAATTTTATCAATTAATTATGAAAAAACTGGATGTTATTTTTCTTTTAAATTGTTTAGATGTAACGACGATTCTTGTATCTGGTGAAATATGCTTGTAAAATAAAACAATACTTTGGCAAAAGTTGTTAGTTCGGAACTAATGCATTAGCAACGACCGACTATCTCTTGAAATTACCCCTTTACCGACGATTGATTTATGAATATCCCTCTAAATTATCTCTTTACCGACCATAGACACTTCCTCTAAGTTAAATCCCTAATACTAATTGTAAAATTACAAATTAGGAGGGATTGGAGTTCCGCGTTTCTTGTATCAGTTACTTTTTTTTTAGGTAACGTCTTTAGATATTTCAGAAAGTAACTCTAACTTAGTTACAGTTACTTTTAGCGCTTAACAAAGTAACGAAACAGTTACTTTTTTTTTATTACTTTCCGAAGGCTGTCGAATGGCAATTTTGACATTAAACTCCTTTAAAATTAAATGAAAAAATTAGTTAATTAATTCTAATATCATTTTTTTGTGCTTATGCTTCTTTAACTTTGGTTTTCTTTAAAAACCGGTTGGTTGGTTGAATTCTGACTTATAACTTTGAATTAGAGATTAAAGTTTCTAAAAGATTTCACCTTCTAAGGGTCAAAGGAACAGCTTTTCCGTATGATACTGGTGATAGTACGAAAATGAAACAATAAAATTAAAACAATCAACTCTGTTCGTGCTACTTCATCACGGTGATAGAGTAAAATGGTGTTTATTTTGTGGTAAATCAATCAAAAGATCAAATGTCTTAATTGGCATAGCAGCAGTATAGTATTTTACAACAGAAAAGAAAAACAATTTCGTCACTTAAGTACCCACACGTGCTATCTCACTTTGCAAAACGGTAGAAATTTACTGAACTGTAACCCTTAGAACTTTTTAAAATCACGCCAAAAGTCGACCAAGAACCCAGCCGAACTGAGCAAATAACGGTGAGATACTGATAGACCTGCCGGAAAACGACATAGTTGCGAAGTCAAAGAATTCGAATCATCAGTCGAAGTCAGACAGTTGCCGAAAAAATTATTTATCGCCAAATCCGAGAGAATCCCGCCAAGGGTTACCATACAGTAAACCTGATCCTTGCACAACAATGAGATAGCACATGTGGGAACTTATGTGACTATTTTATAATCGAATAAGTAAAATTGAGAAAAAAATAGCATCGATTGAAATAGGAACACGTTAGCATCAATTGTCTAATCATAAAATTTTAATTATGGAAAACAATGAATTACATAAACTAGGAATTGCCCTTTTTTATTTACCTGCTATTTAAAACACTTGAATGCGATGATTTTCCCGATCACATGCTAAAATTTGTCCCGTAGGCGAGACTGCTATGCCTTCCAGACCTTTGAATTCACCGTCGCCAGAACCCCAGGTCCCGAAAGCTTTCAAGAAAGTTCCATCGGGGTGGAATATCTGTATACACATGAGAAAAACTGTTATACCATTTTTTTTAATAAAAATAAACTTAGCTTAAAACTTAAAAAATGAAAAATAAAACACCTCTGTATTCATTACCATTTGTAACAAGTGGTACACATATTTAGTATTTGGTTAATTATCTTTTATCCTTTAAATATAAATAAAAAGTTTATGCCTAACAATGGTCCCAATGAATGACTATAATCAGCTAAAAAAGATCAACTCTCTGTGAATTAACTTGGTCTGGGACATACCCGACAGACGAAAGCCGACGAGCCAGGTCCCAACAAAAATTCAAAATACAAAAAGTATTCAAAAATTAAAAAATATTAATGCAAAAACTTATAATTAAATTGTCCTTAATTGCCTTTAAAAGTGGCATTAATTAATTTATTTGTTGACAGTTTCAAACATATCGGGATTTTGTCAATAACAGTATTTTTCCCTGTCGGTTTTATGTCCTGTTTTGGGATTTCGGCTGTCGGCATTACATCCGGAACCGGTGTCAACTACAGACAGCCTTTTGTTTTCGTAAATAATTTAAATATACCATAATATTTATTTCCGATTAAGCACGAGCTTGAACGAGGATTAACATGACAATATATAAAATAATCGGCTCGAGTAATTGCATGTAAACATTTGTATTTATTAATTAATTTAAGACCAGACTTTCAAACATTAAACTCTTAAGACTCGACTTAAAATATTGCATACTGAGAATTCTCTATCTCTCGCACATAATTTTAAGCTAAAATATAGATACATTTCGATACTTGGATTGCGTATTTTCTAATTATCATGATAGAAGATATTTTTAAAAAAACCAACCTTGTAAATGCAATTATTTTTCTACAAAGTTAAAATTGGTAAAAATAATGTTTTATTAACGATAACTTTGATTAACAAAGTGAGTTAAATTAATTCTGCATAATTAATTAATCCCTAAAAATTTACATTCATAACCACACACAAACAAAACATAAAATATTTTGCCATTTTCTGGTTTCTTAAAAACTACAAGGAAGATTATTTCTGCGTACTTAAACCGATTCATCAGGCAATCATGTATGCATAAAATTTTAAAAGGAAGTTTAACGTAACGGAAGTTGGCTCGCATTCCCATCAATAACCTTTGGATTCTTTATTTAAATATGTATTCCTGTTTACGGAATAAGGAAGAGGTGTGTTACGAGAAGATCCAGTAGGGAGGGTAATGAAATTCTCTATTAATAAAAACTATACTACCGCCTTTAAAATTTAAGTCATCTTATCGAACTTGATATAATGCAATTAAAATATTACTTGGTAGAATATTACTGAAAAGTAAAATGATCATGTGGTCTTTTCTATGATCACGAAAATACGAGTAAAATGGTGTTTAGTCACAAAATATAATGCGTATAAGAAGTTTTTGCGGAATAAGATTATATTCCTTAGAAGTATCAGAATGGAATTTGCCCAAGATCGAAAGGGCAGCGTGACAAAGTTCTGTGCAGAGACTAGAAAGAATGGGATGGCGTTCGGCTTTATTTTTTTTAAAAAAAATTTGTATTAATAGTCCATTCAACACTTGTTTTAATGAACCATTGTCTTACACATTTATCACTAAAAGAATCTGCAAGAATTTCGAAATCATGTTGCGCCTCGTACAACTTTCTTTCTATAGAATTAAACGACTGATACCTGTTAATAAAGTTTGAAAATTGATTTTCAGATATTCTTTTCTAAACTATTTCCATCTTATTTCTATCTATATTCTTTCCATCGTTGAAAATAAATTTTTTCATTTTCGGAATGCAAAAAAGAACATCAATTAAAATCGATGTCAGGTTTCAGGAAGATCCATTAAAAAAAGCAAAAAAAAAAGTCTGGAGACACGATACGACAGCTTCACTTTTTGGTAATAAATTGGTTTCTTAAAATTGTGAATATTTAAGCTACTTCATTTCGAAACGTAAGTTATATTTGTCATCACAAAAGCACCACTGTAGTTTTTACTATTATAATACAAACCTCCTCGGGTTGGTTTTCAATAAAACGGCGTGAGGGGCTATTTTTTCGTTTTTTTTTCCTCGCCTGAGTTGGGTTTCGAGAGCAGTTGCAATAAACCTCACAGCAGAGCCTTAAGGGGTCACAGGAGTCTTAAAAATGTGTAAAGAAGATACTACATAGCATAGTTTGATCTCTCTTGTAATTTTTTAACTACTCAATAAATGAGTATAATTTTTTATATGTAATTCTACAAGATTTATTTATTATAAAACAAGTTTTAAAATTTATGAAACTTTAGCCAAAACTAAAATAAATGATATTAAACATGAATTTACTTGAACACACTGTGATTAGGCTTGCGCGGCAAATTGTGAGGTCAAAATTGAACACATGACCAAGAAAATGACTTTATATTGTACAAATATGTACAAACTAGGACTTATACCTAAATTCTCAGCTCAATTTTAATTAGAAATTATTTTAAGAACTTTTTTCTAAAAAAATTAATAAAAATTTAAGAATTTTGATTTTAAATTTTTTTAAAAATAATTTCTAATTAAAATTGAGCTGAGAATTTAGGTATAAGTCTTTGTTTGTACATATTTGTACAATATAAAGTCATTTTCTTATTCATTTTTTCAATTTTGACCTCACAATTTGCCGCGCAAGCCTAATCACAGTGTGTTCAAGTACCTTCATGTTTAATATCATTTATTTTAGTTTTTGCTAAAGTTTCATAAATTTTAAAACTTGTTTTATAATAAATAAATCTTGTAGAACTACATATAAAAAATTATACTTATACATTGAGTAGTTCAAAAATGACATGAAAGATCAGACTAGGCTTTGTAGTATCTTCTTTGCAACATTTTTAAGACTCCTTAGACCCCTTAAGCAAGGTAGGTTTAGATCCCGACGCTCACGTCATTCCTTAGAGGTGGTGAGATAAGCTTGCATTGTAATCGTACAGACTGTAGTAGTGACTGGTATAGCAGAATGTGACCCAGCTGCATTATTAAGCTCGAGGGAGATCGACGATGATACAGCAATTTCAGGGCTCAATAGTGACCATCTTAAAGGAGTTACTTTTAGCTGCGACTGTAAAACTTTTCCAACTTGTAACAAGCGTCACCTAAAGCCAGCCTCTCCGGAGCATACCCTAGAGACTGTCTGAATCTAGGTTCAGAAGACCTTAATCATTTCCACTTCTTGTTACTAACTTTGCTAGAACAAATGGACCAGATCTAGCAGTTGCTAGGTCATAAGGCTTGGTAAGATGTTCCAAATCTAGCTGTTGCTAGGTTATGAAGGTTTAGTAACAGCAACAACGGACTATAGGCGCGTTTACATGAGTCATCGAATCCATGGAATGCCAAACCCTCCATTAGAGGAAAAAGTGGTCCAGCAGGATTTCTAACCCAATTGAAAGTCTGTAGCCGAATCTATGGAATGGAACGTCAAACCCGCCTTGATTGTGGGGTTTGCGAAACCCCCCAATTAACCCTGCGATTGCGGTTCTGCCTGGGCCAAAATCCCCAAGGGGGAAAAATAGTTTAATTTACTCTTCACGCCACGGATTCGATGGCTCATGTAAACGTGCCTATAGTCCGTTGTTGCTGTTACTAAGCTCTCATAACCTAGCAACGGCTAGATCTGAAAGATCTTACCAAACCTTTATGACCTAGCAACAGCTAGATCTGGTCCATGTGTCCATGCGTTTTAGCAAAGTTAGTAACAAGAAGTGGATATGATTATTGATTGTCTTCTGAACTTAGACCCAGGCAGTCTAGGGTATGCTCCGGAGAGGCTGGCTTTAGATGACACTTGTTACAAGTTGGTAAAAGTTTTACAGCCGCAGCTAAGTCATTCCTTTAAGATGGTCACAGTTGATGTTGAGACCTGAAATTGCTGTAATATCGTCGATCCCTCTCGAGCTTAATAATGCAGCTGAGTGGCCTTGTTGATTTAGGTAGGTTTGTTTAGGTTTGATCATATCATCGCACTAGACACGAGGGGCTATTGGCGGGCGGCGGCGTCGTATTTAGAACCACAGTCAGGGTGCGAGCAGCCACCTGAACACCCCACCAACGCGTTAAGTAAGAGCGACATCGTAAGCAGCGTTAGGACTTTTTTTTTAATTTTTATTTAACGTGCCTTACAGGGTATTATTATCGACATTTTTTTTTTTTGGGGCCGTTTATAGGTCGGCCAGCTTTTTTGGCGATGGCCTGCCCCGAAACCTGGGACCTTCCGCATGCTAAGCGAGTGTGCTTAACCGACTGGCTCCCCAGCCCCTGGCCTTGTTATCATCGCCACTAGGCTCGGCGGGCGGCTTTTGACGGGCGTCGTGTTTAGAACGACAGTCAGTCAAGGTGGCTGACCACCACCCCCAACCGCAACCGGCACGCAAGACAATCGTAGCAGCGTAAGGACTTTGAAGTTTATTTTAACGTGCACTCCCTTACACAGTATTTTATGTCGGACATTTTTTTTTTGGCTGCACGGCCGTTATTAGGTCGGCAGCTTTTTTTGATGCCCCTGCCCGAACCTGGGACTTCCGCATGCTAAGCTTAAGTTTTAACCGACTGGGGGCCCCCCCCCCCTGCCTTTGTGAGAACAGTGTTGCTCAACAAACATACCTGTATCCTGTTATTCCCGCTGTCCCCTACGATGAGGTATCCCTGGTCATCCACGGCCACCCCTCTCGGGTACTTGAACTGGCCCTCCTCGGAGCCTTCCGAGCCGAACGTGGACAGCAGTCGGCCGTTCACGTCGAAGATCTGCACCCGGTGGTTGTTTGAATCGGAGACAATGACGCGGTTAGTCGAGCTCACTGACACGTAGTGGGGGTGCTCTAGTTCGCCGGGGCGCTGGCCGATCCCGCCGAACTTGGTCACGTAGGTGCCGTCCCCTTGGAACACCTGATGGGTAAGAAGAAGGATTTTGTTTAACGCGTTCACTGCCATACAGTCCAAAATGAAAAATCAAGGTGAATTTCAGTTTTCCTTTTTTAATTAGTGCTGAATAGTAGATTTACATTATCGAAGTAGATTTATTTGAATTAAGCTCCCTGAAACACATGAAATACAAAAAGATAAGGATTTTTTTAAACACGTATTGACTTGACTGAAAAGAAATCTAAGCGAAGTTTAGTTTTTTTTTCTTGTCTTTGAGGCATCGTACGAGAATGTGCCTGCATTAGAATAAAGCGGTATTTTCTAACCGCACTGCTACAGAAGTAATGGAAAACTGGAGCGGTCATGTGTTCAGCGATGTCTCAGTTACGTCTACCGTTGCCTTAAACCCCACAAACAAATCTCCAGCTAATTCTTCTAAACTACAACGGCCACGCCTACAGTGACGCCGCAGTTACGTCAAACATTGTCTTCTCTCCCTCAAACAAAAACCACGCTCCATTCTAAACTCAGGAAACCTCTAAGCACAAAAGGTGTGACGCCGCGTACGGTGTCGATATAAGGCGCTTGCAGTGGGTGGGTTCATTAAGTGGCAGCCTCGTCACTTGACCGCTGTTCCAAATTACGAGGTACTTCGATAATAGCCTCGTGGTTTAGCCTTTAAATAAACGTTAATTTATACAGACCAAAAGATGAAGGTTGATTGTTGAATTAAACACAAGGACTCTTGTCACGACAGTCCGTTAAGTTGAATTAACGTCACACTATAATATAAGACGCAGGGTTTTTAGTTGTAGTTCTTGTTTTTTTATTATTGTTCAAATGACAAGGCAATCACCCGAGCTAGCACACACACAACGCAACTTCATGCGCTGCTCAGAACTTTGCACTCCTCCAATAGCTTTAAAAAGCAAGAGTCGAACACGGCGTAAGTAATTGAAAATATATTTTTTCTTTCAGCATAATCTAATTTACACGTCGGTGTGGAATTTTATTGTTGAAAACAAATATTTTAACTAGTAAAATTTAGGTATTATGAAGATGAAGTTTGCACGGGTGGTACGAATACAATCAATTAAAAAAAAAATTGGAGTTGCAGTAAAATATTGATGCTGCCATCTATGAACAAACGGTTGTAACAAAAACTCACCCGAGGAATCGAAAAGTTTCGTTCAATACCAAAGAGCAAAGAAACACTCAAGGAAAGGAAATATATAATATTAAAAAAAAATTTATATGTATTTGATTATTTTTTAATGTAAGACCTGAGCCAATCCTCAAAACTAAGTTTATTTACTAATGCTTGGGAAATCAAATATATAATATCTATCCCCTTTAACTGAGAATCAGTGATTTATCAGTGATTTTAAAAAATATTGATATAATTGACCTCATTGATTGAAACGGATAACTTGGACTCAAATATATGATTGGCATATGGATTACGATACAATTTTACTCAGTCAGCCAACTAAAACTATTATCAACTGAAACCAACCTTTTAATTGGATTTGAAATAATAGCATTTGTTACAAGATTTTTTTTTTTGTTGATAAATCATATATAAGTAATTCAAAAAGTGTAATGCTATTATTTTAATCGTTCTGTAACTTGACCATTTCATTTAAAAGTACAGTGTCACTAAAATGTTAAGATACTTGTACATTTGTGACTTAAAAACAGAGATTTTGATTACAGATTTTTACGGGAAAAAAATTGCACAAGGCAATAATAACGTGTGTTTTAAAGTGATTAATAAGTTTTTTAATGTATTTTATTAATTTTATTTATCATAGCCACTTAAGGAATGGATATTTCCAATTTTCAAATATTGTTATTTACTATTTTCCACTGAAGTACAATCAAAATTTATTGACATTTTAACCAATACATAGGCAGTTTGAAGTCCGTTTTAAGATACCCATCTTCTAACGAGGCAGGGGTTTTGAAACTAATGAATGAAACAAGCAAGGCTAAATCGAGCATGAAACAACACGCATTTAAAAACAAAATTGTTACATCTATTTCCGTACCATCCTGCATTCAGTTTTCCTGTAAATTCCCCTAGTCGTGTCCCTCTCGTTGAACTAATTGCGAAACTTTAGAAAGAAAGCTTTATTCGGCTCGGTTCAGAACGTTTCCTGTGGTTCGCTTATGGTGAAAAAAAAATTATGTGGGGTAGTTGGTAAGATGGCAAAAAAACTGTCGGCTCTTGTCACCTCGAACGGCGGCAAGAAAGAAATCCTCATAAAATCCAAAAATAAAAGGATCTCAGTACTTAAACAAAAGAAAGTGCGTCTTCGCTGTTCCAAAGCACGCCATCATTCTTAGTTTAAACGACACACTTCTACCGTCCAACTTTTCATCGTCTTGTTCGGATTCTCTTTTTTTCCCTTTCGTAACAAAGATAAAACGTTCTATTTTTAAACGATTGACTATGAGTTTTCATAAGTAGATTGAGTAATACTAAGTTAAATAAACCGGCCCCGTTTTTAAATGTAGTTCAGCTGCAAATCGTACTTGATATAATCGTATCAAGAGATATTTAACTGAAGTTTACGCATTTCTACGACGTTTACATTTTCTACAAAAATATGTGGAACTCAAATAAACTCATTAAATTCGGAAATTTCTTTTAACAAACACGTATGAAAGCGTTTGAAATAATTTATTTTTGTCTCTCACCTTGGAATAGATATCCCTTCTATTTTAAACAACAAAGAACGCTACTGTTTCGACGTATTTTCTTAGAAACTTTCACCTTTTTAACCAGCAAACGAAGTGCTAAATAAAAAAAAATATAAAACAACCCTGTCTAACATTTAGCCATCAACAACTTTTTTGAAAAATTGTAGAGCTGTCACGAATAATGCCGGCATCTCTCCAAAACATTGAAACGGATAAATGCGGTTATTGTTCTTTCTGGAAGAGTAAAGAAATGTCTTTTTTTGCGCGTGCTAAATTCTTATTCAGACAGGAAAGGCTGGTAAAGAATGCGCAAGAAAAAACACACAACTATTTCATTATACATATTACAACATTAATAAATGGTTCTAAACTGTTATTAAGTACGTAATTTTTCCTTCATTTAGAATCCTTTGTTTGTTTGATTATTGCGCAATTTTAAATTTTGATGTCAAGTAATACCTTCTGAACTAAATCCAAAATCAACCAGAACTAAGAGTATGTTCTTCAGAACAGCCTGCCAGCGAACCTTTTATTGCTACTGGTGTAAAATACAAGTATGTTATAAGAAAATTGTACTGTTACAAGAGACTTGTAAGGTTTAGTTTAGGGTGATTGTATAGCGTGACATGAAAAACTTTGTTGCATTTCAAACTTTACTCTTAAAACAAAAGAGTGAATTCCACTCCAGTTGGAGAAGTGCATTTTCGACACTGGAAAGGAGTGAATATTATCTCTGACTGAGTTAAAATCACTCGTTTGGAGTGATCCTGTCGGAGATTTAACACACAAAGGATCCACTCCAAAAGGAGAAGTGCATTTTCCAGACTGGAGGAGTGAAAATCAATCAGACTGAGTTAAAATCGATCGTTCGTTTTAAGAGTGTTGTTAACTGCATTTAAATATTTAGGGTAATTATAAAGAAATTTTGCCAACCATCTGCACTTATAGTTCGTTCCAGTTAACCGATCGAGATATGAGATTGCAAAAAAAGTTATTCGCTAATTAAAGTGTTATTAGAAATTTACTGTGCTTTTTTCAAGTTTATTTACTTCATAAATTTGATTTAGCAATATCAAGAAGTGCTTCCAGAGTCCCTTGTCGTCGTCACACCATATGCAGGGCCGGATTTAAAGATTTGCCGATTTAGATTTTTTTTTTTCCTGCCCCACCTTTCACAATAATTCTCCCTTCGGGGCTGCTAGCTTTGTGGAATTAAAAATTGTGTGAATGTGCTATTTTTTAGATACACATATATATGCCTTTACCTACTAAATCAAAACCTAAAATATCAATGCGATTTAGGCGAAATTTTTATTTTGTTTTCTTTTTTTCTTTCGAAATCCGGAAAGGGGGGAGGGGTGCCATTTGCGACCATGTTTGCAAATGAATTTAGATAATTTATACGTATATACGTTTTAAATAAACGCATTAATGTTAATTATTTTTTTTCTTAAAAAAAAATATTTTTAAAAAAAAAAAAATTGTGCCAACAAATGTTTAATTGGTCGTAAAAAAAATTTGCCTAAAAAAAAAACTCGCTTAGGCTGCAGCCAGCCTACTTAGCCTATAGAAAAGGGCCCTGACCATATGTGAGATAGATGTAATGAAGGGGATAATGAGAAGGCATGCAACTAATTGGGTTACTTTTGAAAGTGAATATTTATAGATGAGTTATTCTTTTTGTTACCAGAGCACAAGAAAGTCATCAACACAATAAAGTTCTTTCACTCATGATTTTTATGAAAGTTGAGTTGGTTTTGAAGAATGGTTTTTTTGAAGTATGTGTATAATTTTTAATCACAATTCAGTTTGAAGCATACGGTTCTCTTTTGAGATATTTTGGGAAAAACGAATATGTTTTTAACTACAGTAGAGTCCCGCTTATCCGAAAGATACGGAACCAAAATTAAGCAGCAAAAATAAAAATTACGGCAGATTTTGAGAAATAAATCCAATTTTGTAAGTATACGTATTTATTTTTTGTGTAGTGTTCCTATTTATTTAAGCGTATACATTTCATATTTGAACCGAAAGGTTCGGGATTTTTTTTTAAAACCTAATTTCAGATAAACGGGACTCTACTGTAATTATATAAGCAGTTGACTATGAGATATAGTTATAAACAATTAATTATCAACACAGGCTTTGAGCTGACGCATGACAAGACATAGTCCAGTAAAGAACAGTGACTACGACTGAAACTGCACTACATCCGTAAAATATTTAGATCTTAAATTGAATCGGTGAGTGCAGAAACCACTTCAGTCCAAAAAATCCGAAAACTCGTTTTCAATGAAAATAAGCGTAGAAAGGCAAGATGCGTGTTTGGTGAAAAAACTACGTTAGTTTGTTGAGTAGGTCCGTAAATACAGGACGTTTGTTTTGAGTGTTGAGTGCAGAAACAACATGAGTCCAGTGACTGACGTTGTTTCTGCACCCACCGCCTGATCGCGTGACCAATCTTGCCAGGTTCCTTGCCGAGCATGCGCGTGTGATTAACACCCTAAGGTGAGGCTTGTATTGAAGTCAGTTCAGTCAAGTGTTTCAACGCGTTCTAAGTTAGTTTTCAACGTCTACTGTCAGTCTTTTGCAATATGTCAGTAAGTATCACAAGCAGTGAGAGTGATAATGAAACAGCACCCAAGAAGAGGAGGAGGAATGAAGAGAGTTTCGAAGAAACGCGATTAGAACATCTAAAGTACGTGGGGTTGAACACATCAACTGGAAAGGGCATCTCATTCCATCTCGATCAACAGGGTTGCTGCTTGTAAGTGTAAGTGTGAACTACAATGCTTTACTAACTTTAGCGATGATGAAAAATCTGAATTTGTTGCTAATTTGAATCAGTTCAAATCAAAAGATGAGCAAGATATTTTCTTACAACTGATCGAAAATCACGCCATTAAGCACAGAGTGCCAAAAGAAGCAAAATTCAAGTTTGCTCACCCGATATAAAGAGTTCCGCTATAACTTTGAAGAAAACATACATTTTCATTGAAGGATTACAAAAGCACCGCTATCAGTTGCTGAGACCTGCTTTCCGTAACGTCGATATTTATTTTCCTTCAAGTATTGCAGCCTACCCATCAGGGAAAGTTCCAATCAACATCATAAAGAAAATGGAAGACATCCAGAAAATGATTGTTCATATTTCTGAAAACTTCAAAGTTTTTATGATGAACTATTTACCTGGTCAACCACTGAACATGACAATGATACTATCGTCGAGAATGATCTATTTTAAGAGCGCTTTCAGTTTGTTATATTCCTGTCTTATGACTTTGCAATACTGTAATTTCATTTCTCATGTAATATGGAAAAATATACATTTGTAATTTTTGTGTGAAATTAATTAAAATAAATATTATTAACAAAAATCGAAAAAAAAATTAATAACAAATACAAACTTTTAACGAATGGTTATGTTTTTCCAAGTTTCCTACTGTCTGTAAAAACAGTTGAGTGCAGAAACAGCATCAGTCCAAATCATAGTTTTAATTCTCCTGAGCCTAATTTATGTAGAAATTAGGTAATTTTTTTTATAACAGCAGCATAAAAGCATGTTATGACAAAGAAAAAGAAAGTTCTCAAATATTTTAAAATTTGGAGGAGTTATTACGTTTTTTCTCCCTCCTGAAAAATTTGAAATTTGTGACTGACGTTGTTTCTGCACTCACCGATTCAATTACTGAAAACAATACTTGAATTATAGTGATGTGTGGAATAACGGCGGATTTGTTAGGATTTTCTTTCATGCACTGCAAAAATTTAGTTTGACGTTAGTAAAACTTTTAACAGAACCCAGGATTTTGTTACTTGCAGCTTTATGGAGAAACGTAACACCACAAAATAGGTTAGGTTTGAATTATCGTCGCACTAGAGCTACACGAGGGCTATTGGCGACGGGCGTCGTATTTTAGAACCACAGTCAGGTGATGAGCCAACACCTGAATAGGCACCCAACGCAACCCCCCAAAATAGGAGTATAAACTTCAAGCAGAGCGTAATCTCATGTGGTATAAATTACTCCTGGTTTGTAGTTTAACGTTACTTCATAAAGTTCGAAAAAGGCAAAAACCTCGAAACTGCCACCAGTATTATGTCGTAACTTTACACCAATTTTTTGCAATGCAAACACTTCTTAACGCATAACAGTGTCCATAAAAATCCTTTTTTTTAATCGTTTTTCCTTAACTTGTTCGAAGACAAGATATAATCATATGAAAACAACTTACTTGTATTCTATGATTCTCTTTATCACACACGTATATAAATCCCAGATTATCCGTCGCAACACCCCAGGGATAACTGAACTTTCCGTCCATCCGTCCTTCGCATCCGAAAGCACGTATGAAGCGACCATTTGGATCAAAGACTTGGAGTCGGTGATTGTATCTGTCAGAAATAATGTACTGTCCGATTCTGTTCACTGTTATTCCGGCCAGACAGTCGAATTCACCGTCTCCGCTGCCGTAGGATCCAAACTCTTGGATGAATTTGCCGTTGGAGTTGAAGACCTTTAAAAAAATGGCTTTCATTTTAAAGAGGATATAAACAATTATCTAAAAAAAATCACAAATAAATATGCAATATTGCACAAAACCATAAAAATATTAACGCCGTTAATATTCATAATTAGTTATTTTTTCAAACTTTAAAAAGATTATATAGTAGTCGAAGTTCAGTCAGGTGGCAATAATTTTTTTAATATACCTAGTGGACTGCATAATTTCGACTAAAATTTCATCCGACGAAGTTCCTGTGATTCAGAGTACAGAAACTTCAATCTTTCGAATTATTAATATTTTTTGAGTGTTTATGAAGAAAATAAGTTTTCCTAAAACTAGGATACCAATACCCAATATCTGGAAAAAAAATTTTTAGGAACATTAACTGAAATTTTGTTATTCTATTGCATTTAATTCCCCAAACATGTTTATTGTGGCCTAACGGTTATACCAATACATTGCGAAGTATCCTTTGTTTTTTCCATTTAGAAACAGTTGGTAGATAACTGGCGCATTCTTTACCTGAACCCTATGGTTATTGCTGTCAGCCACGACTATCGTGTTGTCGTTCCCAACGCATACGCCCCTGGGCCACGTAAATGTTCCGTGTCCATCGCCCCTGGATCCGAACTTCAATGTGGACTTGCCCTTCTGCATGTAAGTCCGCCTCGGAAGACTGAAGCCGCGCGGGGAATTGCTGTCTCCTCTTCTACCGTACTCCCTCCTATAGAAATTGAACAATATTTTAGTCTTTGTAAATAGATTTATAACAACTATTACATTATACATATCTGGAAGTATCGATTCAGTGAAAACAGATCTAAACTCATAATTCGATTCGATTCGTCCATGTTGATAACGTTGCTGTCGTACATAAGCGCAGAAACAACAACAAACAAGAAATAATAACCTTAGATAGCGATGGGTTTAAATTTTTATAAAAAATTATAACTATTTATTTTATTTCACTGACTTTAAGCATCTGTTAATCGTCAAAAGAAGCCAAAACCCTTTTTTAGAGTGAGAAAGGATAAGCCAAATTAATCGCCGCCAGAAATCTGGTATTGCTCGAATTTCTTGCCATTTTAGCAATTCCATTTGCTTATGACCATGCGTTTAGATTTATTTGGGATCCTATTTGTGAGGTAATTGAGGTCATGTGTTTGCAAGGATGTCTGCAGACCATACACTGAACATGACGATGGTGACTTCAAAACATATCATGTTAGGCTATCTCTTAAGTTAACTTCAGCAAACTCATGCGACGCAAGTACGCTTCTGATTGCCATCAGTGTGCATTTACATTGGATAGCAAAGTATTAATGGACTGGTAAAAAAAAATCTCTTATATCTTTCCCTACCTCCTGGAAGGTGGGGTATTGTCCTCCTCTGAGCTGTCCTCGCTTTCGGACTTTGGGGGCGGAGGTGCGACGAGGGACGAGGCCGTCCTGCTGCGGACGAGGCCAGATGTGGCAGTGCGGCCGGACCCGTACTTGTCCTTCATGTACTGGGACCACGAGTGGGGAGGCGGGGCCTCTTCAGGGGGGCTGGACTCCCGGTTCCGGCGAGCACGGTACCTGGATAAAGTAAAATTATGTGAATAATAGTATCTAAATTTAACAATTTTACTTTTGAAACGGCCCTGGTGTCCGTACAACTGAGGATTTGGTAATGATATTCCTATCACATATTACGCAGGGGAATAATACAGGGAATAATATTTTTACTTTGTCTCTAAATTACGAAAAGTGTCGCCAATAGCCCTCATGCAGCTCTAGTGCGAAGATAATTCTACTCAAGAAATCATTCCTCATTTTCATAAATAATTTTTGCACCCCTAGCCATGACAGGCACTGCAAAATATTTCCTCAAATCGAAAAAAATATTTATGTGTCTGAATGTTCAAACGCAAGACCCATCAATCGATATTCCTTTGACATGAAGAAAATATCTTCAACTTTACGCATGATACATGAGAGGATTCGTGAAGTAAATAATGTAGATTATTGTCGCAAATAGTTTATTGTTACAAATTTACATATTTCGATTTGTCTCAAAACACCCATCAATAGTAACCCAACCAAAATTGCCCAACGCACACAAACTATCATACTGATATCACGTTTCCCACAACTTCGCGTCATCAACTATTAATTTGTGTTGTGTATGCCATTTTGATCAAGATGGTCGTTTTGAGACACATTGAAACATGCAAGTAATACTAACCAATAAACTATTAGCTAATATATAATCAACGTTGTTTAATTCATAAATCCTCTCACATTCCTTTGACAGCTTACCTGTTTCGAATGGCTGTCAGTGTGTCATCCTCAGGACTATCCTCGGCCGGATGCAGGTCGTGAGAACTCTTGCTCCGTGCGATGCGATTTATTCTGGAAGTGTAGCTCTCTTCGGGGCTCTTGTCCCGCACTCTTGAGTTATTCACGCTGGATCGGCGACGCTCCAGGAAACGACTATAAGGGGATATGTGGCCGTCAGGGTCTCCCGATGTTGAGGTCTTACGTCTAAAAGGATCACATCAAATTAACAAGGAAATTTAAAAGTATTATGCCTTGAGTTTGTTTTTAAATATAATATGGTTATTCGGAGATTATGTGCAAATTACGTGCTTTGATAAAGAATTTCAAGAGAATAGCTCGAAAAAAGGGGCAAGCAGTTCAGTTTGGTTGGATTAACATATGGTTCTCGTGAGGTATTTTAAGCGTTCTAAATTTGTATGGTGTAAGCCAATGCTTCATTGAGCTTAGCTTAATCTATAGTTTTTCCATAAAAGTACTGGGTGAGACAAATAAAAGTGGCCCCGGTCTAGAGATAAGAATACGTTGAAATGCTTGGCGAGAAAAACTCTTGAAGCCGCCTGAAAGCTGTTTTTGCATTGGTTGGATTGGATTAGCTTCACATTCGAGGTACTCATTGATTAAAGGCGAGTTCAGATCTTAGTTCGCATTGTATGAAGACGTCCCATAATGCAAATTTTGAGTCTTGCAATCAATTTAGAATGTTTTGTAATGACAAAAACAAAAGGGAACGATTCTCTAGGATAAATAACAATCAAATTAATCACTAGTGGGGAATTTTTGATCAGCTCTACAAACCTTGTTTATATTTCATTTCAACTAGCTTCTTACACCATAGCGTAGTTGCTGGCAAATAATTCGCCAAGCGTTTGTTTAGGCTTAATATAGAAGCAATCAATAGCTTCAGTTAGTAAGCCTGTTTTTGTATTGATTTTTGACTTGGCAACATTTCTATCGTATTCTTATCTCCACCATGGGGCCACTTTTATTTGCCTCACCCAGAATATGACCTACCTGGAAGTAATCGGTTCGTCGTCTTTTATGGAATCCCTCCACGACCTGCTGTTGCCTGGTCTGGGTAGCTTGTCATCCGATCTTCCCAGGATCCTGGCCTGTGTGGCACAGCTCTGTTTCCTGGCTTGCGCACTCCGGGCCAGCAGCGTATTGACAGACGGACTGATGTCCCCTCGCTTGGTGGCAGTCTCGCTGTCCACCTCTTCGTCTTCGCTATCCGATGATTCGCTGCTTTCGCTGGGCGAGTTGTGGTCGGGTCGGATGGCCAGTCGTAAAGTTGGCCGCTCGCTGGTGCTGTTTTTCCTGTCCATGGGACTGGAACGTCCGGTGGTCAGGTTGGATCGGCGAGTGTCTGCATGGGTGTCATCGTGCTCCAGAGAGGAGCTTTTGGTCAGGATTGAGCGGAGGGGTGGTCGAGTGCTGTTGGTTAAGAGGAAATTCACTTTTGCGGAAAGTGAGAGATTTTAAGCCCTTTTTTTTTATTTGTCACAATAAAGCATGAATATGGTATTTTTGTATAGATAAAAAAAAATATTTAGTCTCTAGATCCATTTAAATTATAACTACTTTAAATTTGTGAGTTTGACACGGATCTCTTTCTATATACTAGGTAAGAGATTCGTCATAACAGCAAATTAAAAGAAATTTGAATGAATATTATCATCTGGTTATTTAAGAATGAACTACTCAGAGGTTGTGATTTCAAAACTAATTCGTTAGCTCTATAGGTCAGTGCTTCCCACTTGAAGCCTTTTTTCATCATCGATGCATTGATTTCTACACGTCTGTTGCCATGCGCAATTCTAAAGCGAGATTACACCCACCTCGATTTCAAGTGTTCATGCTCAGCATTTGTCTTCCAAATTATTTTGCACAACAAAATGTAAACAAGAATATATTTAATAGTTATTTAAAGGTATGTAAAAATTAAAAATTGCGGTAAATTTTTATGTTTATTAAATATCATATTAATTGCAAAGATTAATTCTGTATATACCTTGCTGGAGCAGCTCTGGGTGAAACAGGTGGTTTCTGAGTGTCCCTACTTCTCGTTGGCGATCCAGGTGGACTCTCAGAAACGTCTCTCTCAGTGGCAGCACTGCTTGTTGTTCGCCAGCTCCTTAATCTACTTTTAAAAAATTGAAAGACTTAGTATTATGCATTAAACAAAAACGTAATTGCACTCTTCCACCGCATTATCTCTAAATACTTGTTACAAGTCAAGAAGCATTTTTAGGTTCAATAAAATCAAGACAGTTGTTTTTAAACCCTTCAGTTTCGATCTGGTAGGGAAAAGGAACCTTTTGGTTTGAAAAAACGACCGTAATTAAATGTTAAAATAAGGGTCAGTTTGATAACTAGTATAAACTTTTCTATTTGTATAAAAAATCCTCAAATATTCAAAACTATAAAAAAAAAATAATCTTGAAAACTAGGGATGGAGCAAGGTTTTTGAATAATAATAACAGGCTGCTACAGAATCGGTCGTTTTGAAAATATTGTCATCTCCTATGAATTTCCGATTGAGTTGACCATTTTTTTTTTTCAAAATAATAGCATGCTAATATTAACCATTTCAGTCCCAGTGATGCCATTTGGCATCATCATGTTTCTGATCATATTTAATAAAAATGATAGCTCGGACATTTATTGGAATTGATAAAAAATATTTTTCAATGGGAAAAGTTTGAATAATCAAATGATGTGCTTTTTGATATCATAAATGGGGCTATAGACGATCAGAAAAATTCTAAAATGATGATGCCAAATTGTCATTGGGACTGAAAGAGTTAAATGCTGCATTTTCTACAATCCATACCTGGGTGTTGGCGATGATACCGTCGAATCTTCTGTATGTCCTCTGCTGCGACTTGAGGGTGGATCACTATCGGTTGTTCTGGAATTCCTGGGTTTGGGAGAAGTGGGTTCTTCGGGAGCAGGTCGTGAACTGCTGTACTTCGAGGTGTACGGGCGAGTGTCGTCATCTTTCTTCAGGATGGAAGGTTTGGGAGTTCTCGATGATGTGTCGTTCGTAGTAGTGGCCTTGCGGAAGGAAATTCAAGAGCAATTGATGAATTTATTTTTTAAATTTCATCTATTACTTTTAACAGATTGATTTACCACATAACTGTTAACTCTATCTCTTGCTTCAATTTCTATTAGAGAATAGAAAACTAACTCAAAAAGCAAACACTCGGGTCTCTGACCAAAACACAAATCCGAATATATATTTCTATCAACCATCAAAGCTAACAAACATTTTTTCTGCTAAATAAAAGAACTATCTTTGAATTACTATATTTTATTGCCCTCAACAGTACAGCAGATTAAATTTAATTTCTGTTTACATTTTGAAGACGCCATACTACAACTAGGATTGTTCAAAGTTGAAGACAGTGACGCAATCCCTCATTATAAGTCTCCTTAGTACTTTGGCTGATGAGCAATAAATTTACAAGTGTCTCATCTCTAAAAATTCCAGCTTTCGAATATTTTCCAATGCCTCCATGGGCATAGTGAACCAGTCTATTCCAAAACATGTAAAGATAAAGAGCATGGAACAAAGGTGGGCACTTGGGTAGTTTTCTCGATAAACAACCAGTATCCCAATGCGTCCTGCCCTAACTTTTTGCAAAACTGACTCTTTATTAATGGAGGACGTTATAGGATATAATTTCAGAATTGTGCTAGACTATGCATATGAACAGGTACATGTTTTACATAAACTAGGTCTGATGCTGATGGCAGAGGTTTTAAAATATGATTTAAATCTGTTAAGAGACTAAAAAGTATACAGGCAAAAACATTATAAACTAACAAAGTACTTAAGTAAGCTCTGCCGTGGACGGGTAAACTGCAGTAACCAAAAAAAAAAAAATTATAATTGAACCATTTTTGCTCTGAAATAATAAGTCAATTTTCTTATAGATTCGAGTCAAAGAGTGTTTTCAACAGTAGTCTAATTTAATGTGTTAGTTGCTAGAGTTTAACTGCCTACGGCAGAGCTATTCTCTTGAATGCTAAACCTTTGCACACCTTACCTTGTAGCCTGTTGCATTGGAGGCTGCGCTCGTAGCCGAAGCGGCCGCTGCAGCTGCCTTGTTTTCCTTCTTCTGCTTCTCAATTTCGTCTTCGCTGAGCTGCCTCGCCATGGGTCTCGAGACTGGAGGCGGCGCAGGAGGTGGCATCCGCGCCTTCCTCTCATCCTCCTCCTTCTGCTTCTTCTGCCGCACCTCACTGTGGTGCAGCCTCTCCATCACATGGGGACTGTCTATGATCCTGATGACCCCGCTCAGGGGACCTTTCGTGGCATCCTCAGTCTCACTGACGAAGTCCGCGGAAGGAGGCAGGTTGCGAGTGGTTGGCGAGGAATCTGCCGCTTCGTAGGCGTCGATCTCGTCGATGGCTTCCCTCGACGCGAATCGGGATTTCTGGCTCCTGGTCTCTTCCACATCTCGCCTCCAGGACGAAGTCGGAGAGTGATCCCGGTTTCTCCAGGACGATGAGGGGGAGTTGTCGCGAATCTCCCTCTCGCTGCTGTCTCTGTCCCTGATGAACCTGTCTCGGAACCTCCGGGAGAGAGACGCTTCGGGAATATCATCGTTCTGGGAGGATTTGGGGTCTTTCCGTTTCTGGGACTGTCTCTGGCTGCAGAGTTTGTGGTCGCTCTGGCTCCTGGACAGCGACGGTGGTGTCAAGGTGACAGTCGGTCCATTCAAATTCGTCGAGCTGTTGTACATTCCACCATTCTGTAAATTCGAAGAAGAGGAATCGACGTTGTTCAACAAGCTCCCGGGAGTGTGGATGACTTCGTCATTTAGCTTAACCTCTGCAAAATCTATTATTGTTTTGTGTATTACGTCTGGGTCGGACCGCGGGGTGAATTTAACCTTTTTAATACAGTCCGTCGGATCTGAGTCAAATGCTCTGATGAATTCCAGGGTTTTCATGAATATTTCTTTGTAGTCTGTGAGTTCTACGTCCGTCCAGTCAACGCCGTTATTGACGTATTTGTCAACTAGGTCACAGTTACTGTTGACATTGTTCATTTCGATCTGTAAGTCGTGTTCCAAACGTTTCATGCTTCTGAGTTCTGAATTCAGGTAGACGTCCAGGTGATGTTTTAGTTTTGCCTCGGTGTCTAATAAGTCTCGAGTGTAACGACGAACCACTTCTTCGATTTCATCTTTAACCTAGAAATAAACATTAAATTCTAAAATTAAGAAATAAAAAAGTATTTTGAAGTCAAAAAAATATTTTTATAGAGCTGTATGTTTAGATTTTGATGGTATATGCTCATCTTAAAAGTATTTATAAATAAAATTTGCAAAAGTAAATAGATTGAGTTAATGTTCTAATGTATAATCTTTTATTACATTTTGTAGATCAGCTGTTTAGTTAGTTAAGGATCTAACAAAAACCAACGTAAGTTCACTCTGTCAGCCTGTTAAACATAAGAGATGGAAATAATCATAAAGATTGTAATATGATTAAGGATCAATTATCACAAATTAGATTTCAACAAGAAGTATACTTGGTCAGAGAAATTTTGAATTTTTGAGAATGGCAACTAAAGGCAACCTGAGCATTGTAAATTGATTTCAGAGCAATAACTTAATAATTCCCATAATAAACCTAAATGTTTCACCCTACAGCTTTAAAAAACAATCTTATCGAACAACTACTGTAAATTATAAACATTCACATTAAACATAGAATGTTCTTCCGCCAAAGTAATATCGCCAACAAATATATAATACAAATCATATAAATCGTTAGTACAAAATATTACTTTACATTTCTCCATTGTCACAAATTAGATTTCAACACAAACTTCGAATATCAGGACAAATTGATTAATTTATTTTAGTTAAACTATAAGTGAATGTTCAGTATGTCAAGTAATTCAACAATTTTTTTAAATGTAATATCCCCTTACATACCTTCTGTTTTCATAATCTCGAGCATTTGGAATCTTGAGATTCAGCCAAATTTTGTTTGGTGGCAGTTTCTCAAGCATTTGCATACTGGCAAAAAGCCGAACTTCAAATCATGCTTTTTCAAAGTTTCTTGCAAGAGTTTTTATTTTGACAACTATTCAAAATGACTATCATGTCACAGAATATATGAACAGTTATATGTTCTTCACATAATAAACAACATTAAACTTATTTTTTTTCCCTCAAATTCTTTCTTAAAAATGTTTATAATGTTTTAGGTACCCCAAGTAGAGCATTACCAATTTTAGGATTACTGGAGTATGTAACACTTTTCTTTTTTTAAAAAAAAGATGATATACGCGTAATACATGAAGAATGTATGCAAAGTTGCACAATGCACATGTTTAATTTTTCAATGAATTTGAAGTTTTCAGTTAAAGGAAAAAACTTTAAAAGAGTACCCTTTAAAAAGTAGGGCTCAACTTTTCAAAAGCAGCAGAATTTAAATTTTTTAAGCTCACCATATTTAATAACAATTTCAGCTAATAACAGATATTAGTTAATAATTTTCATGAAAATTTTAGTTTAAAATAATTATTTTATAATTTTTCGATTAGAAATATTTTAATATTATAATTTTGGATACACTTTTTTCATGTTTAGACAAAGATATTGCATTTTTTAAAAAAATTATTACCTGTTTTAAAAATCATCATGCAAAATATACTTTCTTTTACTTAATATAATACTTAATATATTTTAAGAAACATTGCACATAAGCTTTCCAGTATAAAAACTTAACGCCAGGAAGAACAACTTTTACAGGGTAACTGCATTTTTGAGTTACTTGCTCTTTTGAAATTGCCCCCTTTCTTTTGTACTTTTTTAAACTTTAATTTTTTAGAAGCACCAAAGATAGTAGTTTCTATGGAGAAACTGTGAAGACTTTTTTTTCACGAAATGTATTTACAAAAAGGTTTTGAGGGTTACATTAACAATTATTAAAATTTTCGTTTATAGAACCATTGATAATCAAGTGTAAGGAACAAAAATTGCTAAAATTTATTAAATTTAAGCAGTTTATCTGCTTAAACTAATGTAATTCAGTTTCATACGTTTTTCTCCTTTCAATATGAAATATAAGGTAATGAAAGTATTGCTATGGGATGGAAAATCCGAAACGAAGATAATGCGTTTTCTGCACGTTTTGGAAGGTGCTGATTCTAAAATAGATGTTTTTGAAAGTTGGTCCGTCTATCTGTCTGAAACTACTGTACGTGTACAGCTGTAACTAAAAGAGCGGCGGACTAGTATGTTCGACGTGCTTTCCAAAAAATCGCGGTTGCGCAAACAGCAGCTGCCATTAAACCTTTTGGGTTTTTTAATTACCTTATAAGGTGCGTTTACATGAGCCATCGAATCCATGGACTGACGAGCAAACTCCGCAATTTGTCCCTCTTGGGGATTTTCGTCCAAGCAGAACCAAAATTGCAGGGTTCATTGGGGGTTTCGCAAACCCTCCAATGAAGGAGGGTTTGAAGTTTCAATCTAATCTATGAATTCGGCCACAAACTATCTTTTGGGTTATAAATCCTGCTAGACCACATTTTCCCCGGGGATTTTGGCATTCCACAACTCTCAGAAATAACACTTTCATTTTTGACGATTCATGAATCCTCAACCCTCATTTTGTTAATTTTGAGGATTGTTTCGTCGAACTATCACGTGACTTTTGAGTAAACGCGAATCCTCACTTTTACGATCGTGATTTTACGATTCTGTATCTTGATTTTGAGGAAACTGAATCTCATTGTTGTACTCACATGTTCAAAAATGACGAAATATTTCTTTAGATTAGATGACTTAGATTAGATGTCTTTCAAATCCTCATAAAAATGACGATTCAAGTTTCCTCAATTTGAGGAAACGAAAATTCGGAGCATTTGCCAGCAACGGAATCGTCAAAATTAAGGAAAATTTCGTCGTTTTTGAGCATTCATTTTTGAGAGTGCATGGATTCGAAGGTCCATGTAAACGCGTTTAGTATATAATTACCTTTAAATGTAATGATTTATTGAATGGTACTTGTATGAAAAGTCGTGTTAATGTTACTAATCCTTGTTCTTTTTTTACATTTGTGGCGATTACCACACACGCAAACTCAGTATTCCATCAACGACTAGGTGGCGCTGATTTACCGCCCACGTTCCTACCACTATTTCAAATTACATCGTTAATAGTAGTATATAAGCCGAGATAACTCATCTCCTCCCCGAGGATCCTTTTGGGAAGACAGCGAGTTATCGAAGCCGCTACACATTGTTACTAGTTTTAAAATGTCAAATTTACTCCTTTTATAGATTCTTTTGCTTGCAAAATAGAAAATTATGGACCGTTAAATTATCTTATTTCTTAAGAGTGAACAATGTGAAATTTACTGTTAGCAAGCTCATTAGTCTTGATTAATTTTCTTAATGGAATAGCTTAACTAACGTAATTGATGACTTATATCATTCCCGTTGGGACCTCGATATTGTAGCAGATAGCGATGCTGGCTCCTTTTGGGGTCCACCAGGGTTAAGTATACGGCCTGGTAGGTGATACTTTCAGCTCCTCTTCTCTCCGGGATTAACCCTTTCAGTCCCAGTGATGCCATTTGGCATCATCACCTTCAATATTTTTTTCAAAATTTTTATGTCGCGTTATGACATCCAAACACACATCATTCGATTCTTCACAGTTTGTTCTATCAGACAATATTTTACATTAATCTCAATAGAAGTCAGAACTCCTATTTTTTTTTTATTTAGAAAATAGTCAACAAGCGTTTTCCTGATTTTTGATAAGTTCACTTCAGTTCCACATATTTAAAACGCAATTTAAACTATGTCGGTTAAAATAATTACTAAATTTTTTTTAATAATATGGTCAGATACCTTAAAATATGTAACTCGAAGTGTTTTTAGTTCTATATATATTTTTTATTTTGTTGTTTTCCACAGTTACAAAATTTTGGCATTGTTTCAAAAACCATATAAAAAATTTAAATGATTTTTTTTTCTTATGGAATTCGTATATTTGACCTAAAATTAGCTTATTTTGTGAATATCAGATGTTTCTGTAGTGTAATAAATTTTTGGGACTGAAAGGGTTAATAAATGAGTGATAAGTTTTCTTGGAAAGTTACTTACCTGACCGTAGTTCTTCTGGAGCTTTTCTTCGTTCTCCTTCGTGGTTTTGAGCACCGTGCTCAGCTGCTGCAAACCTTCCCTGACTTGCCCGTTGATGAGCGCAATCTCTTTTCTGAGGATGTTGACATGGGCAGCTTTACACTCTTTGCACACCTTCCTGTTGCAGTGGGCACACATCTCCAGCTGACCCTTCTCTTTACACGTGTTACACCTATAAAGAGTAGCGTGCTATAAGTTTATACATGGTCTATACACTATACAGGGTAGTTGTTTGTACTGGTTACAAAAAAAAAGGCTTTTCCTTATTCTATGCAAATTGCAGGATCCATTGATCTAGCATTGCTATTGAATTCTATTCAGAATACAGTGCTTAAAAAAACGATTAGGAAAAGGAAAAGAAAAAAACCTGACGTTACTTTTTAAAGCTTACAGTAAATTTAATAAGCGTGAGTAAAAGGGGAGAAAATATATTTTAGTATCTTGTATTTTACATACAATCCTACACGTTGCACAAAAAGGTTACGTGTCTCCTTTTGAGATATAAGAAAAGATTTGCAACTATTTTTCAAAACTTGTAAAAATTGTCTTCCAATATGGATTTTTACTAATTGTTTTAATTTTCAATTACTCTTATTTCTACCTTTATTTCACCATAACGCATAGATCACATGCGTTACAAGTCAGTAAATGCGCCTACAAGAAAATGCATCTGTATAAAGGTTATGACATATTAATATTTCAGTTATTTGGCAAATACTTTTTGTGATTCTTTAAAAATAATTTCCAGTAAGCAAAAGCATTTAGATGTAAAATACTAAGTAAATTGTTGGGAATAATTATAACTATGAATTTAAAAGAAAGAAGAACACTAATTGCAATTACACAATGACTATAAAGGTTTGCCTCATTATCATTAACCTAGACACATAGAGCTGCAAACCGGGTTAGATATTTACACCAGGAAGGTTTGCATTTCTAGGGTTAGGCTGAACTGCAACTTAAATCGAATTTTCACAAACTAAACATTAATAAAATTGATTTTCCTTCTCTTAAAGTTATATATCTTTTTTACTCGACCGAAGTAGGTTTTGAGAAGATAAGCAAAATTTTAATGCTTAGCAAACTTCAAAATGGTGCATTCACCTTGACTTTTAAGAAGATAATATTTATGCAAAAATAAATCACGAAATGTGAAAATCTGCCATATCTACAGGAAAGATACTCCCATCTGCCCCACCACATTATATTTTCCTTCAAAATTTTAATAAAAGAATAAGCATGTATGGAAATCCTTCTTCATACATGAACACTTTATAATTGGAATTGAGCCCGGGTGGCCAAATGGGTTTGATCACAGCTCATTACTCTAACAGTCGGCGCGCTGTACCCGATGCGGGTTCGATTCTCGCGTTCACCCATTATGTACTTTCTCTTTCTGTGTCACTAAAAATTATGTTTTTGTGTCTGTCTTACTTGACGAAGGTATATAAGCGGGTCTCTGATCAAGCACACAAGCCGGAAAACACATGTACGTAACAACCTACAAATTTACGTTAAAATTTTAAATGTAAAAGCATTAAAAGAAAATACTAGAATCATCTGCACCCACCTCTGCATGGAGGCCGGAAGATCCGGCTCGATCCCGGACACCTGCTGCCGGAGTTCCAGGAACCTCCCTAGCGTGACATTGTTTGGGAACCCCTGGACGCCCCCTTTCAAGGGCACCCTGTGTTCCGAGGCGCACTCGGGGCACTTCACTTGGCCCTTGTCCACGCTCCTGGACAGGCAGGGCTCGGCGCAGAACGTGTGGTTGCACGGCAGGAGCTTCGGGTTGCGGAACCTGTTCGAGCACACCGAGCACTTGAGGAGCTGGTCCATGCGGGACCACGGCGAAGACATCTTCGGAGGATTTTCTTGGGTCACAGTTCGATTTCGGTTCTTTGCTTTTTGAAGATATTTTTGTTAGGGCAGCATTTCTAGATAACTTTCAATTGGAACGTAGTTGTAACACATATTTACAGTCTTTTGCAGAACTGTTGTCAAACTGGTGGAAATGTTATAAGTAGGTAGTTCGAATAATTTAAGGTTCTACAGTTCGTTCTTTTAATTCGTTTATTGATGTTGATACAGAAGTGAAAAATGAGTCCTGAAGATATTTTTGTTAGGGCAGCATTTCTAAATAACTTTCAATTGGAACGTAGCTGCAACACACATTCACACTTTTTTGCAGATCGGTGGGCAAACTGGTGGAAATTTTATAGTAGGTGGTTGGAATAAATTAAGGTTCTACAGTTCGTTCTTGTAATTCGTTTATTGATGTTGATACAGAAGTGAAAAATGAGTCCTGAAGATATTTTTGTTAGGGCAGCATTTCTAAATAACTTTCAATTGGAACGTAGCTGTAACACACATTCACAGTTTTTTGCAGATCGGTTGTCTAACTGCTGGAAATTGTAGTAGGTGGTTGGAATGAATTAAGGTTCTACAGTTCGTTCATGTAATTCGTTTATTGATGTTGATGCAGAAGTGAAAAATGAGTCTTCCAAAGGATTCATCTTTTAAGATGATTGAGAAATTTGGATAAAAAAAGTCGTGGGTTCATGCCTTAGAAGTTCATAGAGTAATTGAACGAGCGAGATTTTCCGCCGTTGTCTAGTTCAATTACATCATGTATTGCGTAGTCTGTTTACAGAGAAAGGGATTCGTTGTTATTTATATTACTTGCATAATACAATGAACAGTCTAGAATTAGATCCACCTTCTGTTGCAACTTGGAACGGTTTGGTTTCCTTCCACCCACTGTAGGTACGAAATAAAAAATAAAAAAGTACTTTTTTTTTATCAAGAAAGTTCTGGGTGTGAAAGGAGGGTAGTCCATTCAGTAAGCGACGAGTTCGAAAGAGTTTTGGACGGAGATATGTTGAAAGAGATCATCGCTACTCGTGGCACAACAGGTATTGGTTGGGGTCCAACTCTTACGAGAAAGAATTCCCGTGATACAAGTATGAGTCAAAAGGAATAACGAAAATAGTCTCCCCTTCAATGCCAAGTACTATAGTTGACAGGATTGTAACAGCTTCCTAGCTTTTGTTCGTAGGCTTTATTGCTGTAAATAAAAAGACATAAGATATAAACGTAATTATTAAAAATTTTGCTACATTCATAAAAAAATAACAAATCTATAATGAAGTATAAATATATCTTTTCAAAATCTATAAAAATAGTGTGAAATTTTTTTTTATTTCCAACAAGAATGTTTACATACTTATAATAACCGCTTCTGAAGACAATTTAAACATCTTATTCTAAATATTTTTTAATTAAATTTTAAACTTTAGAGTACTGCTGGTTACTTGCCAAATATAACAAACGATGTTTTGATTGAGGGAATTTCATTTGTTCTATATTACGATGATTTATATTTGATAAAAATTTAAAACTTACATTAAATTTTTTAATTTAATAAACATAATTGCTCTTTGTATTTTACAAAGGTGTCAACTGGCGAGTTTGAAATGCAATATTGGTACTACACTCCATGCCAACTTAACTTGGGAAAAAACAAAGAGTAAAAAGGCAGAGAGTCCGTTAGTTGGAAACTCTTGTAAGGTAATATTTACATACAAAATTATCTTAATACAATTTTACCAAAATACACCTTTCATTCTGATAAAATTGCTAAATTTTCTCAAATAATATTCAAATCTGTTAGACCTTAAACGAAATTAATGTTTTATACATGTTTTCTGGATGGATTCATAAATAATTTGTAGAATTTTTTAATTAGCACTTGATTTGATACATGGGCTTACATGATATGCTTTATGTAATGTTCAATAAAAAAAGTAGTGAAATTAATGTTTTAACTGTAAAACCACAAACCGGGGTATATTTACAAATATGTATTTGTTTGCTTTGGGTGTTTCTAGAGTTAAGTTAGTCTATAACAATATCCACTACATTTAAATCGATCGTTTGCAAACTAAACTTTATTAAAATTGAATTTGCATCTCAAAATTGTCTTCTTCGACATGAAGTAAAAAAAAAAATCATGTACATAAAATATGATATTGCTAGTTTTAGAAAGATTTACTTTTTTGACGACGCGACGTTTGTTTTAATTTTTCTGTTATAAACCTACTTGTTTTTCTTATAAACCTCTCCAAAACATATTTCCTAACATTTGGCAACCATCCCCGATTTCGTAAAATTAAAAATAAAAAAAACAGCAAATGGTTCCCATTTTAAATCCTTTTGACAGGTGACATTTTCACTTGCCATCTCACAAGATTCTATAATTCGTTGATTGTTATTGTACCAAATGTCAAATTACGTTAGTAGAAGTAAGAAGATTTATAGGGATCCCACGTAAAGAAGTCCCGAAGTATAAAAAAACCGCTCGTTTTTTTCCTTCAAAATAATAAAGAATTTAAAGAATAGATAAATAGTTTACTTAAACCCCGGGCAACTTCACAAGGCTGCATTTTAACCCTTTCAGTCCCAGTGATGCCATTTGGCATCATCACTTTCATTATTTTTTTCAAAATGCTTATGTCCCATTATGACATCCAAACACACATCATTCGATTCTTTACACTTTGTTCTATTCTACAATATTTTACATTAATCTCAATAGAAGTCAGAACTACTATTTTTTTTATTCAGAAAAGAGCCAACAAGCGTTTCACCTGATTTTTGATAAGTTCACTTCAGTTCCACATATTTAAAACGCAATTTAAACTATTCCGGTTAAAATAATTACTAAATTTTTTTTAATAATATGGTCAGATACCTTAAAATATATAACTCGAAGTGTTTTTAGGTAATATATATATTTTTATTTTATTGTTTTCCACAGTTAAAAAATTTTGGCATTATTTCAAAAACCATATAAAAAATTAAAATGATTTTTTTTTCTTATGGTACTCGCATATTTTACCTAAAATAAGCTTATTTTGTGAATATCAGAAGTTTCTGTAGTGTAGTAAATTTTTGGGACTGAAAGGGTTAATAGAAATACACGAAGAGAGTAGAAGTTATCTTAATCACAATTTGATAATAAACCAGAACAGAACGGCTTCATACGGCTTCTTATTGAAGTAGAATTTATTTGCTAATAGTGTTTTGAAAAGAATCGTTTTTCTTATTAGCCTTATGACTCCCTGTTGATGTTGAGGCATTATCAATGCCATATTAACATCAACATATTATGTATCACTCTCTCAGCTGTAGTTTTAATGCTGCATTAAGAAATAATTTTTTGATATTGTTTACATTTACACTAAGCTTTTGCGAAATTCTCTTGGCAAAATACTTAGTTACGCAACTGAAAATTTCATGTATATAAAAACTTGGCACCCCCAAACTGGAAGGTATATATAAACTATTTCAACAAGTTGGATGTAGTTCAGGTAATTGCCAAAGCGAGATAGTTTTTACATTGCGAATAAACACAACATTATTTTGATTAGTTTCCTTTTTAATCCCACTCTTGTAGGGTAGGATAAATTGGGAAACGTGTCGTCAAAGAAAAAGATTTCGTCAAACCTAAATAGAGAAAAAAATATTATTTAACAAAATTATTAAATTCTGAAATAAAATAGTTTAAACGCTTGTTTTTAGAAATAATTTGTGTTTTCAATATTTTTCTTCGGTTTTTTTAAATTTTGTTCGGAATTTAAATAAGTAATGCATTACTATGTATACTTTTAACAACTTTTAAATTGCATTTGCGTATTAGTGTTGATTTTCCTTTCCTGATTTTGCCTTTTCTCTTTGTAGAAGCTGGAACAATTTAGTCTCCGACATACATTCTACCAAATGATTAAAACTTTATTTTAATTTTTTAATCACAGAATATTGGCCAACTTTCTTTTTGAATAAAATAATTTTCATAGGTATTTTTTAAACAACAAAAGTTGAATATTCCTGTAGGAAATGCGCAGTTACGTCATCTATTTTTGGATATCTAATCCTTGAATACATTTTTCCAAATGATAAAATCGAGAGGAAAACACTTTATTAAACTTTTATTAGAAAGGCGAAGAGATATTTTATAGTTTTCTGTACAGGTACTTTTTTTTCCTATGTACTCTTTATTTTGATTAAACATTAAGGGGTCACAGGAGTCTTAAAAATGTGCAAAGAAGGTACTACAAAACATAGTTTGATCTTTCGTGTCATTTTTTAACTATTCAATATACAAATACAATTTTTTTATATGTCATTCTACAAGATTTATTTATTATAAAATTAGTTTTAAAATGTATGAAACTTTAGCCAAGACTGAAATAAATGATATTAAACATGAAGCTATTTGAACACATTGTGATTAGGCTTGCGCGGCAAATTGTGAGGTCAAAATTGAAGACATGACCAAGAAAATGACTTTATATTGTACAAATATGTACAAACAAAGACTTATACCTAAATTCTCAGCTCAATTTTAGTTAGAAATTATTTTAGGAACTTTTTTCTAAAAAAATTAATAAAAATTTAAAAATTTTGATTTTAAATTTTTTTAAAAATAACTTCTAATTAAAATTGAGCTGAGAATTTAGGTATAAGTCTTTGTTTGTACATATTTGTACCATATAAAGTCATTTTCTTGGTCATTTTTTCATTTTTGACCTCACAATTTGCCGCGCAAGTCTAATCACAATGTGTTCAAATAGCTTCATGTTTAATGTCATTTATTTTAGTTTTGGCTAAAGTTTCATACATTTTAAAACTTTTTTTATAATAAATTAATCTTGTAGAATTACATATAAAAAATTATACTTATACATTGAGTAGTTCAAAAATGACATGAAAGATCAAACTATGTTTTGTAGTACCTTCTTTGCACATTTTTAAGACTCCTGTGACCCCTTAAGGGAGCGTCCATAAATTACGTGATTTGTTTAGGAAGGGGTGAGCCAAATATCACGTTTTCTTTCCAGCGAAAAATCCATGCAAAATCGCAAAAACATTAAAAAAAAAATTCTGCAATTTAGGCGAAATCTTACATGATAATATTTATTGTGGCTTTCCGAACCATACTTAAAAGTGTTGGGAGGGGGGGGGGGGAGAAAAGTGTTTTATATAGATTCGATTGGCGTTCGTTTATTCCTGTTTCTTTATTAGTTTCAATTCGGACCAAAGGACACGTGTTCGAAGTATTTTCACATATCTCAAAGGAAAATAGACAAAAAGTTGCATCGTACGTGATTTTTAAGTACTTTTCTACCGTCATCGGATTATGCAGCTGCTGTTTGGACTGCCCAAGTTTGGGGTTGAACGTTTACGTTTTGAAGTTTTCTGGGTGTCAAACGCCTAATCTCCACGAAACAAAAGTAATTGGCAAGTATGTCAAAAACCAGACTGAAGCTGCCTAGGTAAAATGACCGTTCTTTATACAAAAGGTGGTCGCTGTAGCCACTTTTAAGAAAAACAACACAGTTTCTTTCAGTCATAAAACACCTTATCACGTGTCTTAAATTTTCTAAAATCAGAGATTTTCCACCCACTCAAGAGAGACAGAGGGGGCAAAGGCGATGAACCCCAGAAAAACAAATTTTCTAAAAAAGAATGTCAAGACACCTGAATGATGACACTTCCGCGTGGTGAAAGATTGCATGCCTTTAGATGTTGTGACACCTCGAGTTCTAGAACTCTTATTTTGCGATGCACTTACTACAAGGGTGTGAAAGAAAAAATACATACTGTTTATTTTGGCCTGCTTCTTTGGCATAAGCTTAAGGCAGTTTTCTAATTCGCAGAACATTGTCCTCTTTCAGATTATTTTTTTACCCCGTAGATGTTTTTCTATACGAAAAATCAATAATTATGAAAGAAAAATTTATTAAGACTGTATCCTCTTAAAAATAATTAACTACAAAATCTTGATTTTTGAACAATGCATTACATATATAGTAAAAAAATGAGTTGAGTAATATATCGGTAGAGTAATATACAAAATTGAGTATGACATTACTAAATTTTACACCACAAAAAATATATATATGTGTTTGGTAGGTTTTTGTATGAGATTAGTTTACTGAAATAAACATACCATTAAATTCCTCCTAAAACACCATGAGAAATGAATTCTAAACCGATTTATTAAGACGACAAACATTCATTTGCACATCAGTCGGAGATCTTCTTTCTTTTGGTCTCAATATTATTACGTTAACGAATCATTCATACGTCAGTAGCCTGCACGTCCCCAATGTTCATAGTAGTCTGTTGAGCAATTTCTGCTAAATGCTTATGTACACTTTTAAGCCAAAATATCTGCTTGTAATGGTAGGCTTTTAATTCAAACACTTAAAAATTCCTAATAATTACACGAAGTTAAACTTTTTTATGTGAATATAAAAAATTTCTTTGTGTTTTTAGACCGTCAAACACTAATTTAAAACAAAACAAAAAACCTTAAAAGAGTCGATGGAACTTGTTCACCGTGCACAACTGTACAATAAAAAGAACACATCTCTACGCTTTTCCACTGCGAAAATAGTTATTTTTTCTGCTTTCTAACTCTTGAGAAAGAAAGGTGGAATGCGCTATTCTTTTCTATCACTCCCGCTTTTCCTTTTCCTAGTTATATTTCGTCCTTCTCCTTTTTGAGATCAGTCCAAGCAAAATACTGCCCTAAAGAACTTAGGTGTTGGAACGAGCTACTGTTTTGGAGTCGAATATCAGGGAACTAGATTTTTTACTATGCACTTGAGGCTGAAGGGAAAAAATCGCTCATAAAAAAATTACATCGCTGAGCTGTAGTTTGATATTCAATAAAATGATACACATAAATTGTTTATTTCTAACACATGAGTTTGAAAAAATAGCAAATTACGATTTTATCTCACTTCTGCATTTAACTAACACTTTTGAAAAATGTTGAACCGTCACCATGAAGAATTATTGACAAAAAGTATTAATATTAGTCAATATTAAATGTTAGATTATGAAGATTTTTTTAAGTATTGCAATAACTGCACTAACCGAAATCCTCACCATAAAAAGAATTGTTATAATTCTCAAAAGTATCACCCTTTAATGGCAAATGGTTAATATTTATTACTCTTTAAAATTTTTATGAAAAATGTATGTAAAAAAATTTCTTTTTATAACCTTTAAGAAAAAAAGCAAGATTTTTAAATGCATAAAAATTTTGAGTTAAAAATGTAGTAGTGTGTTCTTGTCAAATACGTTTACAAAAAGGGTTATAGAAAAAAAATAGTGGTTTCCATATCAAGCCCGGAGTTGAGTATTAAATAAATATATGTTCTGGTAATGGAATTTTTACATACACTCTTAAAACAAAGGAGTGAAATCCACTCCTGTAGGAGAAGTGCATTTTCGACACTGGAAAGGAGTGAATATTAGCTCAGACTGAGTTAAAATCACTCGTTTGGAGTGATCTTGTCGCAGATTCAACATGCAAAGGATCCACTCCTGTAGGAGAAGTGCAATTTCGGCACTGGAGATGTGATAATTAACTCAGACTGAGTTAAAATCGCTCGTTTGTTTTAAGAGTGTAAGACACAGTTTGACTTGGATGTAAAGCTATTGAACTAGAATTGTACTTCTAGTTTATGCATTTGTGAACAAATAATCTAACATTTGAATTTTGACGGCTCTATACAATTATTCATTAATAAATGCTAGAAAATAATTTAAAAATGAGAAGATTATTTATGCAAAAAATGTTGGAACACTCTCTCTATCTATCTATCTCTTTCTCTCTCTTGCTCTCTCTCTCTCACTATCTCGCTCTCACTCGCTCTCTCTATCTCGCTATCTCTATCTTTTCTTACTACACATATAATGAGTCATTCAGAAGAACACTATTGTAATATACATTGACAAAATGCTTAAAGTCAGCTTAGGCATACGTATTCATAATATGTATCACAATAGGATTACTTGATAGTTAATATTATTATTTGTATAGAAAGAGACACACAGAAAGCTTTTAATTTTTATTCATTTTATTTAATTTTTTTTGTAAGAAAACGTGATTTTGCATTTGCATTTAAGCATTTAGTAATGAATATTGACGTTTTAAGTCTATTTATTTATTTGATAATGTATTTTGTTAGCTTTAGTATTTAAATAGTATTCAGGAATCCTTCGTTTTAGTTATGTCGGTCATATTTATCTTAATATAAATAAATTTGCCAAAAAAAAAAAGAAATAATTATCGATTGTTTGAAGGAAAATAAATGAAACTATATCAAATATAGGGTGTAAATTTTTAATATAGAATTAAATGCTTTCTTTGGCGGTTTTCGTTCTAGTTGAGCCCAATAATTGTTGTATGGAAGCGGTCTAACTGACATATTCTATTAAAAACCTACTTGTTTATGGTGTAAAGTTACTCCAAAAGTTTCACAGTGCATTTACAAAATACAGGTCTGTGGTTTTAAAAGCCAGTGTAAAGAAGCTTTGTTAAGGCAGGAGATCTAGAATGCGAGCGCGTCCTTGCGTGAGACAGACGCCACAGCGACAAATTTCGATTCCTCGGATCTTGAAATAGTTAAGAACGTTTAATTTGAACGAGAAAAGAGGACAGACAAGTTAAAATAGTATGAGGAGCTGGCACAAACTTTGTGTTAACATATTTAATTTACATACTTGTTACACTCTTAAAACAAAAGAGTGAAATCCACTCCAGTTGGAGAAGTGCATTTTCGACACCCTAAAGGCATGCATATTTTCTCAGACTGAGTTAAAATCACTCGTTTGGAGTGATCCAGTCGGAGGTTTAACACACAAAGGATCCACTCGAAAAGGAGAAGTGCATTATCCAGTCTGGAGGAGTGAAATCCACTCAGACTGAGTTAAATTCGGAGTGTTTGTTTTAAGAGTGTAGCGCTTTATTCTTTTTTACATTAACGATTTTTCGTCGTAGTATTGAAAGAAAGTTTAACAGCTATTATAATTGCTTAAATAATCTTCAAACAATTATGTATTGATTAAGCTTTCAGGTTAGAGAGACAGAGAGAGAGAATTTTTTAAAAAAGATAGGGAGAGTATTAATTTTTGGTCACCAAGGGACTCAAACCACTCAAACCCGCCCAAAGAACAGACAATTAAACATAGCACAAAAACACAAATAAAAAAAAGAATATCGATTCACAAGATTGCACAAACAACAAACTGTATAAGATATTGAATAAAATTCGGGATACCTTACCTTAATATTAATAAACACAACGATACATACAAAGATATGATTAAATATAATAACAATTTATCAAGTACTCAAATGCTCACGTAAATTGACATCGACGTGATTTGAAGTAAAAAAGGTGTGACATTTTAATAAATAATAACATTCTTTCTAACAATAAGATTATTCATCTACATTTTGAACATATTTCTTAGATCATTTTTAAATTTGAGTACACCTCCAGTTTTCTGTAATTCTTCGGGTAATAAATTAAAACAGATTCAAAATAATTATCTGACAAAGCCATTTCACGACAGCGTTCGTAAAAGTGCCTAATTATTTTTGCTGAAAATTATATTAAAAAAATTTTGTAATTTGTTTTTACTATCTGTATAATATCTATTCATTTTAATTTTTCATTTGTATGTAGCTTGAAATAATTGCAAAAAACTGTAGGAAAAGCCAACAATCAGGGGTATGATTATTAATGACTTAATGTTGGTTTTCCTGCAAGCCAGGAAAACTATTGAAACATGTTTTTTAAGCATTACAAAATAAAATTTATAAAACTTACAGTTTATATAAAACAAGATTAGAAATTATCTAGTCTGATAAATTTCAGAGCAGTGCAAAATAAGAGATGAAATGTTTTCCGGAAAAAAAAACCGATTACATTTTATGTGCATATCAAAATGTTCGAAATTATTATGCCTAATTTTATTGATAACTGATAAATATTTCAACACCTTGTTGGAACTAAAAATATGCACCACGAGTGTGTTGTTTCTATTACGATAATCGAATGCCAAAATCCTATTTTTAATCATGTTATCATCTTTGAAAATAAAACAGATGACCCAAAATAACTTGACACTCAAATGCTTGAAAAATATATCTTATTTTCTAGTGTTTTAAAGCTAAGAAATAGTAGAGAGCACGTTTGGTAAAATTAACTTAAACAAGTTTTTGCATTTTGAGAGAGAGAAAAGTATCTTAAGAACATACTATTTTAAATTTGAACTCTCATACTTTTTTTAAAACCATTCCGTTAATAGTTTTTGTGCGAGTGAAAGCAAGAAGGGGTGGGTCCTTTAAATATTTATAGGGCTGCAGCTTTAACTTAAAAAATTAAAGGAAAGAAAATTTGATCATTCGCGTTTCACGATTTCTGATTGAACCGTTACATTTGTTAGAGTTTGAAAAATTTCTATTATCTACATTTTTTTGAATGAATTTCCGTTATTCATTAAAATAGTTTTTTTTAAACATCTTATCACAAATGTATATACATTTTAATAAGTATTTTTCAAACTAAATGCAAATCCCGCATCGAAAATAAAAGTAAGTTAAAATCTTGTAGTTTTATTAATATATGATCATCGTAAAAATCGATCTTAAAAATGATTTCTGATAAGTTAAAATCTTGTAGTTTTATTAATATATGATCATCGTAAAAATCGATCTTAAAAATGATTTCTGATAATTAAGAGCAACAGCGAAACATATATTAAATGGTATTGTAAATTTCAATTAAATTAAACACCGACTTTTTTTACTATTATTAACCCTTTCAGTCCCAGTGATGCCATTTGACATCATCACTCTCAATATTTTTTTTCAAATGTTTATGTCCCGTTATGACATCCAAACACACATCATTCGATTCTTCATACTTTGTTCTATTAGTATTAGACAATATTTTACTTTAATCTCAATGAAGTCAGAACTACTATTTTTTTTATTTGGAAAATAGCTAACAAGCGTTTCACCTGATTTTTGAAAAGTTCACTTCAGTTCCACATATTTTAAACACAATTTAAACTATCTAGGTTAAAATAATTACTATATTTTTCGTAATAATATGGTCATATACCTTAAAATATATTACTCGAAGTGTTTTTAGGTAATACATATATTTTTATTTTGTTGTTTTCCACAGTTACAAATTTTTGGCATTATTTTAAAAACCATATAAAAAATTAAAATGATTTTTTTTCTTATGGGACTCTTATTTTTGACCTAAATTAAGCTTATTTTGTGAATATCAGATGTTTTTGTAGTGCAGTAAATTTTTGGGACTGAAAGGGTTGAACAAGAATTTGTAATAGAAACTGCCAATTTTAGAACACCTTTCACACAAAGTTCATGCATCTAATAAGAAGCACTGTACAATTTAGCTCTAGAATGAAACTTTTAAAAGTCAAACTTAGCTTCTTTTTATGCGCAAATTCAATAATTTTCTTCAATAATTTTAAAATACTGCTATTCCCAGAAAATAAACACTAACCTTCTTATAGGGGATCACTACGAGCTCACACTCTAGACACTAGACGAAAATAGTTAGCTCTAGTGTAACGATAATTCAAACTAAACTAAACTAGACGCTAGGCTATAGTGATTCACGATATAAGTTGAAGTTGTAACTGGTTTGGTTGATAGAATATAATCTTAGATATGAAAAGCATTTGATACTATAGTTTAATTTGACACTTTCAGAAATCTGCAATATTAATACAAGTACTTTTTTTAAAAAAAAAATTGCATTTATTTATAAATAAATAAAAGGGCAAAAATGATCTTGCTTGATTTTCACAATGTTTGAATTTACTAACTTTAATTATATAAATATATATCAAGTTTCATTTATCAACTCCAACAAATCTTTATTATAAAGAAAAATGTAATAGCGAAGAGTTGTGTTCAATACTTAAAATAATTGAAATTTGTAGTATTTACACTAATTCAATTTCACATATAATCGGTTATAGTATTTTTTAAAACATAGTCTGCTTTTCGTTCTTTTTAACTATCGTTAAATTGTGTGCGTACATTGTACTGTACAGGGTATCTTTAATTAAGCTGAATTAAATTTTATTGACTTAAATTTGACGTATCATGCTTCTCTATGGTATATGTGGTTCGGACAGTGAAAGTACGCAACGAATATATAGAGGATAACTATTATAATATCTTCCACTTTTTACTTTATAAGCAACGTGTGTTAGTTTTAGCTAAAATATTTAGTTATGACCATATGCGAGGCAATTGAATATATTCAGGACTTTTTGTTTGTCACATTTTAAATGACAACTACAAATTTTCAGAATCTATAAACTAGGTTCTATGCTCAAAGTATGTCACTTTCTCCATCACAATACGGAAAAATTAACAAGACAAAACTATCTACTATGTGCACAGAATATGGTAGTAATAAAAAAACACGTATGTTTTATTCAGAAAAAAATATTTGCATCCTCGTCAGCTAACAGATACGAGAACATGAACAGTAAATAAGTGATTTAACAATCATGTATTTAACGAATTTCATCTTAAGATTTTTAGAACTTTATTTTTAAAAAATTAAATAAATAGATAATTTAAATATGATGAAAGCATCCCGTGGCCATGTCTTTCAAATATCCCTATCAAACTTCCCCAAACATTAAATTACTAGTTGGTACTTGCTATTTGATTAACAACAGGTAAAAAAGTCAATAATGAAAAAAAATATTTATTACGCTAATAATATTTAAATAGTTCTGAGTTCAAATAATTTTCTATTAATTGTCACTGAGTCTTCAATTTGTTTAAAATTCCGCATTATATCATCTTTATATATATCTAGTATAGGAAGATGGTATGTGATACTTAGAAAATCATTTGAAATAATAATAAAAAAACTACACATTCACAAAAACGTACCTATATTTCACAAGCCTTAATCCTATAGACAATTCCTGAAATTCCTCACTCTGCCAATCTGTCCCGCACAGTCTCACTGTTGTTGACTCTAACCTTCTTCCTTCTGACCCGAGCAGGAGGATAGAGAATGAAGATGGGGAGAGCGGAGCCTTCCCAAAATCGGATTGGGATATTTTTAGTACTGCTGCCGTTCGAGTGAAGTTGGTTATGCTTGTGAGTATGTGTGTCTGTAGGCCTGAGTCATACGGTGTGACAGCATAGGTTTTTTTTTTCTCTACCCCTCTGTAAATAAAATTTGAATCCCGTTACATCAGGTAGATTTGGTATTTGATGAGGAGTGTAGTAATGGTATTGTATGGTACATATATATTCCAGCTTGTGTGCTTGTTCAGAGAACCGCTTATAAGCTTTCGTCAAGTGGGACAGACACAGAAAGAATTTTTACAGTCACAGAGAAATTAATAACACGTAGACAAATAACAACATTTATTGACGGTCACAGACATACATGCCTGACTGGGATTCGAACCCGGCCCCAGCAGCTCCAAAGGCTAGAGTTCTAACGATTGCGCCACCGGGGCGGCGTATAGTAATGATTGTGGCTTTACAACTTTTGAAGGTGTTGTTACATGAATTAATAATCCGGTTGTTAATACAATTCGCGAATGATCATCATGATTCCTAATCAGAGTTTAACATTCCTTTTTTAGGCTAAAATCAAAAGATAGTGTAATTAATTTTTTTAAAAAATCCAAGCATTTTTTTTCTTATTAATTAAGAAAAAGACAAGCATTAAAACTGGAGTCCCTAAAACCATACAATTTGAAACCATAAAGTACCGACATTCTTTGATCGCATTGTACCCTTGGCTGAAGTCGGATCTATATAATAGCACAAAAAAAGGAAAAATATGTGTTCCTACTCCCATGATACAACTACTTACCATTCTAATTTTGGGCTCAACTCTAGCTCGCACTCTAGCATCTAGACTAGAGAATCACGATATGAATTGAAATTGTAGCAATTATATCGATAGATCTTAGAAATGAAAGAAAAAAAATTAAATTTCATTTTACTCTCAGGAATACGCAAAAATATAAAAGTAAATTAATCTTTTTAAAATGCATTCTTCTTAGCGGTCTTAAAAAAATAATAACGAACTTTCTATATCCACCCAAGTTGTGTTTAAGTGGAATGTTATCACATTTGTTCGGCTTCATTGATCGGAAACATAAATTTGATCACCAGATTAAAATCTGAAGCAATATTATAGCTGCCCCCCCCCCCCCCCATCTTTTATCCATTGAACCCACACCCTCTTTGTATTGTTTACGAAAGATAATTAACTAGATTTACGAGCCTGGTTTTATCATAAGATAAACTTAGTCTCTAAATAATCACACGATAAACAGTTGCAAAATATTAATTGTAGCAACTCGTTGGAACAGGATTAAAAGAGGAGGCAAAGTGATCCAGCGAAGCGGTTACTTTTATCTAGTAGGTAATAAAACTAAAAAAAAATAGAACAATGTAATAAAATATTATAATTAAATTATTAAAAATTTTAATATGAATTCCTCTTCATATTATAAAAAATGAAAAGTGGCACTTTCGAATAAAAACGAGTTTGTAATCGGATTAGAGCTTAATCTCACAAACATTCCATTTATTTTACACACTTCAAAATAATCACACCTTAAAATAGTTCTCAAAATATTTTTTGATGGAATGAATGCGACTCTTAGATAAGCCAGGATGACAGCACATTCGGGGAAAGTGGGGGGGGGGGGATACTCATTTAATGGTTCTAAATGCAAACCATTTGGCAACATCATTTACTGACTGTGAAGGATATGCCATTCTTCGTTGGCGTACCTGAAAAATGAACGAGTTTATACACAGTGGCTAGATTTAGAGTATGATTACTATCAAGGGCTGTTTCGAGATTTCGTTGTTTTTTGTAATGGTGCCCGCACCTTGGTATGAAAGATTTTTGGTAGAATTCCAGATGAACCAGCGCGGCTTTCACCCCCCCCCCCCTCTTTTATTAAGTGTAAGTGTTACCAGCAGCGCAAAGTATAAAATGTGGAATTCTGTAAAATGCACTGCTTACGAATTATGATCAGGCATTTTAAACTGCGCAAACAAACCCCGTAAAATTATTTCACAAACTTATTTTTCTCTTAGGTAGGCAACCCCAGTTTTGTTTCTTCTACTTGCATATATAGATACATTTTAGACTTTTTTCTGGGTTTTCTAGTGAAGCTTAACTTAAAAAATAAATTGCAGCTTATTGACTCGTCTCTTAAACACGGACACTCATCTCTGATCATCAAGACAAAACTGAACTCACATATTTTTAACCTTATCCATATGCTATTGCAACATCACGATTATTTGTTTGTTTTTATTATACTCTCCCTAAATTCTACTATTCCCCTCTAAGAATTGCTTTTTAATATCCTAAAACTCTTAACCAGCATATTTTATTTTACAGCTTTTTCAAAGAGAAAATCGATTGAAATTACTATGTATGTGTTCAAAACAATTGTATGAGAACATTTTCAAGTCAAAGTCGACACAGCTAAAAATTTAAAAAGAATTCTTTTTTTTTTTATTTGTTAAACATACCCGATTTCTAGGAAAAATAATTTTACATCATATGTTTTAATTATAAAACATGCAACACTTATATTTTTAAAGCTAAAGTCAGTTAGAGCAAAGTTTTATGCAAACTTTTATTACTGATACATATTTTTTTTCGGAAGAAGAGTAAAACTAGAATGTAATATATCTGTTTTTTCGAATCTTCTTTACCCGAATTCTCACCAATTTGGAAGAGCATCTTTGAAACAGTCACCATGAGAAACAGTAATTTTTCTATACAAAAACTGGATATACAAAATATATCCAGTTCCTTAGACACACTGTTATAAGTTATATAAAATTTATATAGACAAAAATTTAAAATACAGTTATTCCGATTTGAATTCAAATAAAACAAACAACGATTACGCGTAACTCTAGAGGGCACATTTAATTTTATAGTATTAGTAATGTAAGTAGAATCAATCATATTATTAAGAACTTTATAAAAAAACAAAAGACAATAAACTTGACGAAAAACAAGTCAATATTTACAAAAGTTAAATATTTGCTCTCTGATTCAATCTTGTTTTCTTCATTTATCATGCGTAAAGTTGTGGAAATTCACTAAATAATTTAGCACTTCTTGAAAATAAATTGTTTTAAAAAACAATTAGAAACTAGATTTATCTATTTATAACTAAAAACTTGCTTTTATAGCAAGTCCCTTTCCTCATATCTATATTAATGTAAAAAACGCATTACCATTCCGAAATATTATTAACAAAAACTACAATAAGCTTGGTAGTTAGAGAGAAAAAATCTAGCATACTTGTAACAGCTTAATCTTCATCACGAGTTAAAACAATAAAATATAAGAAATAATTAACTACAACATGTGGCCTGGAAATGTCATGACAGCAAACCAAAAATAAAAATGTTTTTGGCACGTTTAATGATATAATAGAAATTTTTTTCTAAAGCTTTCTTCAAAACCTCATTGTTTATTATAATTTAAAGTAGAGCATAAGTTTTGACTGACACTTTTAAAGGAAAACAGAGATTTGGGAGCAGATTTTTTTTTGGTCCACCTAACAAAAAGTTCTGAAAAAAAAACTAGCCTACTTTCCTGTTACTTTAATACTCATTGAAGTTCTTGGATACGGATAGAAAGAAACGACGGCGAACAATAAAATATACACTCTTAAAACAAACACTCCCAATTTACCTCAGTCTGAGTGGATTTCACTCCTCCAGACTGGAAAATGCACTTCTCCTTTTGGAGTAGATCCTTTGTGTGTTAAACCTCCGACAGGATCACTCCAAACGAGTGATTTTAACTCAGTCTGAGAAAATATGCATGCCTTTAGGGTGTCGAAAATGCACTTCTCCAACTGGAGTGGATTTCACTCTTTTGTTTTAAGAGTGTAGTATAGAGGAGAGGAAGGTATGGCCTTTTATATTTTTTAATAAACTCTTTTGGTTTAAAATAAAAATCCACACAATCATTTTCAGTGCATACTCTAATTAAATGATAATGAATTATCAATGGTAAAAAAAAAAGTTTTTTTTTTTTTTTGTTATGAAAAAAGGTACTTAAAAAAAAAGTTATAAGTGGACTGTAATATGGGATAATCTTGTAATATGGAATAGTTGCTTGCAATTAATGAAAATTTAATTATACTTCACAGAACATAGTTAACATAACTAAAAAAACAATATTTGGAAATTTACGCTCAATAATTTTATTTTTAAGTCTATTTACAAAAGTCACATATAATCTTTCTCTGCTCTGCTCTAGTACAGTCAAAATGAGCCCATAAAGGACCACTATTGTGTAATCAAAATTCAATTGAACTTCGGAAAATTTTCTGTTACAAAAGATACATTCAGCAACTTTTTTTTTACCCGTTTGTTAGTTGATGGCATGAAGGCAATTGGAGATTATGTATATTCCATATTACTACCCGACATACCATTTTGGATTCTAAACCCTTTTACTGACGGAAAAAACATTGATGCGTTAATTATATTAATCACATTAATTACATTATTGATTATATTTTCTGCATTAAAAGAAATAATGAATTGTTTATGTGACTCAAATTGAAGTACATTGATAACATTGTATTGTAATTGTAACTATTTTTTTTTAATTCCCCCTACCCGTCATAAAATAATTTTTTATAACAACGTGCAAAAAAGTTCACTTTTTTAATATCATATTCATTCATAAATCTTTGCGAAAATGGCACTACACGTGCTTACGTCACAGACAGTGACGAAAGTGGGACTTTCGGCACCCAGTGCGGTAAAGTAAATAAGAGTATCTTATTGGTAGGGAAAAAAATGATGTCATGAATATCTCCATTAAAAATAAATTAAATAAGACATTAAGTAAGACAAAAGTAAGAACGCAGATTTCATGCTTTTGCCCGTTATTATAAAAAATATTGTAAGCAAGCACGTGTCAAATAACACTTTATTAAGCACATTATTTAAAAGCTACTCGCTTAATAAAGCGTCATTTTCAGCACTAGTTGCTTAAATAAGTATATTGTTGCGCTTTTACCACCACAACATTATTTTCCTTGCATACTATATTACTTAAATACTAAGCTGTTTTTTAGGTAAATTTGTTACATGTCCTAAATACTTTTGCCAGGCGTTTGGCCTTGTTTCTTGAGATTTGAAGGAGTGATCGATGACTTTTGAGAAAATTTCATACATAACCTAGTATAAAAATTAAAAATCACCAGTATATCATTTAAAATTATCAAAATTAAATAAAAATAAATACTAACAACTAATGTATATTGATGGCGAATAATGTATGAATTAAATGAAGCCTACTCGTCAGCCCTTCATCAAGATCATTGACTTTTGCATCACACAAGTTTAAATTCCCAAGAAAACCAAGCAAAAACTTCAAGCTCCCCTCTCAGAATAGCAAAGTCCCCTTATGCTTATGTTATTTTATCATTATAGGACCGGAGACCTTTTAACTTCAACCCCCCCCCCCCCCCTCTTAAAAAAAATAATAACAACTTTAAAAAATAACTTTGCCAGCTTGCTAGCTTAGGTTTTGCCTTCATTGATCGTTAAAAATAAAATTAAATGACAATAAATTATCTTGTCTTGAGCTTCGATAGGTGAAATGAAAGCTGGTGAAAACTGAATAAAAATTTGGTAGAAAATTGATTGAAAGCAGTGGAAAAATTACGTCTTCGGAAGCAACCAATGAGCACGTTTCAGGCTCAGGCTTTGTGTGGCTACAGAAAGGTTAATAAAATAATTAATAATTTTAATTTATGTCACACGGAAACAAGCGGACCAGGATCACTAATGAGCAAGATCTAAACATGGTTATCACTAATTATACATTTATACACGTTCAGGTTTTTACACTGCCACACTTGAGAGATTGACACCTTCGGCATCTTATATTTCTCCAGAAGTGTCAGATTGTGTGAATGAAACATGGAAGGGTTCGTCACATGAAATAAACTCATTCATCGCCAAACCAGAACGTATACAATATGATAACTTTTTCTTAGTTATTTTAAGCGAAACCTTCGATTAAAAACTAAATTATGGCTTTTTTAATATTTCACTCTTTGATACGAAAACTATTTTTGAATTTGGAAAATTCATTATAATTTTTGTTGTTGTTATTTTTAATAACGAAACTAATCTAATTTGTAATCGGGTGGTGGCAATACTTTTTTCTTGCCGGTTTGTTTCTAATTTCTTTCTAGTTTCTGACAATTTAATCAAGATGTCTGCTCCGTTATGTGGAAATCCACACGTGTTTTTAGATGTTAAAATAGGTGAAGAAAAGGGTAAATTTCAATTTATTTCGAAATAAACTTTATTGTATATCGTTAAAGTCTGCGAATCGTCAAGTTTTCGTTTTGCACCAGTCGATTACTTTCAATACGTAGTACGAAATTTATTCAAAACATAGTTTGTATTAAGTGTTAATGAATGACAAATAATTGTTAGATTCCCTTATTATGTTTTTCTTGAACGCTGGTATACGTATGGGTTTGGGTATTTGATGTTACTCCAGACTTGTTATTTTTTAAGGTTTATTTATACTGAAGCATGTTTACATTTTAGGATTGATGGGAAGGAGCAGTAGCACCTCTTCTTAAGAATTTAAAAACTTAATAAGTCTGTATATCTCATAAGTTGTAAACTTTTTTTTAAATCAAATTCAAATTATTTTGTACGTATAAACAAGCACCTACAAATCTACTGCACCACCATTCTTGGGTAGACTAACCAGGGAATGAACGCTTAAGCACAATTTGTTTAAAGAAAATTCATACATTTTAAGAAAATATAGCTTGTGGGTTTATAACAAACACATCTGTCATTACATGTAAATTTTACAAAAAAGGAGGCGACTTTATATTGCATTGCTTTGGTTCTTTTGTGGGTCCAAATAAAAAGTGGTACAAAAGCCAAGTGAATGAACAGTACTTTTACCAGTGAATGAACACAAAAATGTCCAGTCAATAAACATGATGAATTTTAATTAATGACCAGGTCAACCAATCAGATGTCAGATAGCTGCCTACTAGATGAGAGGAAGTCAGTGTTGCCAATCCATCCAGTGGAATGATTTTTAATAATTACTTTTTAAATGTATTTACCAACTGTTCATTCACTGGTCAGTCTACCCTATAAACTGATGGTATTTAACAATCTATATTATAAAAATTAGTTCATCAATAATTCCATTGCGATATAGAGAATGGGGCGTTCATTGTCACTTTAGGAGATCAAGAAATTTTTATATAGGTTTACCTTGTATCTATGAAGTTGAACTTGAATATTTAACACATTCACATGTTTTCATTGCATAAAAGCATATAGAAAATTAACTGAGCAACACTGCACCTCCTTTTATGGATCATTTTATAATGCTGCATAGGATGACAGCTCAGATATCAAACTTGTCACTTGACTTTAACTCAAATTTGGAAGGCCCAGCATGTAGCCCTCATTATTCTAACAAATACATTAAAGTGATAAATTTTGCAGTAATTCTTTCATAAAGTATCACAATGTATGTCTACATAAACCTCTTTAAATTATTTTTACAGTTGGACGGATAGTGCTTGAACTGTTCAAAGATGTTGTGCCTAAAACAGCAGATAACTTCCGTGCTTTATGCACAGGTGAAAAGGGTCTAGGAAAGTATGGAAAACCTCTACACTATAAAGGTTCTCCATTCCACAGAAGTAAGTTCTGTTTTTCTTTTCTTAATTGTGTCTTCTTGCATTTATTATTAGGTAAACATTGTAAATCCACTTATTTTTGCAAAGCTTTAGTTTTCATAAGTCTCCTTAAATGCCAAAATTTTTGCTTTATGAATATTTTTTTTGCTTGTAATAATAATAAAATATCCAAACTTTTTCAAACGGTTTTTCTTTTACAACTTTTCTGTGAATTCTCTACACAAATATTTATAAAAATCAAACCATAATGCTAATAAAACTACAGCTAATTTGCTTAGAATATTTGTCCCAGTTTGTTTGCAGCATTAAAAATTATTTTATGCTTGGCTCGCAATAAAATGTGTGGAAACTAAGAAGCGAGATCTGTTGTAGTCTTATTATTCGCTAGTCCACAGATTCTTTTTCCCTTAAGAGATTTAGTCTCCTAATAATGTACCACTTTTTCAACTATGTAACAAATTTTCGGTTTTGTGTGTATCAAATTTGTAACATTTTTAATTTACAAAATCACTAATATCTTAATTTTTTGGAAAATCATGGCTTAAAAAAGCGCTTATGGGTGATTCTTCCGAGTCTAACTTATGTGTATAGATTGGTATATTTTTCCACTACTGATATTGAAATTATTTTTCCCTAATATATTATTTGAATTTTTCATTAGTTATTCGGCGCTTCATGGTCCAAGGGGGAGACTTCATCAAGGGCAATGGCCAAGGTTCAGAAAGCATTTATGGAGATTCCTTTGAAGATGAGAATTTCACCTTAAAAGTAATAAAGATTTATGATTTTTTTTTTTTTTTACATTCAAGACTCAGATTAGGAATTACTGGATGCTCAGCATTAAATAAACCAATACATCTAAGGCAATCGCTTAAAAAAATCCCCATTTGGCTAGGCTGTGGTGTATAATTAATGAAAAATTGACCTTTAAATCATCTTAAGCTGATGAAGGACTATGATTTCAAATAGGAAAAGCAATCTGTAAATTGTCATACCCCCAACTTTTTGCATCAGTCTGACCAACTATCTAGAACATCTATGCAATGAACCTTATTGCCCCCTTTCCTGTGTAACTGAAATTGGCACAACAGGCTGTGTTGCTGTCATGCCACTGGTAGAAATATGTTTCAACCATAGATATCATAGTTAAAGTATTAGATTGGGAGATCACATGACCTCCAATGCTAACCACGGGACCCTGAAGGAGACCCACAGTTTAAGGGAAAAGGGGCCAGTTGTTGCCACCACTTTAAGGGAAAATGCTACAGGGTCATCGAAAAAGTACCTTCTAAAATTACAAAAAAAATCATAAAAATACTAGCTGCAGTTTAGAATCTTTTTTTTTTAGTAGATAGAAAGCATAGACTCCAAAATGTTGCTAGTATTTTTATGCAATTTTTTTTAATTTTAAAATTAGATGGCATTTTTTCGATGACGCCATAGTATCTTTCTCCTTAAAGTGGTGGCAACATTGGCCCCGATTGCCCTCATACTGTGGGTCTCCATGATTGCACCGTCATTACCATTGGAGGTCACGTAATCTGCCAATCTAACTTTATCTATAATATCTATGGTTTCAACTTTGTAGTTAAAATTTTTAAACCAATGGCCATGTGTAGTTATAGTGTGATGTTTATATTAAAAGACCAAACAGAAAATTTAATCACTACTTAATCTGCTTTGAGCTGTGATTATTTTTTTATATATTTTTGTTACTAAATATGTATTTTTTTTCTTTCATGAAGCATGATCAACCAGGTCTTCTTAGTATGGCTAACAATGGACCTAATACAAACGGTTGCCAGTTCTTTATAACTACTGTACCTACTGCTCACTTGGATAATAAGCATGTTGTGTTTGGAAAAGTAATAAAAGGTATGGGTGTTGTCAGTGAAATGGAAAACCTACATACAGAAAATGATGAACCATTAGAAGTAAGTATGAATGTGTTTATTGATTTACTATGATATTTTAAAATGTTTTTATGGTATTGTTTTTAAACTTTTTTTGTTTGCTTTCAAAAAAATTCAGCAGATTTTACAAGGTAAAACTACATTTGATTTAAATTTTATTCAATTACAATTATTTTTGTTCATCTATCTTTTTTTAATGAAAAATTACTTCAGGTAAAAATATTTTAACTTTGTGGTACAGGAACTTCTGAAACTTGGCGACACCCCAAAAATCATGGGATTGTTTAGAGCTCCTAATATTTTTATTGGTAACTCTAAAAACTATAGAACATAGCTTATGTCCCCCTTACTTAGCTAAATGTACAAGGTTGTCAGAACTATTTTTTTTTTTAATTTCTCATTGAAAACATACCATATGGTGCTGGAACACGAAGTTAAGTAAGCTTTCGCCTGGTATTAACATATTAGTTTTTTTTTTAAATACTAATATTATTTCTTTATTTTCCAAATAAAAAGGAATTTGATAACTAGGTTTTCTTGTTAAATCCACTCGATACCTTATACAATTATACATAATTACATTATATTATTACTTCTTAACTAATGCTTAAATGAACTGATCATAATTAGTGTGTAGTGAACAGTAATCTTCTGATACAATTTTCTAAACTGATATAATTTAAAACTAAAATAAATTTAAACTTGGCTATCTTGTGCAAGGTACTATAATACTGAGTATATTCTTGTAACTAAAACTTTGATAGAACCTTTAAATTTAAAAAATATGCATTTTGTCCCAATCCCACCCAAAAAAACTTGGGTTATTCTACACACAAAATATCTTTACTTTTCTCTGAGTGTATATTTCAAATAATAAATTTTAAAATTAATAATGTATTTATTTTAAAAAACATTTTCAGCTGTGTATAATTTCAAATTGTGGAGAGTATAAGCCTGGAGAAGATTTTGGTATGTGTGAAAATGATGGCACAGAAGACATCTATGCACCTTTTCCAGAAGACTGTGACATGGATTTTAAGAATGTATGTTCATCCGCCATTATTTATAATTTTAAATTATGATAAATTGGCTTTTGTTATTTTCATATACATTCAACTGATTTAATATTTTTTTCCTGCTACTTTAATCCTTAATCTATAAGAAACTATAACTCACATTTTTGTGGGAAAAATTCAAATTCTATTCATTGAAATTGAAAGTATAGTAGTATTGTCTTTACTTATCTTAGTACTTACTATTTGCCACTATTTTACCACTTGAAGAAAAAATTAAATATTAAAATATAAAACATGGAATGAGACTTTCATTTCAAAAAGGATATTTCATTGATAAAATGAATAATTAGATGCCAAAGGATGTTTCATTTATCAAAAGCAATAATTAATGTGCGCAAAATACTTAGTCGCATAATAATAATATGCTTGGCAGTTAAATACTCTGCAGTTATATTTTGAATTCTTCAGGGTCTAGTAAGGGGTAACCTCCGGTTTTATTGGAAAATGAGTTTGCCATGTATTTTTACTTGTGGCCAAGCAAATAAAGTGTGTAAATGGAAAACTCAAATGAGCTTTATTTTATTTAATACAATAAGTTGTTTATTATCATTCATGTGAAATTTATTTTTAATTTTGTAATGTCTAATCTAAGTAAGCTTGAGGTGCGTTTAATTTAATAAATTATTTACTATCGTTTGCGAGAGTTATTTTCACCAGAGTATTATTGGTGTTTTACTTTTAATATGAAAAATATTTGTTTCCTGGTATAGATTGAGAGCACACTGTGGGTTGCAGAGCAGATTAAAATGTCAGGGAATTTTTTCTTTAAAAGACAAGATTTTGTAACGTCCAATATGAAGTACAAGAAGGCTTTGAGGTAATATATATTTAGAATTAATTCAATGTTATGTATATTTAATTTAAGTTAAAGTTCTATTTTGTTAAAACATAAAGATCACTGAATTTTTGAATATTAAAGAATCATATAATGCTGTTATACTTATGAAATTTTAAAAAATGTATTAAACTGTGTTTCTAAATCTTCTAATTAAATTGATCTTTTCTACTTTAATTGGTGACTTTCTCTTAAATTGTTAATATTTGGTGTAAAATTGGAGGGTTTTCTGTTGTATAATCAATATTTATGAATATTTTCCAATTTTATTGTTATCTGTACTTTCAGGTATTTAAATAAACTGCATGAAGCAAATGAAATTGATCCAAGTCTAGAAAAAAGTTTGAATGCTCTTGTGTTGCCTTGTATTTTAAATAGGTAAGATGATTTCTGTGCACTTAGAAAATTATATTAAATTAATTGTTTTTAAAGTATAATTTTAAATCATAGGTTTTTTAAAAAATTTAGATTATTAAATATGGGAAAAATCCTAACAAAACACATGCATTATTATTGCACAATATACTTTATGACTGTTCAAAAAAGGAATTATGTACTGTTTGTTAATAACAACGGATATCAATACATTTTAAATTAATAATGGTATAAGGTACATATTTTCAAATTTAATAGTAAAATGAGTTTAGATTTTTTTTGTGATACTAAGTAGATTTAGTTATTATATTTCACTTGCTATTGAACTATACTTTTTCTTTGCTTAATTTTCTTTTGAAATAAAACTTTTAATCTAAACCTAAATGTTATGCTATGGTAAATCTAAAAACTGCCCTAGTAGAATCCTGACAAACCCTCCCAAGGTACTTTTAAAAAATATAAAGCCTGGTTTTTGGTGAACATGATACTGGTTATATATGAGTTAAGAAGGTGAAACCAAAATTAAGTTTTGTTGATTACATTTGTTATAAGTTATTGTGTCTGTTATTTTGCAGTGCAGCTTGTAAATTAAAGTTAAAACAATATGACAAAGCTTTAGAAGACTGCGATGAGGTAAGTTATAGCAAAAATAATGTATACCTACTTTATAAACCCTTACAATGTTACAAAAAGGTATAAAAAGCTAGTACATTATAATTATTTGACTTCCTGAGAGATGCATGCATCTGTCCTCTGAATTTGCTACTTCAGAAGTATAGAAGTAGCAAATTCAGAAGGCAGACATAATCAATAGAAGATCAGCTCTAAATTTCTAATTAATTTTCCGTAGCAGGCCTTTTTTTCCAATTCTACAAAAAATGTTGGAGACGGGTATAATTTCATGGCACTCTAGTGGATTGCTACCCATCGTTTGAGAATTACAGTTTTATCACAATCATATTATTATACACTGCGATACAAAAGTTTAGACAATGACGTTGTTTAGCTGTAAAATTTAGATTTGTGAAATTAGAATATCAAAACATCCCTATATATATTAAATACGTATTTTAAAAAATGCTATAATTGTTGCTTGATTTGCTATAACAATTTTTAGTTTCATAAAATAAAATTTTGTATGGTCCCAAAAGTTTAGACACAAATAAGAGATTATGCTAATTTAAAGTACAAAATTGCCTAATTTGTATTTTTATTGTTAAATTATATATTTTTTATGTGATAAATTTAAAAAAGCGATATCCAGTGAACTAAGCAGATTTTATAACGATATTGGTTCAATTTTACACCAAACAGACAATTAAGCCATATTAAATCTTTATTCAAATCCTATTTGCTTCAAATTTGCAATTTAACATATCTAAATACGAACCGAATGAATACCAGTCCATCACCTTAAAGTTTTGAAACGAATTCGTGGATCTAGAGACATGCATTGACCAATTTTCTTGATGAAAAGTGCAATCTTTCCCATATAAAATCACAAAATAGCGACATATCATTCTATTTTGCACTTTAGTACAATGCAGAGATAGCCACCTCTTCAAAACGACAAAAAAGTAGGAAATGTTAATACAAGTTCACTCTACACAATTTTGAAAGTTCCTTCTTCATACTAAAATTTGAAGTTTCTTGGGAAAAGCCGGTTTCTTTGAACCGGTTACAATTTAATCGGTCTCTTTAGTGCTGTTTAAACACGCTCGGTTTAACCGAATATTGAAAAACATGCTTTTGAAAACACCGGTTTTTCCCCTCAAAAACTCTAGCATCAAGGTGGTAGTTTGTAATGGTGTAGAGTGAATTTACTTTGGAATAACCGAATTTTTTTGGCGTTTTTGAAGAGGTGACTATCTCTGCATTGTACTAAAGTGTAAAAAAGAATAATCTGTTGCTATTTTGTGATTTTATATGGAAAATACTGCACTTTTCATCAAGAAAATCGATCAATAAACGTCTATAAGTCTACGAATTCGTGGCAAAACATTAAGGTGATGGGCTGGTATTCATTCGGTTCGTATTTAGATATGTTAAATTGTAAATTTGAAGCAAATATGATTTGAATAAAGATTTAAAGTGACTATATTGTCTTTTTGGTGTAAAATTGTACTAATATCGTTATTAAATTTGTTTAGTTCACCGGATATCGTTTTTCTTTAATTTATCATATAAAAAATATTTGATTCATCAATAAAAATGCAAAAATAGGTCATTATGTACTTTAAATTAGCATAATCTCGTATTTGTGACGAAATTTTTGGGACCATACAAAATTTTATTTTATTTAAAAAAAAATTTGTTAGCAAATCAAGCTATTATGTTTCAATTATAGCATTTTAAAATACTTCTTTAATATATAAGGGATGTTTTGAAATTTTACTATCAAAATTATAAATTTTACAGCTAAAAAACGTCATTGTCTAAACTTTTGGATCGCAGTGTAAAAAAATATTAAGATACTAACATGTGTTTGTAAAAGTAGTCAATTTACTTTTTATTTAAATAAAAATAAAAGTTATATTAATGGCTTGCCATTAATGGTACAAAAAATACCTAACTTTGCTTATACATTGATTTCATAATTGTTTTTAAAGTTATTATTAATTTTTAAGAAAAAATTTTTTTGTTCTTGCCCATATATTTTACATATTTTTTTTTTATAGGCATTAGACATTGAACCTAAAAACCCAAAAGCATTGTATCGAAGAGGTCAGGCATTCCATGGAAAAGGGGATTATGATAGAAGTCTGGTAAGAATTTTTTTAAAAAAAATTTCAATCAATTTGAATCTTACATTGTTTGGTTCAAATTGCTGTTTCATTGTTGTTTTTTAACATACATGGTAAAAAGTGAAGTTAATTTGAAATACCTTCTATAACCCCCTATAAAATAAATAACTGTTGAATAATTACTTATTTTAAACATTGGCAACGGAGTTTTACGATTTAAATATTGATAAATTGTCTTTGAAAGGAAATATTTTATTTCTTGATTGATATTTAGTAACCCCACAATTTGATGTGATATGTAAGTAACCATCTTTCCCCACTTTGAGTTTATTGTTTTTAATTAAAATCAGTCATTTTTTTTAATTAAAAATTAGTATCAAAACTTCTCTGATAGCATTCATTTATATTAAACTTCTTTAATAACTTGATAAATAATTGAATTAACTGTACAATATTTGTATTTCAGACTGATTTACATGAAGCATTGAGGTTAGCTCCCCATGACAAGTGTAAGTACAAATATATATGATAATTATGATTTTTGTTGGCTTTCCCTTAAGTCATTGTCCCTCCTGTACTCTATAATAATTATTGCAATATTAGAGTACAAGTTCCAAAGTCATACTTTTTGACCTTTGGAAAGAAATTTGAAAAGTGGAAACCTTGTCCACAATAACCCCATGTGTAGGTCTAGTTGTTGTATGATTTTCAACCAGAACAAACCTTGGATAATATATATTTTTTTTAATTTTGTTCTAGCTGTGATATCTGAACTGGCTGCTGTACGAGGCGAAATGCAAGCATACAAAGCTAAAGAAAAAAAGGCTTATGCTAAATTTTTCATGTAAAACTACTCTGTTCATGACATTTTCAAAGGTATATTCAGCTTAATTTGAGTGTTTTATTATTGATATATATTGTATAGTTATTAATGCATTTCAGCTCACTATACACATGTTATTGTTTTTACTAGTTTAGTTTGTGTAATTCCTCTAGATCACTGACCCGTACATCAGCTAGTGGAACGTAAAAAAGTGCATTTTTGCTTGCAGACCCTTCTTAAAACTTTGAGACAAGAATATTTTTTTGAAAATGACTTAAGATTATTTGTAGTTAAAAAAATTTCGCCACATTTAAAAGTGATAGAGAGTATTTTGATATTTGGGGGGTTTGGTAAGAGAGCCAAAAGGAGAAATTAAAATTGTAGGTGCCAACAAGGAAAATTTATTCTATTTAGGCACTTTAAGAATAATACTGTTGAGTCTTGTTAACCTAATTTGATGTTAATCGCCAGGAGTAATACAACTCTTAGTTAATTCTTAAAATATTGTGCCTACTAATTTATTTTAAATAATTTATGATACAATTTTTTTTTTTTTTGGAGAAATAACAATTGAAACCAATGTATAAACGGGAATATTAGGATAAGAAATGTATAAACAACTTTTTATTTGAAATTTTCAGCCCCAATTTCCCAAATATTTTTGATATTCATGTCAAAAGTCCAATAAAAAACATGAATGAGCCGAATTCTAGAGATTATTGGATTTTAAAAATGGTGTGTTTAGCAGTTTAAGATTTTCCCACTGTGTTTTTGTTATTGGGCCAACAATATGTATGAAAAAAGAAATCAAAACCACAACATTTTTAGTTAACTCTGGGTGGGGTTTCTTGTAAATGGATTGGTATTAACCAAATTATTTTTCATTTACTCAAAGTTTAACAGGCTGAGAAAAATAAAGTTTGTCGTAAGGTAAATTTATGTTAATAAGTTTGTATGAAAACAATTCTAGTATATTTTATTTTTGAATTTATTTTTAAAACCACAAAACCATCAGGGCATGACTTGACTGTGATTTTTCATGAATATAATTTCAAAAATCCTTTACTTTTACTTTTTTTTTTACTTCTACCATGCTATAATTCTAAGTGTCGTACACTGTTTGTTAAAGGTGTTATGTATTAAACACGGCAATATGTGTATAACTGTTGCTTGTTTGAAAGTAAGTTATGTATTACAGAATAAGATCAAACTGTTTTCGTTACATATGAAAAACTATTCAAATTGAAAAATCCTATGTTACGTGTTGAAAAAAATAATTAAGAAAAGTTAATACTGTCAGCAATTTCTTAGCACTCAGTGCTGATGTAGTTGAACTCTAGCACAATATAATTAATATAATACCATAAGCTCGCTCAAAAGATTAAGAACATATCCTGCCAGCAATTTGGAAAGAATCAAATATGCCTTACCCAAGCCTGCCTAGATTGTCCAATTCTATTTAATTAAAATACTAGTAAACATCTTGATGATATAAAAAGAATATGAAATGCTTTAAAAAAAAAATAAAATTGAAATTGCATTTAGATGCATGTTTCTTATAAAACAATACTTCCATTAACCGTGCTTTTAGTTAAAAAAAAAATCTGGGGTTTCTTGACACAATATCCAAAATTTATCTTTTTGGTTCTGTAAAAGTGTTTTGTTGTTCTTTTTGCAAAAAAAAAAATGGTTTGTTAAAATGTGTTGTTTTTATTTTGGGTAACTTTATCTAAAACATTTGAATTTAGATTGTATGTTTGAAAATTCCAAATAATTTTTGCTATTTTGTGCCCCCTTAGTTTTTATGACTACTTCTATGGATTCTTTGTTCTAATCTATCTAAAAGGGATTGGAAACTTACTGTTTACGAGTAATTCTGTTAGTTACTTTTAGTAATTTAGAATTTTAGAAAAACTGCCAAACCATGTTACCGGTTTTCATAGAGAACCAAGATTAAAGAAATGTAAGCGCATACATAATACTGCAATTAGAAATAATTAAAAATTTATTTAATTTTAAAGGAAATGCATTCCAAAATTGGCATCCGCCAGCCTTCCGAAAAGTAAAGTAATTTTTCATTACTTCATGACCGCCAAAAATAACTAAGCTAGATTTACTTTCTGAAAAATATAACTGGGTTACCTAAAAAAAGAGTAACTGTTACAAGTAAGGCGATACTTTTAAAAGTTACTTTATCCACAACTTGTTTTATTGTGGAGTTTTATGATGGTGTTGAATAAGTACTTAACTATTTGAATGTTGCCAATATTTCTCTGATTTAGAGTGAATGTTTTTGCTTAGTAATTAAACAATGTGTATCATAATATGCTTTAGTTTAGTAAACTTTTCTACCTTTACATCTTTTTTTAATGTGAAAAGGTATGTTTTATTGTTTCATGTTTCTAAGGCTATATTAACCCTTTTAGTCCCAATGACAATTTGGCATCATTTTCGAAAAAAAATTCTGATCGTCTATAGTTATTTATTATATCAAAAAGCACATCATTCGATTCTTCAGACTTTTTTCGACAAGAAGATATTTTTTATTAATCCCAATAGATGTCAGCCCTAATTTTTAAATTATTTTTCAAATTATGATCAGAAACATGATGATGCCAAATGGCATCACTGGGACTGAAACTGTTAAATCTGTACTTCAGTAGAAAAAAGGGCATATGTTCAAATAGGTCTAAATAGGTCAATATTTTGATGGCTTAGAATGCAAGTGAACCAATTCCATAAAATGATTCTTTGTATTCATACAATTGTGCTGCTTACTCAAAATTGACAAAACGTGGTTAGGTTGTTTTGAATTATCCTCTCACTAGAGCTATATGAGGGCTATTGGCGACGGGCATCGTAATTTAGAACTTCAGTCGAGTGGCAAGCTGTCACCTGAGTACGCTCCCAACGCAACCGTTATTGTTGGCATTGTACGCATCATTGGGACTTAGGAGCATATTTAACGTGCTCTGCCTCTTCTACATAAAGCATATTATTCATTGGACTTTTTTGGCTCTACTGGCCGTTTATAGGTCAACAGTTTGTTATTTTGGTGATGCCTAAACCCGGGACCTTCTGCATGTAAAGTGAGCGCACTAACCAACTGATCTTCCCAGACCCTGACGAAAAGTGGACTTGGTTCACTTGTATACTGAACCCTCCAATTCTGCTTCTCTAAATTGGAATGAAGAACATACTAAATAATTAAATAAAATGTGTACCAAAATATGCATTTTGTAGACTTGACCCGAAAAAAGCATGGGTCCAAAAAGGTCAGTTAAATATGAACCTGAACAGTTATTCATATGTCACTTACCTGTTTTGAATTGTGTTCTGTGAGTTTGCTGAGGAGTTATACAGGGTGGCCCAAAATTAGCCTTACAGTTAGTTAGGCATACAGTTATTCATACAGCAACAGTTATTTTTCAAAAGCATGTTGGGTTGTTCAGTCAGTTGATTGCGCATTGTCTCACAGAACTGTAAATAGGATCGTCAACAAGAAGGCCTTGTAACTGGTATGGTTTAAGGCTCACATCAAGCGTTGTAACGTTGATCTAGGGATAATCAGCTAGGGAGAGGCTTGACGAGTGAACTTTTTATGTTTATGAATGTTATCCTACACAATGTCTCTGCATTTTCATACTTTCAGACACTGTAGTGCGACTTTATTTTAGTCAACCAACAAAACTGAGCACGACTATGTCAAATACCTGTTCTAAATAACCCAAAGTTCTTACCAATGGTACATCTTTAACTGTAAGACTACTTTTGGACTACCCTGTATAAGCCCTTGGTTGCAAAGTCTTAAAATCCTACTTTGGCATGGATAAATTAAATTGGCCTTTTAGACAGTATGTTAATTCGATGTTGTGTAATGCAAAACGTTCCTGTTTCTTTCTATACCGAATTTTTATTTCAAAGGAAATCATGACGATAAGTTCATTTTTTTGTAATAGTATAACTAACCTGATAAAAGAATATCTTGAATAAGTGTCATACTTGGAAACTTTGCTTTGCAAGCAGGCCATAAGTTTCCCAGTATGACACTCTTTCGTTCTCCCTTGGTTTATTTTTTAGCCCCTCTTCTGAAAGGTTTGAATAGGGTTTCCACTTCTCTCATCTCAATTCCATGTAAGAAATCCTCTGATCAACTCCTTTGAACGTTGGTCCTTTTTCTACTGTGGTACAGAAATATAATTGTGAGAATCTTATTGTGACTTTTTGTAGATAACTATTAGGCTTTTTAAGTGTGTTATTGTTGTTTTAGTAAGTTTCGACTTTTGTACGATTTAAGAGTATTCGTGCACAGCAATGAATCTATTCAATCACTGTTGACTATGGATGTTATACTATGCAAACTATTGTTGAGCTTAGCTATTTTCACTATGCATAAGTAGATTGTCATTTTGTCAGCATGTCTAGAAGTTTAAACTTATTAAGTAAGCAACATGTTTTTAATTCATAGTTTATTTAAAGTTCAGTATTAAGGTTGCCCTAACCTGTTTTTTACTACATTATTAGTAACATAAGAAAATCTAAAGGAATATTTTAACATTGTTCTTTATATGCAGTATTCTATATTCTTATTATGCCATTAATTATTTAAACAAATCTCTGAAATAACTAATTATTATTGTTAATAAAATAATAAATCTTCATGTGCTTAAAATCGTTAGTTATGAAAACTTGGTTGAAACAAATATTTTAATGTTTAAAGCATTTATAATTTAAAAAGTAATTTTACTTTGTTCAATTAAAAACTGGAAAAATTATCTTTGAATTTAAGTGATAAAAAGATAACGCTTAGCGTATTTTTTCAACATTGATACAACATTTAATAAACTTATCTTGCATTCTAGTTAACTTAGTTTTTTCATTATGTTAAATGGTAATGGCAATATGTGTTAGTTTTGAACTTCTGAATAAAAGTTAAATATTGTTATAATTTTGATTTATGGTATCTAAAATGCAAGTCCTATATACTGTAAATAAAGTTAAATTTGTTTAAGTGCTTTGTGTTTTTTTATGAGCACACACACACAAAAAAAGATTTATGCTATTTACACACTTAACACTCAAAATGAAGTAGGCAAAAGTATTTGTAAATCAACTCTTCTTAAGATGAGGTGCCCCCCCCCCCCCATTTTAATGCTCAACTTGCTTCTAGTATGTTTTATAATTCGATTCAGTTATTACTTGATGGGTTAAAATTTTCCAAGAACTTTGAATACTAGTTTGTGGTTCAGGTGTTGCACAAGATCTTTAAGTAACATGTTTAAGAACGAATAGATAAGGTTGTAGAAGTGTATGACGTCGGTGTTATTAGGATGTCGTTCGTCACAAGAAACCCATATGTAGTTCGAGCTTGTTAACTGGAACAAATCCGTGTGATTATAACAGGTTTTTTTTTTATATTTTTATTCGCAACATTAGAAAAAAATATCCGAATATGACACGTCGCTAAGTAGTTGCTTCGAAATGGCTTTGTTACTTGACCGTGGAAAATTGAGAGTTGTCCTCCCGAAAACCCTAGGTGCCTACTCAGGTGTCGGCTCGTCACTTGACTGGGGTTCTAAAATACGATGCCCGTCGCTAATAGCCCTCATGTAGCTCTAGTGCGACGATATTCAAACCAATCACTCAACTCAAACCCCCTCAAATAAAATAATATACGCTGTTTTCATATGCTACTATCATTGTTTCCGTTTTTGCTATTTTCTCGTTTCCGAATTTCTTACTTAGGAAGTTAGCTTCCTCTGATAAAATACTCGGAATACTATGCGAGGTTAAAGTCTGTGCAGAAATGGGAGTAAGGTATGATGATCGATCTACTTATACTGCTGCCTTTGTTCATGGTTGGTCTCCTCAATTTAACCTTTCAAGTTTCTGTTGATGAAATAACTGACGTTACTAGGAAAAGTTATTTCAGTTTGCGAAAGTATGAAGAAAAACTGGATGAAACAGACATTGTTCAAGTAAGTAAAATATACTTCCTTTTTGATTTTGTCAAAATGCAGTCAAAGGCCGAGGCAAATAGAAGTTTCGGAGAATTGCCGAAGGCTTTTTACCGTTCGTGCAAGTTTAATGATATCCAGACCGATAGTGATGTGCATTCATCAAAATTAGGATTTTGGTAAAAGATGGTGTCTACTATCGCCAGAGCTGTCACACTAGCCCTCGTGTAGCTCTAGTGCGACGATAATTCACAAACCTAACCTAACCAAAGTTGTCACTTGTCACGACTCTTACATAGTAGAAGCTAATATCTGCTAATCTAGCCTACGCTGATGTTCAAACAAAGAGAATTTCCGTTTACGAATTCGCAGTTCTTGCATTATACCAAAACCGACCTTAAGTTTGCAGCAGAGAAATGTACTAGGCGGAGGAAATGCGTAAACAACGCTGATGGCGCCGAAATTTCGTCTGCTCCTATTGGTTGCTCCTTTGACCCTGATATTCGTTCGCCCTGTTACGTCAAAATTGAAGGAAAATATAATTAAAATAACACTCCAACTGAAACTAAACTAATAAAAATTATAAATTTATGTCTTGAAATAACAAATAAATGTGTTTATTGAATGTGAAATACCTTTTTGTATTCGATTCTCGCACTCGAAAATGAGAACTATTTACCCTTTTTCTCGTAGAATATTTGTATACTGCAAACTTAAGGTCGGTTTAGGTTTTAGTATAGGTAAAAATAATATAATATAAATAATGGTTTATTTTTCGTTTTCTCTGAGCAAAAGTCACCAAGAAAGAAAAGCCAATTTTAACAACGATTACGTTTTTGAAGATTATGGCAATTTCTTATCTGACAGTGTCTACCAAAAAATAGCCGAAGTAATTAGCCTGGAAAGCCATGCCTAATCCACCCAAAACAACTATTTTTATGAATTGATTAATTCAGAGTTTGAATACATATTTCATAACCGTTTGCCCTGCCGAAAATCAGGCCCTGAATAGTGGGTCGTTAATTCAACTAACCTATTAACTGTTCGGAATATGAAAAAAAAAATCTACCATCAACACAAACGCAATGGCTATTTATAAATAAAAACACGTAAAACTAAATATAATTGTGTACTTTTACACTTACAAAAAATGTTGCGCTCTAAAAAATTATTTGATTAATGCACTATCCTAATTATTTTACAAAGACCGATACCAATTCGTACTACACATACAAAAAAATAGCCAAGGGAAAAAATCTGTCTTTCTTTTCAGTTTCCTGATAAGCCTGTAAAATGTCACTGCGATTGCCGGGCGACTGTGGATGAAAGTAAAGAGCTTAGAAGAGAAAATTTGTGGAATCCATCAAACATTGAGAATATTATTTGTCCAGACGATAGTCCTAAAATATGTCCACACGGTTACTATTTCCATGCGAGTTTCTGTCGGTAAGAACTAAGATTTGCTGTTATTTGTTCTATTCTGCTACACACGTTTTCAAACCAATTGTCTTTTAATCACTTAATAATGCATTCCTAGTATTATTTTCAAAAGATTAAACTTTTATACTTCTCTGTCTAACAAAAATTCTAAAGGGACAATCTTGATTTAGGCATGATTTAAAACGGTGGGAGAAGGGGATCACATCAAATTAAATGACAAAAAGGACGCATGAAATAGCAATCTCAATAACTTCAAAACCAAAAAAGTTCTTTAGCAGCTACCCTTTGTGCTTGCGCAATTTTCTCGAATATCCGACAGTTACAAATACCAAATTTGAAGTCTGTAGCTATTTTATTCGAGCTGTAGATTATTGGTTTCATGCAGACAGACGGGACAAAGTTTGTTCATTACCTTATACTTACTGTCTTAATATATTAAGTAATTGAAAGTAAAAAACGTTTGAAATTTTTAAATTGTTAAAAAACGTGTTTAAATTGCAGTTCGTAGTGTACTTTGTTTATGGAATGAATTTTATTACTTTTATTTAATAGGTGTGTTCCAATAAATGGAGAACATCAAACCTCTCAAAATAGAAGACGACCACCAGTGTAATATTAAAATGATAGAACTTTTTTTGTTCTGCAGAAAATGTAAATATTAAAACACATTTTACCATTTATTATTTCGCCGTTTATTTTCCGATTTTAAAATAAAGCGTTTATTATTATTTTTCAATAAAAGATATATATTCAGATAACTATTACTATGCACATGTGCAGTTTAATAACTATATTTAATTCTGAAAAACCATACATAACTCCTGCATCCCTTGCATTCTATTATTAGGACTAAAATTACATTAAACAGTACTCGGTATGACTAATTTTTAAAGAACTTTAACGTGAGAGTATAATTACTACAGACAAAAAAAGTGGGAAGTACTATGATTAATTTTTTTGCTCAATACTTCCATGAGTAATTTAAGTTATCTTCCTAACTCTTTTTTTTATAAACTCTAAAATATATGTATATATTATATCGATAAACTTTTGTGATGCACTGTCGTTGTATTAGCTTTTGTGTAAAGATCCTTACACAACATAAAACAAATTTAAATACATATTTATTTTGTACAGCTTCTCAAGACAAATATTTATGTACACTTAAGATGGTTAGAAATAATTTTCAATGTGAATAAACTTAATAGCTATTTTCAAGACACATTTTATACATTATATTGATAAAATATATCAGCATTCTAAAAAATAACAAATTGGACAATTTTTTTCATTATAAATTTATATTAGTTTATCAACATACTTTCATGTACCATTAAAATAAAAGTTTAACATTTTTATGATATTAGAGATAATTTTTAAAATGCAACTGAAATGTAAATAATGGATTTTTATTTTGCTTAAAACCAACACAAACAATAAAATTCATAATTGATAACTAACTTATTTTTACAAACTTTTAAAAACTTTTCATTGGAGATAGGTATTTTATTACAACACCATTGTGGGAAAAAAAAATTAAAATATCTTACAAATGTCGATTACTATCCAAAATAATTCAAGTTTGGAACTAAGAAACTAAGTTACAATAATAGTTTTAAATATAATGTATTGTGTGGAATAAAACAAAAAAAAAAGTTCTTACTCCAGAAAAATGTTAACTTTGGCACATTTATGTATTCAAATCAACCCACATGAATTAATATTATATATGCTATTAATAAATTTAACACTACACATCACAACTAGATTCAATTCAGGGGGTACATGCATTCAACACCTAACACTGTATAACAATCCAAAAATCAAATCATTACAAGGTAGTGATAATCACATAACTAAAAACAATTTTTATTAATTCATTAAAAAAAATTTTTTTTTACAACTTAACAATCAAACAGTTTTTTATTATAATTAATAATCATAAATACCTTACACACTAAGCACTGTATTTATTTGTAGTTTGTTTTGGACAAAATTCTTTTCATTTGAATAATAAATAATATAATTTCAATAAATAATAAATACATTTCAAAGTCAATAATGATAATTTTTTTATTGTGTTTTTTTGTAAAAACCTGCAATTTTGCTCATTTTACATGAAAAATAGATTATCATGCTTGATAAAAAATAAATATGGATTCTATGATCATTTTCTGTTATTCAATAATACTATAATTATTATACAAGATGAGAAAACAATGCATATAAAAGTACAGATAAAATCAAAATTATAATATAGGTGAAATTTGATAAAAACAAATTGACAAAAAATTATATAACAATATTAAAGATAATAAAAAGATGACAAAACTAAGAAGTAATATTATTAAGATAAGCAAGCTAGACTGTATTGCTCCTAAATTTTTCATGTACAGTTCATAATCATATATACAACAATTGTGATACAGACAAATTACAAGAGCAAACATGCAGAGATCAATTAGACCCTCTTCACACTCAACAGTGAATAATTCTTTTGGCACTTATCGCACAACATGATCCACAATGGCAGTGCCAAGTCGATTGGAGTTTGCATGTATACATTGTTAAAAAAAAGTCGCTGTACAAAAAAAAGTGGTCAACTGGTATGCCAGAAAAATATCTAATGATTTACAGACTAAATCTGTTTATTATACGAACAATTTTAAATTTAATGCAAAAACTTTTTTTACAGGCAAATTCTAAAAAAAATAATTAGATTGTATCTTCCCCAGCGATAATACGAACCCTAAGTCACCCCAGTGACAAGCAGGAACATTGACTACAATACTACCGAAGAATAATAAACTGTTGCACTCGGGCAGGGCTTGAACCACAATCTTTAAATCTCTAGTCCAATGCTCTCCCAAATGAGCTATTTCAGCACGCAGAGTTTAATAAACAGTTAAAATAAATACAGTCTAGTATTCTTTATGTAGTTAAAAACATAATTTTTTTTTAAACTTTGAACAGTATTTTTACAGAAAACTATTTAAATAAAATAACAGTATAAATAACAGTTTTTCTGTAAACATGCTTTTTTGGTAAATTAATAGAATTTTTTACAGTGCAGGAAATAATGTTGTAATTACAGTTTTCTCAACAGTATTGAGTCAGGTAATAGCAATAGTTTTTACCGTCAAAAAAAATTCAACATTTCCACTGTTAAAGCAAATAGGGTTGATAAAACTACAAGTATATTTTTTCTTTGATGTGTAGGTGTGGAAGCTCCAATTATTGCCATTGTGTATTATGTGGTGCCAAAGTAAGAAAAGGGTTACCACAACTGCTGTGGTGTGAAATGGGCCTAACAGTTAAAAAATAAACCTGAGTCATTAAGTAGTAAATAAACACACCTTATATGATTCTTATATTACAAGAAGCTGTACAGGTAAGGCACATTTCATCAGTAATAAGATACCAACGGACGGATATAAATAAAATGTTCATTTTAAAATACTTATCAACACCATTACCAGTCAAAATCCATACATTAACATAACTGACAAATATTTTAAAACCAACCACTACTATTCCATTTTAATGGCATAGCAGTCTACATGCATGCAGCTTCAACCAACATAAAAAAAAGGCAAAATGCCCATGGTAATCTTCTTTTAACATTAAAAAAAAAGATGTTTGGGGTTAATACTATGATTCATTTTTACATCATTTTATAAACAAACAATATATCAAAGGCATAAAAGATATTTTCAGTTCTTCCATAAAATCAGTTAATTAAGTTTTTGAACTATAAAAAAAATTTAAAAAAAATATATGAAGTAACAGGAATTTAACATCAAATATTAACTTTAATAGGTCCCACAGGTCTCAGAAGAATCCCCAAACGAGACATCCTTGAGGTCATTCAATTCCAGTTTGGTGCAACTAACATTTCTCAAAACAAAATATCTAATTTTTAGATACTAGTTTATATTTCAACTTATCGTTCTGTCATAAATTTTATTAATACTGATTTTCATCTACGCTAACAAAATCATCAATTCATCAGACCTTTTTTTGAACAGTTGGATTTTACCATACCATCACCACCATTTCAAAGTATGTATCTTTATACATTTGGATCTTAAGACTAACCACATTTTTAACAAAATTAAAAAAAAAAATGAATATCCAATTAAAAATTTAAAAATAACACATATTAAGTCCCAAATACATCCAGAAGGGAGGCAATTTAGGCTTCGGGAAGCTTGTAAGCCAGCGTGACTAGATAGATTGAGGCATCATGCCACAGATATTACATTCACAAGTTCTGTTATTGTCTGAGTCCCAATATAAAAAGACCCTTCAGAAAAATGAAAAAGTATTGTCGTGTATATGGGACTGGCAAATATTAAATCTGCCAGGATCTAAGGTTGTGTCAGAATAAGTAGCTCAGGTTTTAGCGCCGTCATTTTAATGCATTTTAAAATTCAAGAGGCCCCTCACCATTGGGCATGTTTCAAGGCTTGAATGGCAACAGAAATGCTGAATGAAAAATTATTTCTCAAGCTTTGATTGGTGAATAACTTTTGAGTAAAAACAGGTCACTGACAAGAGAAACCAAGGAATGAAAACTGGAAGAAACTATGTCATGGAAAACAAACCAAGTAGCCCTTGTGTAGCTCTAAAGTAATGTTATTTGACCAAAACAAAACTAGAAGCTTGACTAATACATTAAAAAGATGCAATGAAAAAAATTAACTTACACATTACACCCTACATCAACAGTAACAGCCATTTAAAAAAACCTCTGCCATTAAGCATGAACAATACAAATTAAACAGTGATGATAGCATACAGTATGCATGTCCAGTTGACACTTTGGTATTAGTTATTCTGAAGTAACAGTTTTACATGTCTGTTTCTTTCTGGATAGTGGTAAGGTTGTACAGAGGCAATCATTTTTTTCATAAAAAATTTAACTGCTTCACAAATCTGATGCTTTTTGTTATTGAAAAAAATTGCATTCATTTTGGACCATGTACCGCCTTTTAAATTAGGAACAAAATAAGTCATTCCAACATTTAAAAAAAAGGCTATCAATATTATACTAAATTGACTATTAAATTTTAAAATATATAACAAAGTATAATAAACAATTCAAGTAGGCTATGAAACAAACATATTTAACGAAATTGTAATAAATAAGGACATTATTAAATTGTATTTTTTTTAATAATAAAAATTTCCAATTTCAACCTTATAAAAATAAAAGCATTATTTTTAGTAAAAATACATTCATATAAAATATTTTCAACAATCACACATATTTGTAGGCTCATTATTTGAGAATTTGCTGTAAAAAACTGATTTTCTTTAAAACAATCTATTTACAGTTGATTTTTTTTCATTTTGTTGAAGAACAGCAAGTAAAATAATTCTTATAAATTATACATATTAAAAGGAACATAGTGTTTTAAATGAGAAACTAATCAACTATTTGATAGCTTTTGATCTCATTCACACTTTAAATAAACCTCCAAAACACCACGGTTTACTTCAGCAAACCTGCAAGAAAAACAATGTAGTACTAAGTTTCAATAAAAGTTTTATTGACAGATTGTACTTTATGTTATGTATATATTTATCTTTTACTAAATTTTACCTTACTTTATTTTTAAAGTTGCTATTATTTTTTTATGTTAATTTTAATTTGAACTAGTTTTCAATTTTAAATATTTAATTCTACATAAAGTCATTTAATAAAGGTTCTTCTGATTAAGGCTACTACAATTTAAGGATAACTATGGTTACTCATTTAGTCCATGAAAAAAAATTTCATATAGTATTTCCATTGCAAGAGCTAATACAGTCGAACCTCATTAACGTGATCCCAAAAGTAGCACAGAAAAAGTGTGTGTTAACCGATGTTAACCTTTATAAATTGTTTTACATTGATTATTGAACCAGCGAATATTTTAAAAAATAAAGTTTCAAAAGTATTTGAATTTTATAATGTAATATACTAACAATGACGGATAATTCAATTAATAAAATTCATTTGGAGTAGTACATTCAATAAAAAAATTAGGCTTAGTTTTGAAAAAAATAGTTTTTTTTAATGGTTTGTTCCATTTTGTCTTCAAACCTTTGAATGCATTAAGAAAAAAAGGGTAAAATTCTGAATATCTGTTCGGGTTAAGCATGATTTCGCCTAAAGCGATTTTGCGTTAAGAGATTTTTAAAACATTAGCTCACAGCCTTTTTGGACGGGGAAACGCATTCAGTTCACCTTAAGCAATATTTCGTGTTAAGTGAGTTCACTTTAACTAGGTCTAAATAAAAACATTTTTTTGGCCTTAACCTCATTGCTGCCAGAGGAGATTAACGTCTTTCAGATATCACTTTTAATTTGAATGATCTTCTAATTTTGAAATGGATAATATGAGTGACCAATTGATCTAGTACCTTTCATTCTAGTTTTCCAACTTTAAAACCAATATTTTTGTGTACATTGGATCAATTTTGTCTTTTCCAACAGCATTCTCTTTTAGAGAAGTGCTGGCATTTTCTAATTTAATAATGTGTAATGATGATTTAATATTGTAGTTTAATGATGTGTTTTACTAATGCCATAGTAAAACACATCATCTGCTGAATGGGGAAAGTTTCAGTGCTTCAAACCCAAGTAATTCAGTAATTCAAACCCAACCTAACAAGAATGTTCTTTTTTTTTCGATTTTTCGCAAACCACCTCAGTTTCTAATTTATAAATAATTTATAAAAAATTGACACGTTTTGAAAAAAGATAATTTTTCTGTGAAATGGGATTTAAAACTGGTCTTTTAGGGAATGAGATCTGGTCTCTTCTAGAGAGAGAGAGGCTTTTAACATTGTACACATAGGGGGAAAAATTAGTGCCTTGAAAAATTGGTCATAAGTCGAGGTGGTGGTTTAATGGAGGTGGTCGATCATTGAGTTTTTACTGTATATATATTATCCCTGTACATAAAAATATGTAGTTTGGCACCACTAGAGTAGCTATAGTAAGTGGGGAGGCAATAAATTTAAGGAAATACAAGTTTAAGACAATCAAACTTACCTATAACCACATTTCTTTAAATATTCCATGACTGCAGGACCTAACTTTGGTCCTCGGATACTGTGGTTCCCTTGGCCAGTAATGATGCTGACTTTCGTCAAGCTATTTTGAGGCCTCTTCAGCAGCTCTGCTTTAAGAAACTCATCTACATAAGGTATCGCTTCTTGGACAAACAGTCCATGGACGTCCAAGACCTGGCTTGAGCTTGAAGAATTCCTTCAAATAAAGTTGTATAGCTATTTAATATGTTTGTTAAACTGAGATTGTAAAGTTTCTTCCAAATGGAAGAAAATACATTTCGAAAAATAAATTGTTAGCAACAATAACTTTGTCAAATAAACTAAAAATTAGTGCAAATTCAAATGTAGAATAATAAAAATATCAATGTGTGCACGTTTTATTTATGTGAAGGTAGGGACCGTAAACTGTATAAATCAAAGACTTCTGATTGTTGTCAAATTGAACAAAAACACCTAGTTCAAACTAGAATAGGTCTATATTGATCTTAAGAATATGTGGAACCTAATATCTATTTTCTGAGCCAATTTTAAATTTAGCTGGATTGACTTTTTTGACAATGTGTTAAAAAATAAGTTTGAGTTTTATACAAAAAAAAGTTCAAAACGTCTGTTTGAGAATTTCTCTAAATGTTGACACTTAATTAATTTTTATTTGATTTTAAATAAAAGTGCCTCTTTTTAAAGAACAATAATTTAAGAAAAGAAGTCTTTAATTCGAATAATGTTTTGTTCAGAGATTTCTACAACTTCTAAATAAAAATAATAAGATTTTATAACAAATGACAATATAAAAAAAAAGCACCAAAGATTTATTCATTTAACGAATTATTATGAATACAAAAATGCCATATTAACATTAAAGATATTTTTCATATTTATTTATGATTTAAGTATGGATATTTACTATACAAAATGGGTTAGCTGACTCTAATTTCACAACATTTAAACTTATTCATATAAATATATTAAAATTAAAATATTTGATAAATTATCAAATGTAATACACTAATAAATCTATAAAAAGGTGTTCATACAATCATTAACCATTTCCCTAAATAACAAGTTCTAAGGATAAAAGATTTAGTTCACCAAAGAATCACAGCTGTCTTAACATGTATTGAATGGTATAAAAATTGATACCTTTGCTGTACAATTAGATAACAAGCTGCTTTGTTTGCTTCTTTAAATTTCTCTGCATGTTCACGTCCCTATAAGATACACACATTCTAAAAATAACTAAGAATAAAATTTCATTAAATTCTTATGTTTTAGGAAAGTAGAAAAGTAGTTTGAATATCTTAAGGTAGGCGAATACCCAAAATTCCCCCAAATTCTAAAAATTTTACTATCACTGTAATCTTTTCCAAATTTGGCATGGTGATTTCAAATATAATGAATAATGCTATTTAGGCAGTTTTTTAAATTTAAATATAATTTATTTATTTTAAACGGTGTTTTTCAACTAAAAAAAGAGGTTCACGCCAACAAGCCTACCACATTGAATTTTCCTCCAATAAACATGAATTATGTGTTAAATTCTTCGTTTTGAACTGATCCGTGCAATGACCCTCTAGAGTTACAAACAAATCACAAGAATGTGTTTTACGACAAATTTTATGAATTAACTTGAAACAAACACAATGTGGCTAATCTAACGGCAGTGCCGGAAATCTGCGCAAGCGGATATCTCGACTTGAGAGCGAAACGTTTTTGTGAGCAGCCAAGTAAAATATCGCCAAGTTGTTAGTTAGGGTTGTAGTGAAGGTTTAGGTTGTTATTGAACATCAAGCGTTTACCCTCGCCGAACGCCTGCGTTTATGGATTATAATAGAATTATTGGATTATAACACTGTCCAATTCTAAGCCTATTTTATTCTGGGATCAATTGATGTAAGACTTTACATAATCAGACCCGCTTATAAACCTTCGTCAAGCAAGAGAGATACAACACACACACTTAAATGGATCCATCTAATTTTTAGAGACAGGCCAACTAGAGGATCCCCAGAATTGACTTGTCACATGTATTGATTTGGTATGGTAACTTGGAGGACTTAGTGACCACGACGGATTTAACGTACACCAGTCATTTAGCATGGCTTTAGAAATTATGGTTATAAGTTAAAAAAGCAACTTCCAGATACATAATACATTTTAAATTATACAGGGTGGTTATAAAATAACGATCGCTATTCAGAGTGGTCTGTAGCTGTAATGAATATTCCAAATGCAAAAAACTTTGAGATACTTACTAATCAAGAAGGGGGGGAAAACAATGGTATCATAAAAAACCAACTCGTCTCTTGACCAGGGTTCTAAATTTCGAGGCGTAATTGGATGTGTTGGCCGTAATTAGCCATAATTGGCTGTACCTCGTAATTTAGAACCTTTGTCAAGAGACGAGTTTCTTATTTATGATTTCAATCTTTTTCGGAAAAAAAAACCCCTCGTCCCTTGACCAGAGTTCTAAATTACGAGGCTTAATTGTTGGCCGTAATTGGCCATAATTGACGATGCCTTGTAATTTAGAACCCTGGTCAAGAGACGAGTTTGTTTTTTATGATTATTTTTTATTGATTATTTTTTTAGGATTCTATCTTTTTTTTATATTCCATTCTTCCGCAACGAGGATCGATTTCATCTCAATCAACATGTTAATTTTTATTCCCAAAACCTTATCAACTTTGGGCGATAATAAGCCAACGTGACAAACTATCTTTCCCTTTCAGTATCCGTCTGCGCACGCGCAGTGGTTTTCCGTAAGAGAGCTGGATTTCCGGCAGATGCTGAGCATGCGCAGATGGTGCCGTAAGTGCAATGGGTTTAAGGAATTACCGTACTCGCAGCTACCAATCAACAATTTTTTTTTTCGATAAACTTACACTTTGACATTTTTTTAAACAAAAACTACTATATTTACACCAGATGTTAGAGGTTCATGGCACAGATGTATATTAAAATAGCATCTGTAAAAAATTTCAGGTAAATTAGTGTAAAACTTTTTATGCTAGAAGTGTTAGCGTAAACCCCTTTTTTTAGTAGAAAAACACCGTTTAAAATAAATCAATTATATTTAAATAAAAAAAATTGCCAAAAAAGCATTGTAAATTATATTTGAAATCACTATGCCAAATTTGGAAAAGATTAAAGTAATAGTAAAAATTTTAAAATTTTAGGTATTCGCCTACCTTAACTTAATTTCTTTAGTTTATTAACCTTAAACTATTGTTTTTCAGTCATTGATTATGTCTGATACATTGGTAAGAATTCTTTTCATTTATATTTTTTACGTTTCTTAAATTTCATTATAATCTATAGCCCCACTTAGTCATAGCATCATAAAAACAGCAGCCCTTTGAAAATGGGAATAGTCTGGTTCAACATGAACTGCAACAAAACTACATTATTTGGTTTGGTTGAATTTACCTCCCACTTGACTTAACTGCAAGCAATCTCATAAATGTTGAACCATGGTCAAGTGACTAGGCCATAGCTTAACACAATCTTATAGGAGAATTGTAAGTAAGATAAGAACTTTGGACCATATTTGACTTGATGTGCATCATTCTAATCTAGGCACTGTATAAGGGCAGGAATTTTTGTCCAGCATGATCCATTTATAGAATGGTTAAGACAAAGATAGAGCTTAAGAGGTTACTCTCTGTGCATTGTTCGTATTCTATCTACAATATTGAAACTCAGGAGTTTTTCAGGAGTGCAGCATTGTAAATTCAGAAGGTATTGCGAAATAAATTTGAATATGTTTATTATTGTATTAGTCTAGTGGCTTAGACCGAGAATGACGGTAACAAGGGGTGTAAATGTTGTAGAAAATTTGAAGCTTTGGCGTGAAAGCCAAACCCCTTTTTTGGGGGGAGAAATCGCCTTTTTGGCAATTTTTTTTATATTTTCGTGATCTTTGTTCTGATTTCATGACATTTTTGACCGGTAGACATCCTGATAAAGTACGAGAGAAAACTGAGAAAGGAGAAAAATAATTCACGTCGTCAATTTTTTCAGAAGATGGGAGAAAACATCAGGAGATGATACACAAATCTCAGGAGTTAAAAGGGCCCTTAAAAAATAAAAATGAAATTCAGGAGTGTATCAGGAATTTTAGGAGGCGTACAAACCCTGTCTGTGGCATGTTTTAACCCACTGTCCCACTAAAGCTCTAGATTAGCAGTCGCCAGTCGCCAACTGGCTAATATTACATCGAAAGTGGCTACCTAAAAATCGAACCTCTGTCGCCAAAAGTGGCGATCATAATTATTCCTTTTTGTTCAACAAATAATTAATACTGAAGCTGCATTTAAAAAATAATAATAGTAATAAAATTCTGCTATAAGAGAAAATTTCCTGAACATTCGTGGGCGACGTCAAGAATTCTCCGAAACTAATAGCAGTTGAACTGTATGTTACATAAATTACGTCTAAATTTGAAACTGGCTACTAAACATCCAAATGTGGCTACTATTAAAAATTCCCAATCTAGAACATTATGTCCCACTAACTGCATTAAAGTTTTTTTTATAATTAAATGTAATCCATCATACCTTTTGTGCATAAAAGGCACCAGCATCCCTCATTCCTCGACTGTGGGCCTCTTGAGCTTTCTGGATGAACTTTTGCCGAAGGACGCAGTGCTCGGCTGCCTCCTTACGAAGTTCCAATGCTTCTGGAGAGATTGTGGACGAAGAAGATGAATCGGTTTCAGTATCCAAATTGCTTTCCTTGAACACCCAGTCACTCCAATCGTTATTTTCCTGAGAAATTTAATTGACATCTTAAACATATGAAATTGCTCTCAAGCAAAATCTCGACCCAAGATCATAGAGATCAAGCTGCCCAACCCTTTTGAGCAAATATCTCTCCACCAATCAGCCAAATGTTCAGTTTGATCGAATCATTTCCATTCTTTTAACTTGCCATAGAATCTAAAAGATTATTAGACACGTACGTGTGTTCTTAACTAAAAAGTTCCAACTCACTCTGTTCCACATGAATATTATTTTTATTAATCAATAATTCAATAAGAAGAAAAATCCTCAGCCTCATATCAGTTAAGATGGACAACTAGATTCAAATATTAAATTAAAGTCCAGATAATCAGTTTAAATTGCAATTTCTCTTTGTTGGTCCAGATACTGGCAAGCAGTCCAACAAAGATAATTTGCAATACATAACATTGCTTGGCTATTTGATATTTTACAATCTCCAAATTACTTCAAAGTTTAAATGTTTAATCTGATTGGATTAACATTTCATTTATTGTTTATCTTCTAGTTTCAATCATCTTTTAATTTAATCGACTGTTCCGGTTTGGTTACAATGTAAGCATCTCTTTCTTAACCACTCAACTTAGATTTGGACTGGATGCAGAGCATCAAATAAAGTAAGTTTACAACAGCAATGGCTTCAGCAATGGCAACTGGCTTCATAATTATGAATCATGATCAGGCCAATAATTGAGCGAATACTAGTACAACCAAAAGACACATTGTAAAAGATACCTAAAAAAAAGTAGCAAACTCTTCAACAACATTTTAGTTAATGTATTTTACTAATAAGTAATGAATATTTATGTTCAAACAAATATCTACCAAGTATAAATATTTAATTAATCCTGGACAAGAAAAATTAGTATTATCTGAAAAATTTATTTACTAGGAAAACTATTAATGAAAACTACGAATATGGAAAGTACTTACAAATTCCTGTAAAACTTTTAACTGGTCGCCATTATCACTAGTTTCTACTACTGGCAACTCTGGTTGTTCAGTTTTATCAGGATTTAGTTCACCAAAATCTTCTCCAATAGCTAATACACTGTTTTTCAAAGAGTAGCTAAAGGAAGAAAAAAAACAGTATGTCTTTATTTCAAAACTAATTGTTAATATAACATTACCATATAAACATTAGATACTTATTTGAAATAAATCTAGTTCGTTCGTCTGGAATACAAAACCCATGTAAATAAACGTAGTATGTAGCAATAGTGCCTATGCATGCAGGCACTCTAAACTTCAAAGCTTTATAACGGAGATTGAGAGGGCCTTTAGAGATAGCATCTCTCAAGGCTCTATCAAACACTGAGCAGACACCGTTTGTATGGAAATAAATGTAGTTAGGATAAGACAATTATAACACAAGCAAAGCAAAAAACTTTTTGAATTGAACTGCAGGTACATTTAGAATGGATTGATCAAGCTGCAGAAACAAGTTTACCTACAAGGATTTTTTTTATAATTAGATGTTTCATTGAACAAAAACTGATTCCCAATAATCTTAAAGAATGGTCTTTTAAGATCGATCACATTCAGTTTAAGTGAAACATTCCATTGAGATTCTTGAAATTTTTAGTAAAAAATTTGCTTTGCTTGACTGAAGAATAAAGAACTTCTACTATAAACTATTAAATAAAATTCTTAATAAAGTTGTACACACATTTAAAAAAATTTAAATGTGCTTTACAATATTATTTATGATAAAGAAATTTAAGTTTATCATTTAATAATTCTAAAAAGAACTTATTTTAAAACAATTAGGAAAAAAAAGTTTAACTTCTTAAATTATATTTTATGACAATTTTTTAGACAAAAGAAATAGATTATTTTTTGCCATAAACTATTATAAACCATACTTATTAGCTTCAAATATTTCATCTAAGGCAATAGTATCAGCCCCTGGGAACATGTTGTAAAGCTCAATGCGCTTTAATTTTGTAGCAAAATCTTCATCAGTATTCAGCTAAATACAAAAATAGACTCATGACTACACTGACAATAGTATACACATCCAGACATACAAAACAAAATATAGGTATTGAAATAATATTTTAAATATTGATATCTAGAAAAGAGGATTTATAGGTTAATAATAGGAATAGTGAAATCAAACAAGTAAATAATAACAAAAACACAAATAAAAAATGATTAAAATATATAATAGTTACAATAGTAGATTAATATATAATAGTTACAATGTTGTATGCAATGCTGCATTTTTATTCTTTATAATACAAATAAATATTTCAAACAATAAGAAATAGTTGTTGATATTTAAAAGAAAAATCCTTAGTTTAATTTTGATGTTTAAAAGCTTAAAATAGAAATAACTAAATGCTGTCTTTGGTGCTTTTTTTATGCATGAATTTCACATGGAAGTAGTTTTTGTGACAGTTTTAGTTACAAAACTACAGTAGAACCTTGATTATCTCATCTAATTGAAACCATAGGTAAATATAAATACAAAAATTGTCGACCAACAACAGGCCAGAGGCCCAGTAAGTCGGCTAATCAAAAATTCTGGATAATAGAGAATTTTTATTAAATAGTAAAACTTATGTAGTACAGAGAAGCGCCGAATGTCCATGGACCTCAAGTTTACGCTCATCCGATATCTACACTGGAGCGGAGTAGTAGGGAAAGTGCATATTTTATGGTAGATCACTTGGAGTCTCATGATTTTAGAAGATTCAGGAAGTTTTCTGAAAATTAAGGATTATAAGAAATTCGCTTTTATTGTTTTGAGTTACCATCTAAGTGTTGCTACCTTAAAATCACAGCAGAGAATTCTGGTTTCAGAATCACAGAAGCCAATTTTAGTAATGCCATAAATTTCTTACTTTAAAATCATCATAGATTTCAGAGAACAGTTTTTGTGAACAATGAAGAATGACCTTGTTAAGAATTTTTTTTATGCTGTTTTGAGACGGTCGGTTAAACAAAGAGTTTCGGATAAAAGAGGGACGGATATTCGAGGTTCTGCTGTACTTGTTTTTACCAATTAACAAAAAGGCTTTTCACTTCTAATGCAATACAAAACTATTTAACATAATGCATTACTAAACTATGTAATGCAATACAATACCTTTTGATTCTTATGAACCTGTAGAGCATATTCCATATCCATAATCTCAGAAAAAGACATGGATTCCTTTGGAGTAAGCTGCATACTTTTCAAATTTTTGGGAGGATTGTGTTTAACATTTGATTTATTTTTGTTTTTCTTAGACTTACTATCAGTTCCTAAGAATAATAAAAAAAATTAAACTTTATTTTATATAAATAAGTTAACACTGTAAAAAACAGTCATAAATAAACTACTATATGCAAACAGGCTTTCAGTAGTTATATTAATGAAGGAAAATATATTCAAACTTTATAAACCTTCAATGGCATTGGTTTTAGATGGAGTTGGAGTAGGGTTCTTCCATTTGTCATAAAGAAGCTTTGCAAATTCTAAGTCGATTTGAATTGTCCTTTCAGCTGGAGATGATGGTACTGAAATTGAAACAATTTTAGGTTAAAAAATGTTCTAAAAAATTGTATGCATCAAAGTTTAAAAAAAAAAAAAAGAAAATCCTTTTCGAAAAGATTTTGAAGCAGTATTTCCTTATAAGTTAACATATGTATATAGGAATGCTGATAAATTACTTTTAAGTTTTAAAATCTTAAGACATCATTTCAATTTAAACAATACACATATACTATTACAAGCAAAAAACTTTCAACTTACTAGCGGCAATGTCCGCCTTTTGACCAAAAAGCTCTTCCAATTGCAAGGCAAATTCTGAGTCCAAAACTAATTGCATTTTCTCAAGCGGTCTTGAATTTTTAAAACTGATTGTATTTTCAGAGTCTGTTTTACTTTGAGAAGATGCTTCACAGGTGGAAGAACAATTTTCAGGAGCAATACATTCGGTTTTAGAACTAGATGCATCTTCACTTTTAAATAGTTCTCCAGACTTATTTACAGTATCCAAACCTACAAGTGACACTGTTTCATTCTCATCTTCTAACTTTGAGCTTTGGGTATCTTTCGAAAATGAATCTTTTACCATCTCTTGGGCATTCGGATTATTGTACTTATAACCAGAGTCCAGTAGCAAATTAATCATCCAAGCTTCATCTTCATGACACAATTCTAAAAGATGCTTCAGGTCACCCTCAGAGATATCAGGAAAACATTCATGAAGAGTGTTCATCTTTTTAGAGACTTCAGTATCCAGAACCAAATCATCAGTGCATGTGCTCTTTTCAAATCTTGCTATCGCTGGAATAACATCAGGGTTCGCATTCGGGGGAGAACTGTTTTCAAAATTTTCATAGATATTTGGTGAAGGAGTTATGATACGAAAGTTACACTCATAGTGGCAGGTTTCGAGTTTATTAATCTGTACAAAGTCCAAAGGTTCCGTTTGAGTTTCAGCTGTGTAGTTAGATACAGGCGGTTTTTCAGGGATGGGTACACTGCTAGTATTAGTTGGTACAAATTGTGGGAAAGTCCAATCATTGTTAAGGTATTTTTCAACATGTTTTAGCAAAGGGGACCTCTTCTTTTGGGATCGTTGACAATTTTGTGATGTGTTTGGACTGTCATTTAAATCTCCGAGCTCGTCACTTTTGGCTACAAAATTATCCATTGAAGAGTTTGTTATGTTATTAAATTTATTTGATTTTAATATATTTCTAGGCGGTTTTGGGGTGTGAAATGATTTGTCACATTTAGCTTCCTTATTTTTATTTAAAGGTTCATTTTCGACTGTGCAATCCCAATCTGAAGCAGCATGCTTTTCACTGCAGTCGTTAATCAGAGTCAGAAACTTTTGGGAACTGTTATTCTCTTTGAAATTTTTAGATAAACTTAAAGTTGTTTTAAAATTAGTTCTTTGTGGTTTTGGATCAGTATATGAAGCAGTAGCATTACTGATTACATTATGATTGGAATCTTTATCTCTTATTGGTCCATTGGCTTTAGCTTTATTGGGGCAACCCTGTGATTCCATATTAATCCAAGAACCTCCTTCAACGTCATCTCTTATCCATAAATGAGCATCAGAGCTATCGGAACAAGACTTGGTATTAATTTTACAATTCTTATCCTTGCTTGCAGACTCTGAAGTAGAATTCAATGCTGAAGTTGCGCCATTTTCAACAGAATTGTTATCAATGTCTTCAAAAATTGGGACCGAGTTGAATTTTGACCTTAAGAGATTTGTTCCAATGTTCTTTTCTACTTCTTTTGTCTTGCTCTCCCGCAAAACAAAAACTTCATCAAAACTTTGGGAAGATAGTCTCATTGGTGAGGGTTTTGACTGGTTGTCGTTTTCAGAAACAAGATTGTTTTTATGAGAGCCTTCATATTTTGTAGAAATGCTACTGTCGAATTTTGGTCGGGATATTTTCAAATTTTGATAAAGCTGATTGTTTTCTTGCTTATGTTCATAATTGTCATCTTTTAATGACTGAAGATCAAAAGGAGTTCCATCATTAACAGGTTTTGTATTCATGACTTGACAGTTTTTCTCTATTTTATAATCTGCTACTGCTGTTTCACTGTTCATGTCCTGACATGAGAGATTTGTAGCTTTTTCCAGAAATGTATTTTCTGATAAATGATTTTTTGTTGCAATTCCAGTTTCATTGTTACTATCATAACTAAAAATATTTGAGGGTTTAGCTTGGATTAAATCCAGGGGATTATTTAAAACGGAAGTATTGTTTGCTTTTTCAAATACTTCATCATGGCTTGTTGGCTGTTCACTCTGAGAAGGGCCTTCTTCAAAAACATCCTTATTTCTATTATCTGCAGCTTCTGGTGATGCGAAGTCATTCTGCAGCTGTATGCTACTAAGAGAGGATGAGTTGCTGCCATGGTCTTGTACAGGAGCTGTCCAGAGGAAGTCATTATCATGCTCTGTCACTTCTTCCCAAGAAGAATCTTCATCGACAGAAGCTTGCAAGAGATTGCAGTCGTTGCAGAGACTTAATGTATCATCGCTATCTTCTTGCACAAGAGACTTGAGCTCCTCCAGACTTTCCAAAGTCTTAGTTTTAGTTGTAAGAGCTATGTTTTCTAATGCATCAGCCTTTTCAGTACATTTAGGACACTTTGCAAACAGTAATATATTTTTATTATCTAAAGACAAGGAATTTGATCTAAGAAGCATTTTTGGATTAGTTGTCTCACTTCTCTTTGCACAGTCATCATCTAAGAGAGAATCATTTGGCATTTCTTCTTGGTGCACCACTGCTTCTAGTGAGACTAGCTGATTTGTTTTGACTTCTTCTTTAATGGAATTTGTACTGTGAGTGATATGCAAGTTGTTAGGTAAAGAAATATCAGCACCTAGCATTTTATTGGGCTTAGGCATGGGTATATCTAAATTTTCAGAAAAACTTTCAACAGTGATGTTGTGTTGATATCTGTCTAGCATCCTTACTATAGCATCTTTTCTCACACCATGGTGATTCCTACGTGTTAATTCAGAAGGTTTAAACTTCCAATCTGTAAGTGGTTCCAGTATTACAATTTTGTAATTAAATTTTTTCCCCATCTTAACATAAGGAGCCATTTCCCAGGATTCCGTATTTGTGTTGTCAATTATAACAGGAGAAACATTTTGAGATAGAGCAGTTGTAGCACGTTTTTTATTCCACTCATGGGCTTCTTGCAAGTACATGGGATCAAAATTGTACTCTCCATTCTGCCCAAAGAAGTCATCAGTGCTCAACACAACACCAGCAGACTTTAGAGTTTGTGCTAGAGTACTTTTTCCACTACCAGGCAAGCCCCTAAGTATAACCAAAACCGAAAAGCCACTTTCGATTAAGTCTTTAGCGTACCTCAATCGATTTGCATCTTCCTTCCATTTTAAATCTTCAAGGGTAGGTTTCCGGTTAGCTTTTTTAGACTGGCCACTGCCTGTAGGCTGATTGACAGCATCATTGTGCTTAACGGTTGTCCCATCAAGTTGAGAGTTGGACCAGCAATTGTTGTACAGGAGCTGTGGACTTTGCTCAGGAAGGGTTTTGTCAAACTGAATTAAGGATCCATGAGAAAACTTATTATTATTGTTGTTGTTTGAATTTGAAATGGTGCCGGCTGCAAGATTGGATTGTGGGAACAAGCTACTATACAGTGGACTTGAATAACTATTAACAGTGTTAGGTTCATTTTTAGGTGGTCTAACGGATGACAAAGATTGGTCAGAAGAAGAAAATGAAAGGTCATTTAGATAAGATGATGAACCACTTTCTTCAACACAATTATTAGGTTTGCTATCATCATGAAATATACTGGCATCATTGTTAAGAACTGAAACCTCCTCGGCAGTTTGATTGGACAGTTGTTGGACATTTGTATAGTTGTCTGACTGCTCAGGCTGCTGATCGACATTAGAAATAGGTGGATGGTCATGGTCATCACTCGTCAAAGACATCAATGTTTCCAGAGACTGATCCACTATTAAAAAAGAGAGTAACACTTATTTATGAATGAAATAAAATAGGAACTATTAAAAATATATCCTATGAACTAGGATAACTATTAACAATTACTCTAGAAAGTTACATGACAATCCTTTGTAAAACGCATACATCAATCACACAATGCAAAGAAAAGCAGCATATTGGCAAAATGATTATTTTTCAAGGGAATCATCTGCGGTTATATTTTTACTTGCATTTAATAAGAAAAAACTGATCCTTTAACTATTCCCAACTGCAATACGGAGCAGTTTGAGATTTTCATCATTTTCTAGATGTCCAAATTTTGAAGAGTTTGTTAATTTAAACTCGAACAATATTATAGTACATTTGTCTGATACACCACCTTTCCACTATGTTTTATGCTTATAACTATCTTTCTACAGCATCAACTTATCTATATTTCACATTTACTGAATAAAGCATAAGCAGGGGGGGGGGGTAAATTTGATCTGTAGGACTTTTTAAAATTCTTTCTATTACTCTTATTTAAATACTGAACAAAAAGTATCATTCAACCTTGTGAGAACTATTAACCCTTTCAGTCCCAAAAATTTACTACACTACATACAGAAACATCTGATATTCACAAAATAAGCTTATTTTTGGTCAAAAATAAGAGTTCCAAAAGAAAAAAAATTCATTTTAATTTTTTATATGGTTTTTGAAATAATGCCAAATTTTTTAACTGTGGAAAACAACAAAATAAAAATATATTTATTACCTAAAAACACTTCGAGTTATATATTTTAAGGTATCTGGCCATATTATTTAAACAAAAATAGTAATTATTAAAACTGAAATAGTTTAAATTGTGTTTTAAATATGTGGAACTGAAGTGAACTTTTCAAAAATCAGGTGAAACGCAAGTTAGCTATTTTCTAAATGGAAAAAATAGTAGTTCTGACTTCTATTGAGATTAATGCAAAATATTGTCTAATAGAACGAAGGGTGAAGAATCGAATGATGTGTGTTTGGATGTCATAACGGGACATAAACATTGTAAAAAAAATATTGAAAGTGATGATGCCAAATGGCATCACTGGGACTGAAAGGGTTAAAACTACTAACAATAGAAAATGTTGATTACTAATTCATACTTAAGATTTTTAACAAAAAAAATCATGAGACAACAACAAAAACAATATTGTTTACGAAAGTTTGTTAAGGAAGTCAACTCAGTTTGGTTGGGCACCTATTCCTAACTTAATCTTACCATCAAAAGCACATTCCGAAAAGATCATTGATATAACATCCTCTTCAATTTTACTGCTGAATATTTCAATCAAGTATTTTAATGATTGATGAGGATCTGTGTCATCACACACTGCGGAAGAATTCCTGAATACTTCCGATCCGATATTACACTTGTTTGTCAGTCTACCCCGATCGGATCCAGCTTGGGCTGATTTACCTCTCATTCTTTTGCTCATGTTTAGATCTGTTTGTTAGAGTTCAAAATAAGTACGATCTACAATAAAATCCATATTAATTCATAAAATTTGCTTTCCAACAGCACATGTCTTGTTGTGTTGTGTACAAATATTACAAAGGCCGTTGCTACACGCCCGCCAGGAAGTCAAATAGCAACCAATCATATCGGTTCCGCCTGCCGTATACGACAGTCGGACCAGAATCCGACTGCCGTAGCTTTAGAAACTAGTGTCCAGATGGAAACCAGATTTGGCATTACATCGTCACTTGTATTAATGTATTAATTTCTACAATGTTTACGAAATTGGAAATTTCCAAGCGGTTGCAGTGTTGTACTGTTATTATCTGAATACATAAATATGATTTTTAATTTTTATACGAATTATAAATAAGTTTTTATGCAAATTTAAACATTTGTTGATAAACAATTAGTTCTTTTTATGCAAAATTATATTAGTTTTTTATGCAAATTAAAAAAATCATGAATAATTAGTTTTTTTAATACGTTTTTTGTGTTTCTTGAAAACTGATGTTCCCTTCAACAAATAACATTTGATTTCATTAATTTATTTAATAAATTTAGTAGAATCATTTTGCTTGCTATAGGTTAGGATCAAGGTATCGCTGTACAAACCAAAGAACTTCCTATAAAAAAAAACTTAACATACTTTCTATGCTTTTGGTTCTTTTTTTATGGATTCGCTTAGTCTCAATACTTATATTAAATTATATATTCCTTACATCTCGGCGTTGTAAAATTATCTGGTGGTACAGGTACTCAAGTATAAAAAGTCTGTTACAAACTAGGTTACCTTTCGTGTGGGTAAATCTTGAACGTGAAAAACCCCTCCTTAGCATTAATTAATATACACTGATCAACGCAATTAGCGAGCACGTTTTACTTCCAACTTTTACTTCACTCCCAACTTTTTAATTTTCATTCTAAAAATCTAGAATTTGTGAAATTAGGTTCATAATACATCCGGAAAGAAATAGTAAAAAACAGGAGAAAAAACTTCTAAATTAGAACAGCAATCTTTTCAAAACTTTATTTGTTAAAAAAGAAGTTGAAATCTATTTTTAAACATCTGAAAAATGCAAGAACACCCTAAATTGACCCTAAAAAATTTAGGGTCAATTTATTTTCTAAAACTGTCTTAGAGTTAATTTTATTTTACCTTTGGTTAATTTTATTTATTGCAGTGTATTTCAAACCCAATACCTTTGCCGAAAAAGAAAAATTCACAAACATGATCATCCCCTCTGTATAATTCTTTGCCCCCTCTAAGTACATTATGTAATGCATTCCTTATCATTTATTCCTTCATCATGTTGCGACGTTCTAACGTAAACTATCTGTTGCAAAGTGAACTTTTTTGTTTTTGAATAAATGAGGCTCACAAAATGCATCTTCACCATGTATATGAAGATTTTGTTTTTATAAATCCGATTTACAAATTATACAGGTTGATTTGACAAAATTTTTGCTATATAATTTTTTTAAAAATATTAATATGACACTAAAATACTAAATAGTTTTTATACCTTTATTACCATAAAGATAATAATTACGATTATTTCTCAATTATTTGTTGTTTATTATGAGAGTTATAGGAAATATAATGTTTTGATTTAGAAATTTGGTCACATTAGCTTTAGGCACAAGATTTTAAAGATAATTATAAACATTAACAATTTATATTCTGATAAGTTAAAATCTTAGAATACAAGGGAAAGCAACTGCTTTATTGAAAGATCTCTTTTGTTATAATTCATTTATTGGCAATACTGAACTAATATTTAAGGTTTCATATCCAGCACAGCATAAGCTGACATACTCCAACAAGCAATAAAAACTTAAAATATCATTTTCGTATTTCATTCATGCATTTTGTTGACAAAAAATTATTGAATTGCCATAATTTTTCAAACCTTAATTCATCAATTGAAGATAAGCAGAAATACAGCTAGTGATGATAAGAGTTTTAAAAAAGGACAATGTTCTACTTGGGAAAACACTAATTTTAATCTTTATTCCAAGCTCATATTGTGTTTTGTAATAATTTCTTTATACCTTTCTGCGATAATTCAGGAATGAAACTTATGAAGTATTAAGAAAACAGGGTATGATAGCAGCTTCTTAATTCACTGATTACAAAGATGACTATCTACTATCAATTAGCACGAAAAAATGTTTTATTTTTTTAACCCCCTCAACCAGTACTTATAAGCACCACTGAACCTGGCTAATTAAAAAGTACAAAAATTACAATGGAAATCAATTTCTTTCAAATTATCAAGAAATTTTGTTTCAATTTATTACCATTTGACAGTTAAGTTAAATAATTTGTAAGATATTATTAAAATAAAGTTAAGATTTAAAAAAAATCCATTAATAAATTTGAATGCATAAAATACATTCTTCCTAATGGTAATGAACTGACAAATATAAAATTTTATATTAGCTTGACTTTATTTTTCATCAAAGTTTACAATAAAACATTTTTTATTTTGTTCACACAGATAAGAAACAACACTTTAAAAATTTCACTTTATTATGCAAACAAATATTTATAGTATATATTACACATAATATGAACAAAACAGCTGCAATTTTATAGAAACTAGCTAAGCAGAATTATACATTTAAAAACTTTTAACTGAATAATTCCTAGACTTAACAATATTGAACTCAATATTAATGAAATAGCAGTTGTGATTTAATACAGGGTGGCTACAGAATCTGTGAAAACAAATTCCCTGACTTTTCCCTGATTTTCCAGGCTGATTGTAAAAAAATTCCCTGATTAGCGGCAATTAGCATGCTGGTTTCCTTCCGGTATTTGTAAAACCTCTTTCTAGTATATTTAACATTAAAAAAATATTTTTTAAAAAAATAAATTTATTTAATGAATATACAATGAGCTTTTTAAAACAAATCTATAAAAAAAAGCAAGCGTTAAAGCCCATATAATAATTTTTTTTAAGTTATGATAAGACTTTGAGCAGCAACTCAACCACTTAGGTGAAAGCGTTTTCCGGATTAAACTTTTTTTATCCTTTCTTTTACCGGTTAAAATGGCAGTTTTGGAAATTTTCCGATTTTTAACAAAAATCACCAATTTCCCTGACTTTTCCAGATTGATTAAATTCCCTGACTTTTCCATGATTCCCTGATCCTGTAGCCACCCTGTAATATAAATAATAATGATGTAAATACATTGTTTAAATAATATTCTACCGTCAAAACTTTTAAAACCGAGGAAAAATTTGTGTTAATTTAAAGAGAACAAGTACAAGTAATAATACTGCCATCAAATATCTCGAAAATTTAGACACATTGCATTAATGTACAAAAGTTTAAAATTTGTTAAGGCAATAATTGCATACTATCTTGCATATTCTTGGGAATTTGATTACCGACTTTTTTACTTGTCACTTAAAAAATAATATAAGCTTAAAATGAAGAATATTTCAAATTTATTCTTTTAAAAACCATGAATACTAATTAATGGATTATATTTTTAGTTCTACAATCTGAACTATTTAAATTAACAACCACATCCTGGAAGGCCAATTTCCGCTTCCTGGTGGATAAGAGAGTGCGATAAAAAAAAAATTGGGACACGACTATTAAATCTATAAATGACATCTTTTCTACTCGCAACTTATAATTTGCAATGCAAAAAACAGCAACTTTAGTGTCAAGCAAATTTGCTCGAATCTACCTCTCAAATTTATACACAGATATTTTATTATCTTGATTTTTCCATTATCAATAATTCATGCTTAGTGTGTTACTCACCACAATGGATTCCGAAAAACCAAACTGCAATGAGATGCCACTATCTTTTAATTTGGGACAAATCAAAGAGGATGGTCATTAGGATATATCCATTATTAATCATAGAAAACCCGCATGAACATATAATATAATGCTCTAGACTGGGAATTTTTAATAGTTGCCAGTGGCTACCAGAATGACAAAAAATGATAGCCACATTTGGATTTATAGTAGCCAGTTTCAAATTTAAGTATATAAGGCAAAAATAAACTGCGATTTTCCACAAAACACAATTTTATTAAAGACATTTTTGATAAAAAAGATTGGACAGTAAAAAAAGGATCATACACCAAATATGTAAGTATTATGTGATTGGCCATTGTTAAAAGAAGGAAATTAATTTATGTACTTACTATATACTATTAGTTTCGGAGAATTCGAATCGCCACAATAGTTCATGAAATTTTCTCATATCAGAATTGTTTAAAGGAATAGTTGATATCTTACTTAGCTGTAAATCAATCACTTGTAAATTGCCGCGATCGTAAAGCAAGATTTGAAAATCAAATTTGCATTTAAGATTTTCGTCGCCCAGCTCCATTTACGTCACACGGAGGCCGACTCAGTGACATTCACACAAAACACCGGCCAATGATAAGGGGGAAATTTCACCGACAAGTAACAACTGTCATCAAGTCTTTCTTTCCGACAGAATCGAATCTGAGCGTTTTATTATTATTATTTTAGAAATGCAACTTCAGTATTAATTATTTGTTGAACAAAAATTAAAAAATATGATAGCCACTTTTGGCGACTAGGGTTCGATTTTTAGGTAGCCACTTTTGGTGTAATAGTCTCCAGTTGGCGACTGGCGACCGTTAATCTAGAGCTTTAATATAATTGCTGTATTTTGTAACTCTTTTACTTACACTTTCAATTTGACGTAATAATCCAGCTTAGTGGTAACCTGTGGAAATTATGCTATTATTCTTTAAACCATCAAAATGCATGTTTTACTCACCATGTGCATACTATCAGAAGATTTATTCGCAGTTTTCAGAACACTTAATAATTAGAAATCTAAAAGAAGAATATACTGACCTTGTGCTCTGATTGCACATGCATCGATGACGACATGACGAATCTACCTCTCAAATTTATACACAGATATTTTATTATCTTGATTTTTGTATTATCAATAATACATGCTTAGTGTGTTACTTACTCACCACAATGGATTCCGAAAAACCAAACTGCAATGAGATGCCACTATCTTTTAATTTGGGACAAATCAAAGAGGATGGTCATTAGGATATATCCATTATTAATCATAGAAAACCCACATGAACATATAATAGCTGTATTTTGTAACTCTTTTACTTACACATTCAATTTGACGTAATAATCCAGCTTAGTGGTAACCTGTGGAAATGCCATTATTCTTTAAACCATCAAAATGCATGTTTTACTCACCATGTGCATACTATCAGAAGATTTATTCGCAGTTTTCAGAACACATAATTAGAAAGAAGAATATACTGACCTTGTGCTCTTCATGGTAGGCTGATTGCACATGCATCGACGACGACACTTCCAATTTAAGTTACTTTCTTTCGTCTGTTAAGACAGTGCGGCTTTTTTTACTTACATACGTCATTGTTAAGGTCATTTTATATCAATAAATACAAGAACTAACATCCCAAAATTCATCATACAAAGAATGGGGGAAAAATCATTAAGAATTGAAAAGTTTTTGCAAATCCTTCATGCAGTTCTCTAACTCTAGGCATGGGTTTTTCTTCAAGAAAGTTATTTTTATCAATAAAAACACTTTATTTTGAGTTGAGAGATTTAAGCATTTAATTTAGAAAATTTTCGCATCAGACAATACAGAATCACAAAGAAAAAAATTGAAATGACAGTAGTTACTTATATTTTCATTACTACTGCCCATATTTGATATAAAACCGATTTGAGCAGCATCCTACAAAAAGATAATGTTATTTAACTTGCACTTTAGTCAATAATTAAACTTGCAACGCATGCTATGAATAATTTAATACAATTTCAATTTACAAGCATTTTACAATATACAGTTTAGCGAAATCTATATTACATCGGCATATTTTGAAATTGTTATTGACATATTTTCACACAATACTTCAGACCAGCGTTAGTTGTAGCTGAGGAATTTTAGACATTTCTTTTGACTAGCAAAACACGTGTTCAAGAAAATGGTGAACAGCATTAATTTCTACGGCAATTAATTTAATCGTAAAACATAGTTAAGCAAAAGAAGTTACACAAATTTCATTCATTACTCACCACGTGCATACAGGTAGAAGATTCAATTTTTCAAACTAATAAAAGAAGTACATACCTTAGACTCCTTAAAATATAAACAAATAATAATTATTAATATTTTTATTAGTTTTGGCACTAAATCTGCATAATACGTTCGAAAAACTCAACAAAAAAAATATAACGTAACGAGCTTCAAGGCGGCCGACATGGGTTGTTGCGAAAAATAAATCGCCATCGCCAACTACTTTGAAGTCGCCAACTTCGGTGCCGAGTATTGAAGGCTGATGCGCATGCGTCGAAGAGGCTAACTTCCGCTTCCTGGCGGGTGATAAGTCAGTGCGTATTACAAAATGATGATGTTTTGGATTTTTGTGTGTTGTGATGATTATTAATTGAAGTAGCAGTGTTTTTTAAAGGTGTGCCCAGCTGCGTCAAGTTTAGAAGTTACAAAACGTTCGCCAAACGATGCAATAGCGTCCGGTTTTTCAGCCAAACCGTAGGCGTTTAAAAACACAACGTTGGATTCCTGTGAATTTCCTAGTTATATATAATGCACATTTAAAAAGTTTTTAAATGTAAGTTCGCGCATTGCCTCGCACTGATTTAAAATGCAAAAAATATTAATTCATTATTTTTAAAATTAAGTTCAGTATTTTGATTTTGAAAGTTATTTGAAGTGTCCCTGCGTTTGCCCTTTTGGATAAACAAGTGCCCTTTTTATCTTTTGTTTAGGAGCTATGTATAACGCTGAAATTATTAGCAGGTTGCATTTTAAAGCCAATAAATGCTTTACCTTGTGTCAAATACATACGGTGCTTTAAATAAATGCTTTTAATCCTAAAAGTTTTTAAATATCCTACGCATTATTACATGGAAAAAGTTATGAAGCACTATTTAAAATTAATGATGTGTTTTCCTTTTACGTAAAAAGAGAGCCTCTTTACCTCCCTGATTCTTGAAAAATGATAATTTCGGTTTTTTTTTCTCTCTCTACGTTTACCTTAGAGCAAGAACAACTGAATCAGCGTATTCTCGTAACGTTGTCTTTTGAGGCATTCGTTAATGAGCTAATTAACCGCGCATCATTTTTTTAGATGCGGCCGATGTGGCAAGTCAAAAGGCATGCAAGGTTCGCGGTAACGCATGCTTTGCAAAATGAGGCACGGGACGTCAGAAGAGTCTTTAATCACATAAATTGTCACAATGTAGATATAACATAACTACACATTAAAACAACATTGGAAATGTATAGAAATGTAAAAAATACTCAACAGCTGAAAAGTCGAATTGCACAAAAAGTTTGTTTAGGAATGATTTTAAATGATTTAAAAACTTTTTTTTATTAAACTTGTGAAATAAAACACTGACACTTTAGTTCTAGTTTTGCTGTATTTCATTGGTTAAGTATATAAATAGACACGCCTCGGTACTTCAATTCAGTGTTTTCATTGGCCTAAATTCCAAACACAACACCTGTCTTCCCCAATTGAGTTGTTCTTTTCGATTTCCTAGTTTTCTCGCGCTAGATTTCACCAGATGAGATGAGTAAACAATACGGCGATTTCGCATTTCGCAAAGTGGAAAAATTTAGATACTTCACTACTCGTCATATGGAAGGCGAATGTTTGTTTACAGCCGACGACGTGGTTAATTTTTGAAGGAACTTCGGTCAGGATCAGCGATCCTTTTTAAGGAGCAAACTTTTAAAAGAAAAATATGGAATACTTTGTTTTGCTCAGGAGAAAGGTATTACCTATAGTTATAATATATATATTTTTAAAATGCAGTTGTATTTGAAACAACGCACGTTTTTATCAGTCAATTTAAAAATAGTTTTGTTGAGATTGAGGACATCCTAAATATTTGTATTTATAATTTTTTTAAAAAACTTTTTCAATTCAGTTTTTTATTAATTTTCTGGAGTATTGTATTGTTTAAATAAATTCTAACCAAGGGACATTGTTTAAGGATTTTAATGTGAATTTAGAAATAAACAGAGTTTATTGGGTTTTTTTATTATAAAAGAAAAGGACATTTAAAGTGTGAATAAAGTAACTGACTAGTTACCTATTATACCTAAATTTCAACATGTCTTTTTTAGCTTGTCACACAAAACTAAAGGTGTCACTTAGCAATTAAACCACAGGACTATATATTGTATTTTTAGTTTTATAATTTTTTTTATTTATTAAACAGATGTCAAATTATTTATAAACATTTAACACTCATTTTGATACAACTCTCACTGTCAGACACATGCATTGATTTATCCAGGATGTTTTGTTGGGGCTTTTATATTTAGGGTTGCAATCAATAACAAATTAATATAAATGCAACATATAAAATAATGGGTTGTCATATTCAAATGTTTTCTCTATTATGTTTTAAATAAGACCTTTTAAAGTTTGCAAGCATTATATTCTTGACCTGAATTAAAAACATACTTTTCAAAACCTATGTAAAATTAAAATTGATATAAATGCCATTAATCTGCAAATTTTCTGCTTTTTAAAGGACTTTTCTTTGTTACAAGTTAGGTTACACCAATGCTTTTTATCAGTAACTTGGCTAAAAACATTTGTTCGAATCATTCTCTAATTAAAAGAATATATATAGTATTTATATGACAGAATTGATAGGAAAAGAGTTTACAATTTTGGAATTTTTGTGCACAATCAGTCCTTGTAAATGTTTTGTAAAAGTGTCCACAGATAAATTTAATAATGTTCACTAAATTAGAATAACATAAATAAAGATTGACATGACATTTATTTTGTAGAATAAATTTCATTCAATAACTATTATTAAAATTCATTCTTAAGAAATTAATTTTCAAGGTTGTACACTTTGCTTTATACTACCTCATTTTCTAGAAATAAATTCTGGTTCCTGACTATCTCGTACAGTAGCAAACTAAAGGTGTGAAACACCACACAATTTTCCAATTATCACTCAATGATGGATAGTTGATATGATAGAATTGGTTAAAGATTTTAAACAATAAGGTTTTCGGTTTTTTTTTAAACAATAGGTAGCTGTAAAACCTAAAAGTTGAATAGCAGCTACGCTTTGTACCTGCACACTGTGGAAAGCTGTATTAAGACGTCTGAAAAGTACAGTGACGTCTAAAACTCGTGTACTTCATTTGAAGCCCATAGCCCTTTTTATTTTCAGCAATAACTTTAGAACATAAAAACTTCTATGACTGCTACCCTTTGTGTCTTCCTGATTTTTTGAGAACCTTAAATTGTATTGTTTCATGCGACATGTACTATCCATTCGACGGGACTTTCCAAAGGGTAGTACTATGTCAAGCATCTATCTTATATAGGATAGAAAATTTAGACTGCTTCCATCCCTTTACTTAAATATATTCTGCAGTTTACAAATATATTCTGCTCCTTAATTGTTTAATGAGAATCTTATTGTCACTTCACTTAAACCTGAATACAGGTATTCCTTATTAAATATGAATGAAAAGTGTCCTAAATTGATTATAGGGAGAGGGGATATAGTAATTTATCCCCTCCTTAAAGCTAAACTCCTTGGTGCAACAGCCCTTTAGTGGGCCAAGGCCTGCCATGCCCATTCCAGCTTACATGGCCAAGGGCTCTGGGGTGCTAAGCATATGTCCTAGTAAAGTGGTTTAGCCTCATGCAAACCCCCCAGTGTTTAGTTCCCAAGCATACTTGGTACTCATTTTAGCTACCCACTTAAGAGATGAAAGGTTGAGACAACCTCAATCCCCGGAACTCGATCCCGGACATATGGGGTGGCAATGCAAATCACTACTACTAAGCCACTGGTCCTCTTAAATCCTCCCCCAGAATCGTTAAAATTTACCTAATATATCAGTATTCTTTGTAAAATCTTACAAAAATGTAATAAAAATTTTTCTATCCACCAAACTAAATTTCTGCCTTTGCCCCTGCAGTAGGTTGCTAGGGAGTTGGAGCACTTTCTTTTGATATGAGCATAATTTCTTGTTAGTATTAAACAGGGCTAGAAAAATCTCAAATTTTTTACATGCCCTGTCAGGCATGTTAGTCTTGGAATTGCATGCCCGAATAAAACTTATACATGCCCAAGCGCAGGCCGAGCGAAAGGGAGAGGAGGAAAGAAAGCTGTACCCAGGCATGAGTTTGGCAAAAATAACAAAAGCTGAAACTAAAATGGGTAATTGGACACGTAAATTTTTTTAAAAAGCAGTATACTTAATTCACAAAATAAACTGTTACATTACGTAAGTTAGAAAACCAAATTCTCTGACTTTCCAGGTTTTCCCCAGAAAATTTACAGAAATTTCCAGGTTTTATCAATGTTAATTAAAAATACATATCAAACTATTATATCTTAAGAAACCTTGCCAAAGTAACAAGGAATTCGAAAATTGTAGATAGTGGTGACATTTCCCCGCGCCCACCAGAATTTTATTGATATTGATGAAGAATTTCTATTTGATGCCATAATGACAAAATTATCAATTTTCAAGAAGCAACGAATGGATTTGTTGGGGTTAATAAAAATGCAAAATGTTTATTTAAATTTATGGAAAGGTATTTTGCCCGGTCAGCCATGTGAGGCGAAAAAATACATGCCCAATTGGAATTTTTACATGCCACAGGCATGTCGGGCAATATAATTTTCGAGCCCTGGTATTAAGCGTTATTCATATTCGATTAGCTAATTGCTCGGGGTCTGTTAGGTGATAATAGTTCACAGAGCATTATTTTTTTACTGACCATCTTTTTATATAAGTTTATCTCCTTTACAATATATTTTTTTTTCGTTTCCTTAGTACAGAGTTTTTATATTAGGGCTTTATGTTAGGTTATATTGAGTTACTTATGTATTCTAAAAAAGAATACTAAAATCATTTTCTGCTTGATGTTTCAAAATTTGGTAATGATTATTATGTATGAATGATAATCTCTGTATTTTCTCTAGAAATTATAAAATAAATTCTTTGCCAGGATACTATTTTTTTATATGTTAAAAAATTTAGAAAATTAAATTTTATCTGTATTGAAATTTTAAAGCCTTTAGATAATTAAGTGTATTTATTAGAGCCGTTAAATATATTTTTATGGGGGAAAATAAGCACTTTTCAATGGAACTTATTCAGAAAATAATAAAATATATTAATTCAAGGAGATCTTAGGGCATTAAACTTTAAGGAGAGTTCTAATACCTTAAAATATATACTCTATTAGAAGTGATTTGTAGTTACAAGGGTTTCCTGTGAGAAGGGTGACCCATTTAAGTTCAGAGCCAACATTTCCTAATAAGTTACTTTGTAATTCTTTTTTTAATCATTCAATCTTTTATTACTAAACGCTTGGGAAATGTTTTTTCTCCCACCAAACTTTATATTTTTGATTTGGTAGATCTAAATTTAGGCATATGATAATGGTTTTAAGTCGCACCATTTGTATTTTTAGAAATTTAAAAATATGTTTAGAACATGTTATGGTGCATTTTAACATACAGAGAATATTTTGAATTATTGGTTTTGGAAAATAAACAGTATGTGTTCATTATGTTATTACTAAACCCTAAAATGTAGGAAGAATTTACATGCCGAATTAATTTCAAAATAATGAACTAAAGATACGAAAAACACTTCATTAGTTAATGATTTTTTGAAAATATTTGGTCGAAATTCAATGCCTAGATGCATAACTTAGGCATGAATAGCTAAACAAACCATAAAGATTAGGCATAATGAAATTTTTTTTGACTTAAAAGTAATACTTTATTAGCAGTTGTGCAGGGAAAGTAACACTAATGGAAAGTAACACTAAAGGAGAAGACTCTATGTTAGTGCAATTTCAAATGCAAGAATGCAATTCAATTGCAAGATACGAAGTGCAAGTGAATTGCAAATTTTGAAAAGAGCACATGTTGTGTGATGTTTTTAAAAAAGGAATTTTAAATATATTGTATACTTAAAGTAGATATATATTGTTTCTGAGCGATAACTGATATCTAGTTCTCATTCTGTTAAAAACACTTGACTTTCTGCAAAGATCACTTTCACTTTTGAAATTTATTACTGGCACTAAGATTCTTTTTTGGTGATACTCCTGTATGTGGTGAGCCACAGTCTGCTTATGAGAGGTGGTTTAAGTTTTTTAATTAAATTCAATTTTTAATACAGCATCACAAGTAAATGTCAAAGATTTTTATTGACCATGTATTACAAATTAACACTATGTATAATGAAATAAAAAGCATTTTTTTTTGTTTTGTTTTGTCTCTTTAAAAGAGTGCTGGCTTTCTTTAACAACCCAAATTTTCAAATGAATTTCAGATAGGACTCCACACCAAAATTTCTCTATTTTCCTTCATTTTGTATTTCAAATTATGTATGGTTGTAGTAAATAAATAGGTCGGTAATGTTACTAAAAATACATAGCTCAGTCAGCCAAATAGGTTATTCGAAACTAATTTTTTTTTGTCTCACATGTAAATCCATAATTTCCTGCCCGAGCACGTTTTTACAATTTATTGAGTTGTAATTATCTTTTTTTTTTATCTTCTAGTAAACCAAAAGCATGCCTGACGACGGCAGCCAGCAATCCTTCACCTATTCCGGTGTGGAAGTGCACCGCCCCTTCTCAATGCTCCAGAGGTTCTTCTTCTGGAAGAACCGCAAGCGCCCCCCGGAGAAGCAGATGCGCATAGTGCACAATAATGCCACCCTGCCAGAGAACATGCCCCCTAAACACCACCCGCACAAGGGCTACGCCAGCAACCGCATACGCACCACAAAGTACACCTTGCTGTCGTTCGTGCCGAAGAACCTCTTCGAGCAGTTCCACCGGATCGCCAATCTGTATTTCATCGGGATCGTGCTGCTCAACTGGGTGCCAAAGATCAATGCTTTCGGCAAAGAGATCGCCATCATCCCCGTGGTGTTTGTGCTCGGGGTGACGGCCATCAAGGATTGGTTCGAGGACATCCGGAGGTACAAGTCGGATAAAAGGATTAACAACTTGACGTGTCGGGTCTACAGTCGGTGAGTTTTACTTTAAACGCTTTGGGTTGGGGCACATACAATCGCAAAGTTGAGAATCAAGACTACACTCTTGGAACAAAAGAGTGAAATCCACTCCTAAAAGGATAAGTGCATTTTCGACACTGGAAAGGAGTGAAATTAACTCCTAATTTGCTCGCAATCGCCCTAAATCGCTCCTAATCGCCTTAAAATCGCTCGTTTGTTAAGATTGTTGGAGGTTTCACAAAACAAGAGAGTAAAATTCACTCCTTCAGGGGAAAGTGCACTTTCGACACCGAAAGGAGTGAAAATAAACTCGGACTGAGTTTAAGAATGCAAGAGTGAATTAAAACGTCCAGTTATCTATTTCTAACCCCAATTGCAAATAGAATCCACTGTAAATCGAATAAATGCGCCTTATACCTATGCCAGTCACTGTATATTTTCTGTCCACATCGAAGCGTCAAAATGACCTCAAGCATTTATATTAATATGAGCTTTCTCTAGAGTTCTTTTTATAGACTCTGTCACACATATGACCTCACTTATACGCTTCACTTGATCTTGATTGCAGAAAATATTCAATAATTTTCCATATAACCATTGTTATAAAGTAGCCTGACTTATTTAATGTGCTTCTGCCTTTTGTATAAACTCTGCGCTATACCTAATTCTAGAGTTTTTAACCACCATAACTGCAAAATTTGAAATTAGCGCCCAGTGGAAATTATAAGTAGTACTAGTATTGTTTTGAATATGAAACTCTTCTCGGAAGTAACGATATCGCATACCAGGGGACCCTGTCCATGCGATACGAATGTATCTTAGCAAGACATATGATCTTAAAAATTGGGATTTGTGGTATTTTAGACGTGCATAACATTTCTAAGTTTTAATTAAATAGAGTATTGTCATTAAATTATACAGTTAGTAGGAATATTTTGAATTGAAAGTGACCCCTATCCTAATTTAGTTAAATAAAGCAAATCATTCCAAAATGTTATTGATTAATTGAAAATGAATGATTAATTGAATTTTAATAAAACTAAAGAGTTTTCTGACGGTCAAATTTTCTAGTATGCAAACTTAGCTATGTCGAGTTCATCCGATTATTTACAGAGTGTTGTTTGCATATTAAAGGCTGCGCATGCATGCATACAAAGTATATTCTATAGAAGTTATGTTTTCAAAGTAAATATTGCATTTTAGCTGCCTTTTTCCAGGATTAAAGGTCGATTGATTAACTAAATGCAATCTTCATTTCCAAAAACTGGGTTATTGTAATATTTTGGCCTTTTTTCTAATCGTTATCCTTCAGGGATAATCGATTATTTTACCCGAAGTGTTAAGAATAAATAAATAGTTGCGTGCGTGGACAGATTAATAAATATGTAGCTACAAAACGGGATGAAGTCTTTATGTTACAGAAATCATTTTATGTTTTTCTTACGGCTTTTCACCCAAAAAAATGACAATTTTTATCTAGCAAAATAGAGTTGTTCGAATGGCCGGTAATCAACCAGTGCTATTTTTTTTATGTGTGTATGTATTATAGTATTTTTATGTTTATATACATTATTACGAATTAAATAATTCCGCAAACTTGTTGCAGCTGTTATAATACTTTCTTATCGGGGTTGCCGCTGCCTGTCGATTAAATATAATAATATAATCCATTGCAATTTTTTTTAAACTATATGTTTGATTGATCGATTCTCACAAAATTACTAGCTCTGTTTTTACGCCGCTGACAGTAATCACTGAATGGAATTTTTATCAATTTATTTTATGAATTTAATCTGATGTGTTTTTCAATTGTTATTTTTCCCAATAGCATCGTCTGTACAGCTTTTAAATTTGTTTTGAAATTGTAGCAACCAGAACAAAACATTCTGAAAGGTTACCCAAAATTAAATTTATAATTCCTTGCCTCTTTCAGCCTTTTTATGGAAAATTGAACATGTGTTCAATGTTATATAACATAGATTACCGAACCTTTTGCTCCTAGAGTTACAAAGAATCACTTTGTCATAAATGGTGTGTCAACTGAAAATAATTTTGTCGTAAAAATCCTTTTTACTCACTTGTTCTATCTTGCTTATAAAAATCTTGCATTGGAAAATTTTGGAACATTGATTTATTGTTATTGCTGCAAATTAAATTAATTATTCTGCTTTTACTATTTCTCCTTTTTCTGAATGCCCGTCCCATGTGAATTGGCGATAGAATCTTCATCAAATCATAGTATGTAGTATAGGGAAGTTATCGAAGTAAGGACGTATATTAACCATATCAAAGAGAAGATTAAAATGTGACTAACAACAGGAAGATGTTGGTGCAATTGGTTGAAGTGAATAAATGCCGATTTAGAGCTACACGATGCTAGAAAGATGGGGTTTTTTTTGTCTGTTCTCTTCTGTTTGATAGTCTACAGTTTGATCAATCCATGGTTCCAGTCTAATTTTCACAAGATACCTTTATTAAAACGTGTGTAACATAATTTTTACGATTTTTTTTCTTTGAAGAGTTTATAAGTTTTAATATTGATATTGTTTAATGTTCCTAACAAATAATTCTTTGAAAAATAAATGTTAAATTTTTTTTAACTCGTCAAGTTTCCGTAAAAAAGCGATTTTTTTTTTATAGCTTTCGAAAATTGAATAACACCTAAATTAAGATAAAATAAATTTTGTAAGACCAAGTTGTTTTGATTTGGCATGGAATGACTCAGAGGAGTCCATTTGTTTTATGTTAAACAAGTGATAAGTGTCCTAAAGTACTAATTTTTTTAATGGATAAAATGAACTTCTTACTGGTTTATGATATTATAATGAGTAAAAAAGTTGTTAAAAAATTAAAAGTTTGAATTTTTATTTATGATTTATCAAGGAGACTGGTTGAAATGTTGCCTAAAAACTTTGACCTTTGACTAAAACATAACTAAAAAAAAAGTTGAGATTTAAATTCTGTAAATTAGAAACTAGAAACAAATAAATGTGAACCATTCTCAGATATGTGGCGGATAATTTACTTGCTGCATCGCCATTTAAAGTCAAAAAATCAAGTTGAAAAATCAGCTGATAAAAATAGCTGTATTTCAATTTCAAATATACACAAGATCAAATGACTACAATAGATGACTTCGACCAAGGTCCAAAACCATCATTTACTTTCTGAGTATATGTAAAAAATTGAACTTATTTAAGCGATAATTTTGGAGAACATGTGTTTTGCGATAAAGTAAAATCATAAAAATCTTGTTTTGAGAAAAACAGCAAATGCTATTTAGATGGTAATTTTAAGAAAATAATTACTTAACTCTTAGTTACATTTAACTCTTTTATTCTATCAATAAACATACAAATATATTATCGAGATCATATTTAATGTTTTATTTGCAATTAAATTCAAACTAGCACTTTTTAGGTCAATGCTAACTGAAACAGTGATATTTGTTTTCTATTTACACTAGAAATTAAATTTGTGAGTATTAATGATGAAAATGATTTGAGCTTTTAAACCCCCCACCCCCGAAAAAAAAAAGAAAATGTAAAATTTATCCACAATTAGTGTGTTTAAGGTACACTGCTCGGCTAGTTCAAGCAGAACCTGTTTCAAAATCTCAATATGTCGTTACTTGACAATGGTTCAACAAAATAACAAAGCCCGTAGGACGTCGTCTATAGCCCTTGTGCGAAATTAAATGCAAACAATCCTCATATGCAATAAAATACTTAACAGTTTAAAAGGTTATTTGCAGCTTTTTTTTGTTGTTGTAAAATTGACTCTTTATAATTGTGAAACTCTAATAAATGGAAGTAAATTTTTTCATGTTAAATTTTTTTTTATGTTTAGTTTCACATTCAGTTCCGTTGTGAAACCTCATAGATAACCTACTTCATTTAATGTACCCAGATTTAAAGACTGCATACAATGTAGTAGGGATTCTTTTTTTTTTCAGAAAATTGCATGTCCTTGTAATTTTTATATCTTAGTATATGATATCAATTGTATATGATAAAAAAAATTGTCTACACCTTCGCGCGAAACTTTCACATCTGCTTGTCAGTTAGTTGCGAAAAGCGCTCTTATCTATTCACATTCTTATCCCCAGAATTTTGCGATGCATGCACTTGTTTGCACATGTCCAATCGAAGAAGTTAATAATCCAATTCCAACATAGAATTCTTTTAGGGTGATTAAATTTCGTGTGTTTGATATTTACTAACACAACTTCATGTTTGGAGAATAATTTGCGAATTATAAAAATTTCTTGAATACGTTTTTTTTATATTTTACTTTGTATTGCTTATCTCCAATCTAGTTCGACAAAGTCAGACAAGGTTCATGAATCCATTGTCAAATCTAATGTAAATAATATTAATAATAAAAAATGTTTTTGTAATTATTCTAAAAGCATTTTTACATTAATTTGTGTAATGAATAACTTTAGTTATATATGTTTATAAAAAAATCTTTCAAATAATAGTTTTTTTTCTGTTTTGGTTTATCTCTATTTATTGCTATTAAAAGAACTCGTATTAAATAGCTTTTTTTTTCGGAAACTTCATATCTATATTTTTAAAGGAAACATTATTTTCTCTGCGAATAAATCTACAGTCATCATAATGTGATTTTACGTTAAATTTTCGACTTATCAAAATTGCTTAGTAACCTGTTACATAGTTAAATATGAGTATCCTGTGTTGGCATTAGTATATGAGCATCCAGATTCCAGGTAGAACAATGATGCAAAATAAGCAAGTTACCGATAAGTAATACTATGAAAATTCTTTTCTTGTTTATTTTGTGTAAAAACACTTTAAGATGATGTTATTTAGTTCGTCTTTAATCTCTAATGCGACGAATTCAAAGTCCTATTTATCAGGGAAGTAAAAAAAAAAATGTTGATATCTGTTGCATATTAAATGCACCGCTGTTCCTAACAGATATTTGAACTTTAATCTTATGAGTAAATACTCCTTCTTGGAAAATATTTGCTGAATTCTTTTTTGGTGAAGAGTTTTTGCTGTTATTTATATAATGCGATTGTCCTTGTTTTCATGCATCTTGCTCAAAAATATTGCTAATTCTTTAAAAAAAAAAAAATAGAAAGAATCATATTTAAGGTTAATCGGAAATAAAATTTTAGTAGACGTTACAGCAATGTAAAGGTTTGACAAAAAAACACACGTTGCAATTTTTACACTTTTTCCATTTCGCAAAACCTACTTGGAAATTGTAAAAAAATCATGTCTCTATTGTAATTAGTCGGGTACGGGCTGAGGCCAAAAATAAAAATGTTTTGGTCGATCCGATCTTAAAAAAAAGATATATAAAAAAGATAGTTCCTTTTAAGTAAGCGTTTTATTTACCAAAACCATAGCTCACTTTCTATAAAAGAACTATCATTTATTTATAATATCCTATTAAGAGATATAAGAGCATTTCAAGAAAATAACAATCCGTTTTTGCGCTTAATATGGTTCATAAAATCTTAAATGAATACACAAAAAAAAAAACTTTCAGATAACTTAAAATTATGTACGAAATATATTTATGCAAATTGACACAAAATAATGATTTGACAACGAAGTATCAATGTTAATAGTAATTGCTTATTTTATGCTTATATTATTTCTATTTTTTGAAGGATTTTATACTTTACACTAAACAGTTGTAACGAGAATGTTTACAACCAGTGGGAGATGGGGGAAATGAGGATAAAATCAAGCATTTTTTAAATTATCGCATTAAAAACCATTTTTAACTAATTTTCATTGATTTTTTTTTGAATATAACATACAAAAAAATAAACTGTTTAGATTTCGAATATATAAGTGTTTTTAATTCCCCCCCCCCCCACTATATACTTTTAATGTCTGGCAATTTATTGAACTTAGTTTCATACCTTCATTTTCCCCCGGAGTGAGGGAAAATGGGGGTAGCCCAAATTTAACAATATGATTGAATCAAAAATCATTAATATAAAGTACAAATTGAAACAAACTTATTCGTAATATTACTATACACTTTTATTTCAGCAAAGCTTACTTGGAGATAATAATAATAATAAAATAGAGATGAATAATATAATATTTAAGCAAAAGAGTATTGCCCTCTACTTTCAAATTGAGACCTCCTGTAAAACTTTACAGATTGCACCGAACTTTAAAAAAATAAGGTTGTTCCAAAGCGTTTTTTTTTTATTCTTTGGCCTCATTCTGTGGTGCCGCTGAATTTCAAGAGACATAATTTGTGCATCAAAAAGAGTGTTATAGCGCCCGTTACATGTCATAAAATCATTTAATAAGTTTCTAAGTAGCTTCTGAGAAAAGTGAAAAAAATTGCAAAGTGTAAATTATTTAGTCCAATCCCTGACCTTCCTATATCTCCAGGTATTCTTATTTTATTTTTTATGAAAGTTGATTACTTGTTGAATGTTGAGCTTAAAATTGTGATGTCGATATAAAGCGAAACATCGCGTTAATTTCTTGCTTTAAAGTGAGCGTAGAAACTTGATGCAAGTGTCGAAGGGATAACCACCCTTTTGACCCAAACTTAAGAACGAAACTCCTTTGACCCGACACAATTTCTCTTCCCAGCTTCGTAGTCACCTTCTTCATTTCTCGCTTCCTTTAGCTTTAGTTAATAGGCCACGGAAAATTATTATTCATTTGTTTGTCAATAAATTTAGGGAAATGTCGTTGTGTGATAAAACAACACATATTCTGTAACGCATCTGTCATATATAAAAATGACACACACAATACATTAAATCTTTAAGGCTAAGAATTCCAAATTTGACAGATATTAATTTTAGCTGTGGAGGGTAATTTCGTGTCATGTCCGAATAAAACTAATTAGAGTTTAACACAATTTTTAAAATATATATATTTTTTCGTTGTTGACGCTCAAATAAAAGACCAATAATTTGTTTGAAGTTTTTGTAGAACATATTGCTATTTTTTCCATATTTAAATTTTAAACTCAGTACAATGTAGTTGAGCGATCACAAATTCTGTTACGTTGTTAAATTAATGGAAATATTTAACCTCTATTTGTATATTTTTAAACTGAAAATATTGCAATCCCTCATATTTTCAGTAAATAAGATAAGCTAAATAGCGTGGTTTTTAAAGGTTGTCCCCTTTACCTCGCTTTAGGGCAATGCCCTATTCCCCTATAAAAGAAATCCCCAAAGGAAATCAAAAAGGGCCCTGAGGAAAGCGATTCCTGGTGTATTGGGGAAGTCACGTGCCCTGTCGAAGATCTTCCTGTCGGGACACCTGTCGCACCTGGCATTGCTCCCTTTACACCGCGGGAACGCCACGTTCCCTTACATTTGTTCTTTATTTTAAAAAAATACACACACTGCAGATAAAAGAATCCAATTACTGTGGTTCAGAGAAAAAACACGGACAAATGAAACCGCATATGCACTAAAAAATACAACACAAAGACATATCAGTTAAAATGTTGAACACATGTAGATTTAAAAACTTGAAAAGATACATTAAAAATACCCAGATCATTGGAGTACTTATTGTATTATTTATAAAATTTATATAAATAAAAAATTTTAATGCCTTTTTGATTTTGTTTGAACATTAACAAATAAGCGGTGATTTGTTAAAAGTTTACATGGAACACCAAAATGAACAGAATTAAGAATATGAGCACAATCTTTCATTATTTAAAACTTTTATTAATGAACAAAATATTTTTTGATATATAATCTATTTCAAAACTGAATGTTTCTGTTATTTTTTTCTCGAAAGAATATTTCGTGATTTCATAAACTACAGAAAAATGTACTGTAACATTACATCCTGATTTGTCATCATACATATCATTTATCTGCACACGTAGATTTAATTTGTTGTTGACGAGGGTTCGTGAACTGGTTGGGTCGTAGGTCATGTGTTCCCCCCGCCATAACCTCCCTACAGAAAATTAGTTGGGCAGAAATATTTTCTATGCTGCATAGTTATAGAAAAATTCTGTTAACATGTTTTACCCGTTGTTTTACTATTATTAGAAATTTTTTCAAAAATTACGTTTTACTTCGACGATTGTAATCGTGTAAAGTTGATAATTTTTAGAATAATATTTATTTTAATAATAGTATTAATAGTATAATTAGTTTGCGGCGACTTTTAACAATGCTGTTTTACAGATTGTGGAAGCAATTTAGGTGCATGTATGAATGAGTTAAAAATCTTAGGCAGTCTAACTTTAATTAAAATTTGGAATCAGTACTAATCCTTTTTATCTGGGGGAATATGGAAACAAGCGTGTAGACAGACATAAACTGCTCTTTATTAAGAACAGTTTTTTGATCTTCTTAACCCACCGACCTATTGATTCAATGATGTGTGTTCAACTGTGATCTTCAGTGTCAAGTGTGTTTGTTTACGAGCTTTCAGGGTCGTTTTTCTTTTATTATTAATCTGTATTCCTGACAAAACATTTTAGAAAATATTCACAATTGAATAGCCCAATTCTCTATCTCTTCCAAACTATCAATGAAATTTTCTTCCCGGCATAGAGAATTGGCTAAATATATTTAATTTATGACACATGTGAAACTACCGTGTCAGCATCGGCCAAACAATCGATTTAAAACTCAGCAATTGTTCTCTATTTAATAAACGATCACATTTCACATGGAACGAAATCAAATTGGAAGGACAGTTTCAATATCTCCATGACGACTAAGTGAATCCCCAGAGGGAAACAAGGTCGTTTTGCAATGTCCTTTTCTGATGGAGCTTATTGATGGTCACTTCAACGCCAGATTTGATGGATAGTACCAGAAATAGATTCGGAGTTGGGGAATTTTCTAAATTCGTATCGAACTTTTCTTGCCTATGATAAAATGAGTAAGCTATACGTGGTAAACACCAGTTGAAGTATTGGTTCCTAAAACGTGTTGTTCTTAGTTTATGTAATCGAATTAAATGTGCGATTTTAATTAGGACTCAGATATCCACTTTGAAAAAAATATATTCAGAAAGTTATAAGAAATTTATTTAGCCGAAGCATTAGAGTGGACCTCGAAAATGAGCTAATACCCTTGATACCCATTCGCCTAAGTCCTGGCTATTTTGGTGATTAGCGACATATAATTAAATTACTGTACAGAATAATATAGTGCAGAATTTTGTATTGTTTACATTCGACGCAGAAACGTTTAAAACGCTGAGAGGGATGAATTAATACTTGGACATTTTTTAAAATTAAAATTAATTATTCCTTAGATATTTTTCTTTGTTGAAAATTATATTCCAAAAATATTCTTATGCAAAGTAGAATAAATGTGTGTATTCTTTGAATTTTAGTATCCACCTGGTAGGTTGTATAAATATATCTGGGTAATTAATGTCAAAACTAAAAAGCCTATACAATATATGTTTGGTAGTTGTAGTAAGTAAAAAAGCAAATAAGGCACAAATTATTTTTAATTTTATGATTACGATCACGATGCGTCAGAATACTGAATCATATCTAACAATCTTTTTGATGAAATAGTGATGATGATGATGTGTACGAGACAAAATGTTTTTTTAACAGGTAAATATAATTTTTCTGCATATACATAAAGGGCCGTGCGTTATTTCGCGGAACAATACGAGTTATTATACTTCGTAGAGTTCATTTTCTTACGATTTTAGAATTAACACATTTACTGTAATTTAATTTTTTTCAAAACATCCTTGTGATTTTTCTGCGTAGTGACACAGAGATTTTAATTTGTACGTTTACATTTTATTACATAATTTTAATTAACTAATGTTTGGCTTGTTTAACACCCTGACCAAGTTATATGCGAAAAACATTATCATTTACCTTGTGACGTCAGTACCACCACATATATCTTAAATGCCTCTACTTTTTCCCATTCATATAATTTTTAAAAAGATTTGAAAATAAGCAGATTCCATGACTCGTCAAACAACATTATTTACTTTTCAAAACACATTGTTGACGTCATTTTTAATTCTGCCATGGAAAAACCTCCGCAATTGAAGAGCTTATTTGAAGAATGTGCTAAGTGACATTTTTGAGGACAAAAATGAGATTTTTGTATCAATGAACATTGTACTAACTTCTTCTACGATAGGAAGTTTCCCCTTTCTTATAAACTTTTAAGTTTAGTTTATAAATATAAAATATATATTTTTCTTTGCAAGTACCGTTTTTAACAGATCAGAGTGCAAACTAAAAATTTTAAATAACATTTTCTTGTTTTCACCTTTTTGTCACTTAGAACGTTCTTCCACTAAGCTCTTCAATTGTTGTTGTTGGGGTTTTTTCGGTATTGTTCAGGAAGTATGTCTGAGTGCAAAACACTTTGAATCCGAGCAACTTGAGAGTAGTTGGTGACATTTTGGCTGCCCACACGCGACCGCCGTGCATGTGATCGCTATTAATTTTTTTCTTTAGCCTTGCGTGGCCCAACGATGGATTAATTCTTTAAATACAGTCCAATGAAATGGTCCTAAAACCGCAAGCATCAAAAAGCCATTTCTCTCTCAAGCTCAAGGTCCCGTTCATTATTGTAATAGTTCCGTTTGTGCAAGTAAACTAAAGCGGCAGTTGTTGTGAAGGGTTGTATGTCAATCCTACTGGTGCGTCATATGCAGTGTGCCCATATTGAAACGGGCGTTACTTTTTCTGTAAGAACAAAGTAATAGGCGGAACTATTATTCATTTGAATGGAGAGGCTCTTCACGATATGAGAAAGAGAATACCGTAAAAAAAGCATAGTTAAAAGAATTTTTCAAATCTTAAAATAGTCATAAATACTTTCTTAAAATTGTATTTTGTTATTTGAAGTAATTATTTTTTGTTTCAAAGAATATGAAATAGCAATAGAATTGGAGATAAAGGAAGTAAAATTAAGGTAGGAAATCAAAGTAAAATTAAGCTTTAATATCAAAGATTCGAGTTCTAGAGTTTTAAAAATCGTTTTGTATACCGTGTGACTTGAAGTAACAGGAGTAAGGGCAAAATTCTTTTTAGAAAATTTTTTGAAAATTTATTTATTGGATTCTGTTATGTCAATAGGCTATCTACCAAATGAATAGTAATGTTTCTTTACAAAAAGCCCGGAGTATTGCATGTTTAATTTGGACACCTTATGTTGTAGGCATCTCGACTTCCTCATTGTGAGAATCTTATTCTGCTTGTAGGGATGGGATCCATATTCATGAGTTATACAAACTGCTGCTTCCACTTTTCACGTCGCAGGATTTTTGTTTCCGCGTAATATGTGATAGAAATATCATTATCGAATCCTTAGTAGTACGGCCGCCTATGCTGTTTTAGGAGTGAAAGGGTCAATGTGGCATAACTTGTGAAAGATGGAGATTAAGAGTTCAGTATACAGTTTTTACAATAACACTTAAATATTGTTTTTGCAATGAAGTATCTTACTAAGAAAATGAGGACAGCTAACTCAATGTTATTTTGTTTCATTTATATACTTTAAACATGTTCACACAGAATATGGAATTTTACAATAAATTTTTTTTAGAAAGTTTACAAATAATGAAGAAATAAGTCACACACACTGTTGTTGTGTTTTCAGTATATGTTAGTGGGATTAGCATTCAATTCTACGTAAGACTTCTTAATAAAGAGAAATTTTCTGCTTTGTTTTCCCCGCGACTTGTGAATATCCGGGTGGGATTTGTCAAAGGGTTTAAAGTGCTTCCCCATTACGTCATTGCTCCGTCTGCAGAAATTTGTGATCGTTTTCCCTCCATGCTCTGACTAAGGAGCAGCATTAACATTTGTCGAAGTGGTTGTTTTCGAGACTTACTGCGTGCTTTAGATAACTCAACAAGTGGATTTGTATGATTTGTTTAAAATTTATAGTTACGAGGAGAGACAAAAACTAATTGCATTATCTTAAAGGATGCTGAGTGTGAAGAAAGCAGTTTGCTCTGCTTTCATTAAAACAACAGAAAAAAAAAGAAAAAAAAACTGATGTGTCAATATTTATAAAATATATATTTTTTGTCGTGTCATTGACTGCAATGGATGAATCCACTACTGTGAATCATTTTACTATTGCATGTCTACAGTGGTGGAAATTGATTTATGAACTAACATTCTTTTCACCAGATATCGCTTTGTATTAAGTGCTATCGATTCAAATTTTGTGTGTTGGATATTCAGAGCACAATAAAGAAATATCACACACATTTTTTTTTTAAAAAATGATATTAAATAAAAATATATCTAATTTTAGTTTTTAAGCATGTCAAATGATGGAAATTGATTTATGAACTCAAATTTATTTTGAACCCAGGTACCAAATATTTTAACTAGTTCTTCATTTGAACTTCAGGGGAGCTTACTATCAGAGTTTATAAATAAGATTAAGGCCAAATTTGTTGAAATTTATCAGTTTTATTCCCATTTTACTAAATAGAAAAGCTTGCGGGACTGCCTGAAGACAAAATGGTAAAAAATGACCCTTATATAATATTGTAACAATTCTGTAAGAGAAATTAGCATATTAGTTAAAAGATCAATATATATAATTCATAAATATTTGAAGAATCATTCTGACTTCGACAAAAACCATCATTAAAAAAGGTGTAACCCTCGTGGGACGAGGGACAAAAGCAGGATTATTGGACTTGTATCCCAAAAAGTTACCATTTGTGTCAGCATTTGTGCATTTCAGGGCGAATTTGTTATGAACAATCACTTCCTGTAACTCCCAGAAGAGTAGGACAAAAATTGATATCGTCGTCGAACTTGAAATGTTAAAAAATGAAGGCTGGTCCAAAGCTTATTCTTCTCCATAAGAACAGGCTATTAAAATATAGTCGTAACAACATGAAAATGTATTGGGTGGGGGTGAAAGGAGAGAAATGGGAAAAAAGTGTCATTTGCTGATGAAAAAAGTTCAATTGGATGGACGTGATGGTTTAAAATGTTATTGAAAGGATCTTCGGAAATAACCAAGATCTGTCTTCAGCAGAAATGTTAGCGATGGAAGTTTGATGGTTTGGGCCCCGATATCTTATGATTGAAGAAACAAGGTTATGTTTCTGAAGGGCTGACAAACATCACTTTATTGCAGATTAGTTCTAGAAAATTCTTTAATTCCTTTTTGCATGGCAAAACTATGCTTTTGATTAGATTTTTATGCATGATAATGCAAGTATCCACATTTCAAACGAAATGGAAGGCTGGTTAAATGAACTAAGTGTTGTTCATTTAGATCATCCTGCCAATAGCCATGACTTAAACCCTAAGAATAATGTCTGAGATCAATTGGTTTGAATAATTTACTCAAATGGAGTATGGTTTTAATGAAGTGTGCATCAGTTATGGAATAGAAGGACTTAATCATTAAAAACTGCAAATTGCTTGACCAAAACTTGACCCAAAGTTTTGTGTTGTCCATGAAAAACAAACTCAAGGAAGCATCAGTGACAAAAAATAGTTTTAGCAATTTTTTATTGAGATTGAATGTAAAAGTTCATAAATCAATTTCCCTATGCTAAAACTAAAATATCAACAAAATAAATTGTTTACGAATTTATCTAAAATTTTATTTACGTGTATAATTTCTAATGCAAAGCCTGTATAGTATATAAAATTTAAAACGATAAAAATGCATTTAATAAAGAAATACTGTTAAAAAACTGTCAGTTCATAAATCAATTTCCACCACTGTATCAAAAGACAAGCTTGACGTAAAATGTCTAAAATATACCTAATGAGTGAGATAGATAATGAAACGAATCAAAGAGAATCTGACTTCACTTCCTTATCACTTGGAAAAGCGTAACATTTTAGCTATGCTAGTTTTTATTGCCGCTTAAAGTGTCATGGGAGTAGTATTATCGAATCCTTGTTCTTGATACCTTAAGGCATCATCCACACCAAAAGAGTTAGGGGGAATGAGACCGACACTCGGATTCCCGGTTCTAGGATTCCCTAATCAGAAGCTTCTCTCTGTGTAAATTCACTATGAGGGAAAATAATCTTCGGAGTTTAATTGCTCCAGCTGTTTGAGAAATTAAGATATTGATGTTGAGAATTGAGAAATTTATTGACTATACCGTGTTTTCCGATTAACTCCAGTTTTCCGAATTTCTGATTATCCGAATGTGGTTAGGTGACAATTACTTCATATATAATTGGAGTTACAGTACTCGTAATAAATAGACAATTATAAAAAATCCATTCGCGGTAGACAGACGGTGGGGATGGATTGTTTAGTACAGCAACTACTTATAATCAACCAGTTGTTGTATAAATTTGTATGCCAAGCAGACATGATCGGTGGAACATGGCTGTTAGTGTGCGCGGAATGAGAAGGTGGATGCTATTTTATTAACCTTTCTATGCAAACACGTCTTCATTGTTAAATGACGCGTTAGAAAACAGATGGCCTTGCTTTTTTTAAGGTTGGTGACGCAATACCAAAAAATATCCTGCAGGGGTGTGAAACCTTTTTTCTTAATTGTTTATATTGTAAACAATATTCAGGGAGATTAATGTTGTCGATGTTCTCATGTAAGAAAGCAAGTCATTAACACCAATTTAAAAAGAAATGAAAAACAAGACAATTTAATGTTTAAGATATGTGGAGTAATTTTTTTTTAGTTTCTGTGGTTCTGTGCTACTATTGTTTATTTCTGTGCTGTTTGTTTTTTTGTTGCTATTGTTAATTTTTATTAGAAATAAATTATTTTTGTTAATTTTTGTGATGTATTTAAGAAAAACAGCTTTCAAACTTTTGGGAAATGCAGAAGCAAAGCGTATTCCAGACCCATATAAATTTTTCTTAGTGAAACAAGTATTTCTTCAATTTTGTCATATTTAAAAATACTTTTGTAGCTCTCACCAATATCCTAAAAATGCGACATCCTACTTTTTTAATACTGTTCGACCTACCCGACGAGATGGTTCAAAGCATTTTATCAGTTTGTATATTTTTGAACGTATATTTTTGAACGTGTTTCTCAACTTCTGAAAAGCCATTTATTTGCAACAATACATCTTTGTACATTTGATATATTTTTTTATGATTTTAAATAATTCCCGTTTTTCTAAATACCCAGTACAAAACAAGTGTTTATAAAAAATCTAGTGGACTTGACTTTTCTGCAATATTTACTCTCAAGCTTCTTAGTCCAGGTACTACATCTAGATATTGAAGAACTTGTTAGCTTCCTAACTTTTGTTCGTATTTTACCAATTATTAATTTTTTTTAATTATTGCAAAAAGAATATTCACTTTCATTTGAAGAAACAATAGTTTTCCTCGAAACAACACTTATAGTTACCTAGTTTTAAGTAACATTTATAGCACTTTACCGCATATGCTATGCTAATTGACTTATATCTCTAAAAAGCTTTTTAGAATTTCAATTTCTTTAAACTATGATGTACAAATTCCAACAATTTGTTTTCATTGAATCTCTTATGTGCAAATTTATTTGTTTCAACTTTTTAATCTGTGCTTAAACCTATTATTCTGGTTAGAAAATGGTTTTGATATTAGGCATAGAAAGTGCAGTTATAGAGCTTTATGTAGTGTAAATGTAAACTATTTTATTATTTCTTAGAATTTTTTGAAACTAAATCGTAATCTTTATTTCCTCCAACATTAGTCAAAAGGTTTATCTTCACAAATTGTTTAAACGCCCGGAATTTGTTCTCATTTTAACAACCTATACAACAAAGGATTGGCGTAATTACTGGGAAACACTATCTAGTTTACATATTTCAAGATAAGTTTGATTATTAGCTTCCCAAAAGTTGTCTAAACTTATAAATTATCTTTAAAAAAAGATTTTTTTTCGCCTTTATAAGAATTTTTTTAAAATATTTACTTCAAATTATTATATATAATATACACTCTTAAAACAAACACTCCCAATTTACCTCAGTCTGAGTGGATTTCACTCCTCCAGACTGGAAAATGCACTTCTCCTTTTGGAGTGGATCCTTTGTGTGTTAAACTTCCGACAGGATCACTCCAAACGAGTGATTTTAACTCAGTCTGAGAAAATATGCATGCCTTTAGGGTGTCGAAAATGCACTTCTCCAACTGGAGTGGATTTCACTCTTTTGTTTTAAGAGTGTAAGCACAAACTTAATAGATTCACTAGTATTTTTTTTACACGAATTAGATCTTCTATTTGATATAGACTCAGAAGTAGTGTATCTGTATTTAATAGGAAAACTCCTTTAACAAATTATTTCATTACCTATAAGTTGGGATTAATTCCAGTGCTATTCCTCCTGTGTAGCAGCACAGTTTTAAGAATCTATTATCGACAAAATGCCTATATATCTGTAACGTTAATATATTTGTTTACGAACACAATTTAATAAGTTATAACAGGCATTAAACATAGGTCATACTTTTGAGAAAATGAAGTACCTAAGCATATTCTAGCTTCATTTTTTAAAGTTAATTGGATTGTTTAGAAAATGAATTAAACGTTAATAAAGTTTTATGAAATTCTATGTTAAAATTAGTAATGAAAACGGGGACAAGGTTGTTTCAATCGTGGGCTTGTTGAAGTCTGGCTTGAAGGTTCGTTAATAAATGTTAACAAACCAGTTAAAGAACTTCTTCGACGATTATCATTTTTTAGTAATTACACTGAATCACACACCTTGAGTAAAATAAGTTTGTAAAGTATACGTCCCAAGATACAAACTACATAAAGAACACATTTGGCTACAACAATTTAAATGTTATCGTAGGCTTCGTTTTCTATTAGTTAACAAGTGTTTATTGGTTTTCAATTATGTTTAAATAGCATAATCATGTGGGTTCAATGAGGGTTCAAGAAGTTTTTGACAGCGACTTTCATTTTTTAGAGTAGGGTTTCTGGGCTGTGTCATTTTGAGCTTCTGCGTGGATTGTAAATGGTTGTAAAGAAGATTTTTCATTGTTATTGGGGGATTCTTCGTTTGGGAAACATCTCTCCATTTACCTGTGATTGGCTCTTTTTGGCGATCTTCCGGTTCTCAGCAAATCTATAGCCCAGCTCATCAACGCCGCCAAAAAAAATTGCGCCAAATGAGCGAAATGTGTGTTTTTTTTTTTCATCCTAATTTAGAATTTGACTTGGAATAACATTACTGTTTTTTCAATTATCATTTAATTAGATGTACTTGAATTATTTGAGAAAATAACAGAAGAGTTTCCCAATTCCTGACTAAAATCGTAGATAATTATAACTTGAGTGTTTGTTTTTTTAGCCCATGCGAAGAACGGTTATTAATTTGCTTGTCTCCTCAACAAATATAAAACTGGAAAAGTTTTGCCGCTTCGATTTGAAATTAGTTATCAGTTAATCTTAAATATTTAAATGAAATATTTTCATGCGTATATTAAATTGATTTATTATAATTCAATGTTTAATTTAAAAAAAAAATGAGTAGTATGTACATGATAATGCTAGTTTTATATTGGATTTGACTTGTATGTTATCTAGAGCACAGCACTGACACACAACACAATTACCTCACTACAATGGCATTTCATTCATTTCCAGAAATCAGTTAATTCCCTTACGCAATCAAATCCAACACTATCTCTAGATCTTCTCTCCAGATATGCATAATCATCTATCTCAAAGAAGAATTAATTAGCAACGCAAGTACCTAGAATTGAACTTGTACCTAGTTGTATTGTCTTCCTAATCTCTTACCTGTGATTGATGTAATGGGTGCGCTTACCTGCAGATAATAAAGGTACTTTCCCCGGAAATGCACTTTTATTTTCGTTACAGCCTTGTGTATCACAAGGACTACCAGAAAGATTTACGTATTTCGCTGTGAATGGACATCCTGTGTCATTGACGTTTTCGGTGATTTGAAGTCTTACTCCAGTGCATTACTGTGAATTCCGAATGTTGTTTCCCTTGTTGATTTGAAGCTTATCGAGCTTTGTTTATTCAATTGGGATACGGTGTTCTCATTTTTTGATTTTGAAATTTCAATTTTCAAACTTTTTTGTGTCTGTACAAGGGGAGGGCCTTCGATAAATATAAGTATTCTCGATGTATTCCTGTAATAATTAGGGGATTTCTTGGAACAGTTTTTTTTCTAGTATGTATATACGGAATATTTCTTAAAATTACTGAATGCAAAAACTAATGTCGTTTCAGTGATTTGGCTATATTTCATGTTTAGAACTAGCTTCGGAACATTCATGGTTGGGGTTCTGGCTTCCGCAAGTTATTTGCTGACTGTTGCAGTTTTTTCTAAAAAATAAACAATCGGAGATATGGTAATATTAAAGTAACTAATCAGCATGTAAGTGAACTGATATTCATGTCTACTCGAATTTCAAATGCGTAAGCATAGCTGTATATATCATACTAACCACGTTCTTGTAATCTCTAGCAAAACTTGCTAACCTTTCGCCGCAAGACAAAAACATTTCCTAACCCATAAACTAGACCTTCCAATCCCACGGCGCGAAAGAATCTTTAGGAGGTCAAGGAAAGTGGGATCCCAAGTAAAAACGACAGTGCTGAATAAATTCTTCGTACTATCACCATTCATTTCTAAGATCTTTTCAATGCAAGTTAACGGTTGAAGGAAGAGATGGGAAAGAAAAAGTAACTAGTTCTGCATCAATGAGTTCTTTGAAATATTGCACAATTTCTTTTTCTTAAATTGTGAGAGAAACTGTGCTTTTTTCCAATTGTTTTCCGAGTTCTATCTGTAACGTTTTCAACGACTTTTCTAATCGATTACTTAATGTTTCTTCTGATATACTTGTTGTCATACATTTATAATTTTAATGAAACTATCGTTAAAGTAATTAACAGATATTATATAAAAGTACTAAATTTCCGTAAGTTAAGTAGCATATAAAATTAGTTACATTGCTTTACTTTTTGATTAAACTGATTGGTCGTATCATAAAACCAATACATGCACAAATCACAGAATGATAAGCAAGTTTTTTAGTAGCTCGTGGGTAAAGTTATCTCCAGTCGCCCAGTTAAATTCAAAATAATAAAAATGAAACATTGTGTTTGTACCTTATAAACTTTTAAACTAGATATCCATTTTCGTCATAACTCGGCTTAAATGTTTCGTTAGTATTTCAGTTAAGATTTTTAAACTTTTAAATAGGTTCGACTATTTTTTTTAAATTTTCAATAAATAATTTTACAACAAAATATTTGAACCGATTCCAAAAAGTAGCATTATTTAGAGCTTTGCAAGTCAGCTTCATTTATCATACATACAATTTTATGCACCATAATGGATTTGAAGATTAACATAGGCTTATTACCCTACCGCAGTTTTAATGGTATGTATACTTGGATTGATTATATATTTTTTTAGTCCAGGATTTATAACAGGTATTTATTTGCTAGTTCATTATATAGGGATATTTGCCTTAGCCATTTATCTGGTAGCTTTTTGCTTCATTCGAAAAAAATGTAAAGGAATGCTTCCGTTCTCTACAAAGAACGTCTTACACTCTGGAAGTTGCACCATCGTTCCCATTGTTGCCCAACTCTCGTTTTCGGAACAAGCGACCGTCCGATGGCCGTTGCGTGACGTGACCGACTGATCCGGTAACGCTTTGTGAAGCAAAGAGGAACATTACCATTACCGGCTATTGTTTTCAAGGGGGGATGCACGTTTTTTTTTTTTTAATTCTTTTTCGCTCTGGTGGATCGGTGTCGGAACAACGGTTGTCAAAGAAAAACATTGTTCGGTTAGGTCAAACGGGAGAATTATCAGGTTTTCATTTGCATTTTGTACGGTGTTGTAATGTAATTTTAGATTTACTTGTTATGATATTTTATTTACAAATAAACACATTTGTTTTAAAAAATTTTTACTGTAATATATCATTTTAAAAAAAATAATAATGATTTATTTTAAGTTTTTGGAACCCTAATAACCCTTTGATTTGAAACCTTTTAAAAGGGACCCACATTGGGCATCCCGAGGAGCTTCCAGCATGCTCATTTAGAACTACCAGACATTTTATAACTAATCAGAAAGAACATGATGTGACAAAAAGGTGAAAACTAGTTATAAAGTTTTTAGTTTGCTGTTAGATTCGTTAAAAGAAGGTACTTGCAAACGGTAAAAGATAACTAAATTTTTATGTAAAGTTGAAACTTGTTACGTTTGAAAGAGGAAGAAACATGTTCATTGACACAAAATCTCAAAAAAATAATAAAAAAAATCCATGAAGGACGTTCTTCCATCAAGCTCTTCAATTATAATTTTTACTCTTTCTAATTGAAAATTCATTGGTGTCGGGATCATCGTTAGAAAATATGTATTATTCACCCCTATTGTGAAGCTGTGATTCATTGAAACCAAATCAATACCAAGTAATTTGATCCTTATTATTCTTATTTATTTTGATATTTATATCCGTTCGCGTTCCAGGTATGGGTGTGTACAGGTAACCTTGTGGGTGAAATAGCAGTGAAAGATCGCTTTTAAAAAGCACCGATCCGTGAGTAATACGTAGATTATAGTAAAGTTGTTTTTTCGGTTTTCTCTTTATCTTTATTGGCACCCAAGTCAACAAATGCATCAAAGAAATTCTAAAGGGTTTACGACTAAAGCAGGGTGGTGTTGCGTAATGTCATTTTAATGATTTAATCTTTGATATCTACTTGTACCTTTTCTGAACTACCTTTAAACCTTGATCTTACAAAAGGAATCGTTAAATGTGCCTTTAAATGACTTGCTTTACTATGAATCGTTTGAAGTATTGTATTCAATTACAGTATATATTTCACGACACCAGTTCTTGTGGTAATTTCTAATAGACACCCTGTTGTTGCATAGGCGTTTTTGTGCTGTTTTTGTAAGTCAGGTGGTATTTTATTAATTCATAAAAATGAAGGAAAATGGTAGAATTCGGATAATGATTAGTTCTTTAAAAAAAAAAAATGGGTCTGGGTTTAATTGATATTTTAAGTGGTTCAAAAACAGTGGGATTGTGTGTGTGAGGGGGGGGGGGTCATAAGTAGGTCCAAAATTCGGCTACATTGTTACATTATTATTAAGTATTTTACCGTTATCCTTTTAAAATACAGGGTAAATAGAAAACAATATAGCGATTTAATGGAAAATAATTTATCGGTAAGATTAACACATGACGGCGTCGGAACCTCCAAATTTCTTAACGTAAGGCGTAGTGAAGGGAGACGCTTGTGCGAGTAGATACTTCTTAAAAAGAAATCTGTTCTTTGCGGGTGCCTCATTAGTTACAATTGCTAGTTCTGTACAGAAAGTGATCGCCTTATGGCGGGAAATAGACTGCAGCTTTGATGTTGTCCGTGTGACCAAAGGTAGTCACATATAACTAATATCTATGATGCATGTATAGTACAAAGCTTTGAATTTCCTTCTACAGTCTGTGTTAGTTTTTATCGGTGTATTTTTTTTACTTGCTCTGTATAGTGATAACGATTTATGGGGTTGACTCACTACTCATTATCGTGACATGAGAGACGTACTTTTCAACGTTCAGTGCAATATTGTTTCAAAATGTTCTCAAACGCCCAAAATGATGTTTAAATACTGTTATGAAATTCTTACAAAAACTTTTTTAAAAATAAATTAATACAAATCATTTTTTTCAAACACGTAATATTGTAGTATAATATTGTCCCGAAATGTTCTCAAGTTCCCAAATTGAGGTTTATGCACTGTTATGAGATTTCTACTTAACCCTTAATTTTTATGAAATTTAAATTAATGGAAAAATCAGTTTTCAAAACGTGTTATAAATAGATGGATAAGCATGAATAAGCTTTATTGCGAGAAATGTCATGGAAGTTTTCTTTTAACTTAACTCGCTATAGGAATTATATTTTATTGCTGACGTTCCGTGATACTTTATTTTTCGTATTTATATTTAAACGTGTAGATGACATTTTCTGTAATTCTTCCGCTTATCGAAATCACAGTTTCTATGGTCATTGACCTAAGACGTTAAAAAAATGTAGATAAAAAATATTCTTTTTTTGAGAGTTGCTACTCCGTCCTGGGTAATTAATTACGTCACGCAACGTAATTTCTGTTCTAGATGATAAGTTCGCATTAGGTAGCATACTTTTTAATCTGTTTTGTACTTTTAACGCCTTTATATGATGGTTTTAAGTCCCAAGGCTAATTTATAACTTAAACTTAAAGTAGCTCCCTACTTTGGGTGGTAACATTTTTTATACTTAAAAATATGAGCAGAATGACATTCTACAAAATAGTATTCTTTACAGAAAATTCAAAAATGCTATGAAATTTATCTTGAAAATTAAGAAAACGCAAAACGCGTTATGTCAGAACCTAGTTAATTTATTAATTGCATCTATTTGATACCTCTGATGAGGCCCCACTCTGACCACCCTAGATACGTATTAAAAATTTCTATATAAACTCTATCGTACTTTTACTGAGCGAGGAACATCGCCTAATTTTGGAAACCTCTCGTTTAGGTTAAATAATCATCGCACTAGAACTCCACGAGGGCTGTTGGCGACGGGCGTCATAGTTTTGAACCGCAAAGAAGTGACGAGCCTACAACTGAGTAGGCACCTAACGCTGCTTTTTTTAGGTGTCTACAAATCTACCCCGACCTGTAACTCTTTTCCAGCTCATCTGAAATTTTTATTTATTTTATTTATTATTTATTTTTTGCTTTAGGAAGTTGAAATATCGTATAAAAGGATGCTAAACCGAGCGTTTCTACGGGTATACTTAGTGTACTAACTTTACCGACTACCTTCATTGACTTTATCTGCCGAAACTGTTCATTTTTAGGGAATGAATCATTAATGACACGTTGAGAGATAAAACTGACCTTGTTTTTCAGGAAATGTTCTTTTGATGATGAAACTTTTTATAAGACATAATATTTTTTAGTTCTTTAATGGGTAAATGGTCAAATAAAAAGAAAGTGGAGATCTAGTGAACTTTTTATGGGTTCTAAAAATTTCTTTATTTGTAATTATGGCCTTTATGGCAGTGGTTTCCATTGACCTATCGAGCGCCTTAAAAGGAACAGCTATTGCGATTTTGTTTTTAAATACGAATTGTTTCTGCTTAACTGCCTTTTAATTGTTGCTGCTTTTAGTCCTAAATAAATTCTCTGGCAAAAAAAAAGCAGCAATTTTCATTGTTGGGCTCAATGAATTTTTCTAGCAAAAAAGCTTTTTTCGTCGATAATTTTTATTTGGTCTGTACGATCATGTACTCATTGCCTCAAAGGGGTCTTACATACTGCAAAAGAAATTTGCTGAAAATCTCAAAATGATTGAGAAAGAAATTACGATGATTATCAATTTACCACCATATCGTAGATGGAAATGGCTTGATTTAATCTTGCCCACTATTTTTAGATAAACAAAGCACAACAGCGTTGTCTCCCATCGGAAACCACGCTTCTTTTACACGTGACTTCTAATTGGCCCTTGAACATTCAAGGACCTCGTGTTTACCATGACGGGTTCCGCAGAATAACGACCTGTTTGTTTTTAATTCCTTATCTTCATTAAGTTCTACTCATGTTGCTACTAATAGAGAAGCTTATTATAATAAAGGAATATAAAAGATCCACAATGAAATAAATGTTCTAAATTTGTTTTACAGTCGGTAAAAAAAACCTAAGCATTTGTTGTTTTAAATCGAGGTTATTTCTATTGTTCTTCCATAAGTTTCATATTGTGCTTTGAGTATTTTGTATTTTTCTCTGCCTCTTAAAATTGCAAGTGTTAGCTAGGAGATTTTTTCCCCTCAAGAATTAGTGTTCCCAAATATGTATTTTATCAAATTAATTTGCGGGGCTGGGGAGCCCAGTCGGTTAAGCACTCGCTTAGCATGCGGAAGGTCCCAGGTTCGGGTCCGGGCATCGCCAAAATAGCTGCCGACCTATAAACGGCCCGTGCAGCCAAAATGTCCGACGAATAATACCCCGTGTAAGGGAGTGCACGTTAAATATCCTTCAAAGTCCTAACGCTGCGTACGATGTCGCCCTTAACGATTGCGTTGGGTGCCTATTCAGGTGAGGCTCGTCACCTGACTGGGGTTCTAAAATACGACGCCCGTCGCCAATAGCCCTCGTGTAGCTCTAGTGCGACGATAATTCAAACCAAACCAATCAAATTAATTTGCATATTGACCAGTTGATTTACTTTTTAACGTTATTTATATCAAAACCTTGTATCATTTTGTTAAAGAAGATTGTCCAAGTAAAAATTACGCATAATTTATTCTTTAAAATTAAAAGTAGCAGAAATACCTAGTTGACTAAAATTGATTTTCCATTGACCTTTTCTGTCCCCTCGTGTCACTACTTCACTGCAACGCATGCAACTAATTTCCGTAGGGGAAGCCCGCATTTCGCTGCGTGTTGCAAGGCCTGACATTGGCGTGTGCTATCGATATCCGACGCTGCTTTGACATTTTATAGTAAAGAATTCTATTCTAAAGTTCGCCAAAAGTAGCTTTTTATAAATTTTAATTCAGGTTTTCCCACGCTAAATGGAGTATGTTATTAATAAGTTAATACAAAGAATTTGCTAATTTTTGTTATTAGAAGAGCTAGAAACTAAAATTTAATTTTTTGGATATATCTATTCAGTATGTACTTGGATATCTATTGCATTTTAATATATTTCGGTTATTTCTAAAATTTAATATAAGCTTTTAAACCACATCTTTAAATGAAATTTGAAGTGAGAATTTTCTTATATAATATGACGTGAGATCTTGTTAATATGTAGCATTTTCAATTTGGATTGAGAAAGTAAAAGAGACAGAATAAATCTATGTTAAAATAAATGTCTCAATAATTAGCATGACGTAGAAGCAAAACCATAAAAAAAAATACTTAGTTTTGATTTTTTTTTTAATTTTCAGATAAAATGTTGTTTTGATAGGAAAATATGAAAAATCGATTTTTTTTCTTCAAATTGTAGTATTTGTAGATTCTTAAATAAAAAAAAATCGAGTAATTTAAATGACAAATATTGTGGATGCAAAATTGTGTGTAATTTAATTTACTTATACATTTCTATTATTCGGTAGTATTACTAACCAATGTAAGAAACTTTTGGATTCATACTTTAAAACATTCGACAATTTTTAAATATCTAAATTTTTCTCAATCGTGACGAATCTTTAGAGGAATATAGTTTTTAACTATCCATCTTTTCAACTATTGCGTTAGTGTTGTGAAGTTTATTACTGCATTTAAAATTCAACATATAGAGGTTGGTTGCGACATCATACCTTTGTAGGTTGCATTGCCAGATGTTGCTGTTGTGAATATTTCTTCATCAATACATAGTTTCTTAACTTTTGTAACTTGGTTTTATTTTGTTGACCTTGCGAACTTATGTTAAAGACAATAAAACTTAACAAGGTTCTAGAGTGCTCCAAATACATTGTTTTTTCTATCTCGACATACGTAATAGTTTAAATTAGAAGAAGTTGTTACTGGTGACGTCGTTAAAAATCATCTTTAATGTTGCATTTTGAACAAAAAAAATTGGAACAAAATTCTTTTATGAATTTTTTTTTGACAATTGTGACTATGTATTATTTAATCTGTGGACACAAAATTGATATTGCCAATTGTAAATGTAATTTGGTTGTTTTTGGACAATTGAATACTTCTGATATAATAATTATGCTTCATTTAGGCTAATTCCATTCGTGACAGACATGACATAAGACAACTTTCTTGTCTCTTAAAAAGTACTAAATGTTAATTGACTGTTAAAAAATTGCCATGGGGTGATGCAAATAAAGGTCTTGATTATAAAAAACAATGAAATTTTCATTCAAGAGAAAAAACTTAAAATTAATTGGGTTAAAACATGCCGTGACTGCAATGACAAATTTGAGACACAGATTTTGAGTGACCTTATATCATTACCATTTACTCTTAACTGGTATGCATTTCATGTCTAGAATTTTTTTTGAATCAATATAAGATTCTGAAGCGCCAACCAGAAAGAAAGAAATTTAAGAAATTTATGTATAGTAATATATTATAAACATTTATTAGCGTGACTGACATGACAAATGTGACAGACATGACAAAGTTTTGATGTTCTATATTTAACTCAAATTTTAAATTTAATGTTCGATTTTATTACGAACTGTTTATTTTGAGGTATTAAAAGAGAAAATAAAGTGTCAAGAATTTTTGCCGAGTAGATTTTGTTTAAAATAAAAAAGTTGTAATTTAAAAATTGATGTCCATGGCGCATTTTCGTGGAATCAACCCTAGTTTAACATCTTGTATTTGATTTTGAATATAAGGAATATAGCGTTACCTAATACCTTTATTTCCATTCGTATTTTTAATTTTGCCCATTGTTTAAGCGGCTAAACGGACACTGAGAATAAAAACCTGATTATTCCGATATTTTTTCTTTAAAAAAAATTCAAACTTCACTTGACCGTGTTAAAAATTACGAAACCAGTCACCTATAGCCAAACCCCCCAAAAAAATAACTGAAAAAATAATTATTAATAATTTTTATTCTATCGGAGGGAATATGATCAAAAAGAGAAACGAACAAAGCCAAGTTTTAAAATCAGGATTTTTAACACCATGATCTCAGTTCTCCTTATATACTTATATATTTTTTTTCTTATTTTGTCACGAATCTATTTCCTTGCGGTTAAACGTTAAGTCATCAATGAATAAAGATAACGGAGAGGAAATTACTCGTGACCTTTACCTTGGCTTTCCGAAACACTCACTGTTACACAAACAAGAAAATTCGAGTGATTGGAATTTCGATGCAGCTGTTAACACTAAAAAACGAATTGTTTCTATTTCCTCCTTAAACAATACAAGTTTTAAATGCTCTTGCCTTTTAGATTCCAATAAAAATTGCAGACCGCTACTTCTGCACTGTTAAAGCATAAAAATCGTAAAAGTATTAAGTGTCTGTTGTTTAACAGACTGACTGCGCTTTTTCTTCGCATATTTGTTTATGATTGCATCTTAAAAGTTTAACATTTCAAGGTAACATAAAAACTATATAACCTAGGGTCAAGTGGGGTAAGTGTGATAGGGTTTCTGCATTTTTCATTAAAAAATTTCGTTCTCTGCTTCAAGTAAATTCCAAATCCTAAAATTGGTAGTGAATTATTATAAGAAACATACATATGTAGAAAAAAAAAATTATATGTTTGAATTCCAATTTTAAGTGTACAAAATTTGCACTTCAAAATCCATTGCTGTATATCACACTTACCCCACATAGGAAAACCCACATAAAAAGAAGACAGTTGCACTTAAATTCAAAAGCTCAAAACTTTCTTTAAACAAAAAATAAGTTCAATATTTCTTTTTAGTTTAATTATAAGTGGTCTAATGTTATATATTGCAAACTTTCAGATTTTTAGAATGATTTCCAAAGTTACAAGAGCTGTTTATCACACTTACCCCCAATCACACTTACCCCACTTGACCCTATATAACACTGTGGTGACATACCAAATGTTCATTTGCATACAATTCAATATTTGTTTTTTCAGTTCTTTTTTTAAACGTCTTATAGTTAATTAATAAGGCATATAACTAAAATATTAAATAAAATCTTTGGACCAATCTAGGAAATGTGATTGATGGCTATAAACATTGCACTTGTAGTTTTAAATTCGAAATTATAAGTAATTGAATTAGTTTATCAATTAATATAAAATTAAGACTCAACGATTAAAACTCTTTCATAAATGTTAATTTAAGCTTTTCTTTAATTTAATCGATAGCTTAACCATTTCACTTCTGAAACGGCCCATGCAGTTGTACAACTAAGGATTCGATAATGATATTCCCATAACTCATTACGCGGAAAAAAATCCTGCTTTTCGAAGGTGTTAAAGGGCAGTTTTAAGACCTTTCCGGCAAATAAAGATTAACTTCTTAGGTTAGGTTTAAATTATCGTCTCACTAGAGCTACACGAGAGCTATTGTCGTATTTTAGAACCACAGTCAAGTGACGAGCCGACACCTGAATCGACACCCATCGCAAACCTTTAACTTCTTAACTTCGCCGTCATTTATAACGATTTTAATTTTACTTAAGCTATTATATTTTCTATAAAAATTTGTTTTATAATTTTAAAGTTATTGAGTGCCTTTGACCCCACCTTTTGCATTTGAAAACTACCAAATGACTGGACTATTTGGAAACAGCTGATTACAAGGTAGTACTAACGAACAGTTATTTTTCCATGTAGTACTTACAAACAACTATTAATTTTGCTTAACTCTCGTTGGATTCAGAATACAATAATTATTATGCAATAAAATTAGCATATCTTTTAAAAATGGGTACACTATTAGTAGATTATATGGGTTAAATCCTCTGAAGAATATCGTTGAAAGATACCTATTCTTTTTTTTAAAACTTTACTTTAAGTTCCTTATCCATTTCTATCAAAAAATGTTTTAATCTTAAACAATCATGTAATTAAAAAATAGGGTACATTAAATTAAGGTACTAATATACTCTATCGCAATGATAAAAATAGGGCATCCATCAAATAATGTTATATGAAGTTGACACATTATTAGCTTATGGCAAAAGGATATCCGCCGAATCACTCATTTTATTTAACAACCGTTTTCAAATTTCGCGGAAGTGTCAAAACACACGTTGACATTTTGTAGGCGACACCCTAAATAATTACTTGGATATTACGTGTACAATTGCATACATTAGTCCTACTAAATTAGGGCGGTTGCTTGTTGTCCTTACTATGTAGCGGTAACGTGTAAAAATAAGTTGCCATTAAAATTCATTTTTCTGTAGAATAATTGCATTTTAATGCAGTTTTTGTAATTGGTGTTGGTCTCCTGCTTATTGTTTCGAAACTAAATTTTTGAAGCAATTGTTAACAAAAAAAATTGTTTAAAATAGTCTTGTCAATGGTTTTTTTAAACCTTCATTTAACTTTGTTGAATTAAAAAATATTTTAATAGGTATCTGTAGGTTAAAAAATAATAACTAGATCCTACTCTTTATTTAAAACGTTACTGTAGAAATAAACGTATAAAGTTATTATTAAAAATAAATGTTTTTAATTATTTTTAAACTTGTCATTTTATTTAGTAATGACTACTACTTGTTTAAGAGTTTATCATTTTAAAATTCGTTTGGATTTTTATATAAATTTCACTTTACATATACCTTTTAAGCTACCAAAATAAATAAACAGAAAACTACGTGATGATATCTATAAAATATCAATTAACAATTGCGGTTAACATAAAACTAAATATCTTTTTTGGCTGTTCAATACATCTGTTCAATAACTAAATCCTTAAAAATAGAAGCAAGTTCCCTATCGTATTAAAGAGTTAAGTTACATTTCGCTTCCTTTTTCCACTCCAAGGCTTTCATCCATACGCAGCAATAAGCCGGAGCTGATCTTATCAAATACCTTTTGTTTACTCGAAACGATAAGAAAATGAAGGTCTTCTGCGCGATAGACAGCAAAATGGACATTGATTTTTCGTCTTTTGCAAATAAAACTGTTGATAAAAAAATACTTTCGAAGAAACAATATTATGCCTCTTATTTCACACACTAGAAGCAATTTCAATGGTGCCATACTTATTTTTTTTTAAATGCTCCTGGAGTATTTTAATAAAATATTGTTAGTTGTATATTTGTACTCATTTAAAATATGCACTATAGATAATATAACTTCAGTATTTTGTTAGTTCTAACTCAGGCTTGTTATGAAAAAAATTCTTCATATTTTTTTCAAAAGATTGATATTTTAAAGCTTTGTCAGTAACTTAAATACAAGGATATGGTAAAATAAAATTCAAGAAATAGAATGCATATTAATAACAATATTACTAATAAATACATTAATTTAATACTTTGATGATTGTATAACATGCTTCAGTCTACAGATATAAAATTCTGTTCAACTTAGTTCGATTTTGGGCTACATATTTAAACTCGTTAAAATAGTTGTTTTTCCTGCTAGTAATGTATGTTTGTAAGGAAACAACATTGGCAGAGTCACAACTTAAAGGGTTTTTTTTTTTTAGCGAGGCAAAAATAAGCAATGTATCCAAAGCGATAATTTAATTTAAAAAAAATATTTATGCGCTTCTTTTAATCTGTTTTCATATAAATAGATAAAAGAAAACCATAAAGCTTTCATCTGAGAACTTTACAGACAGTTAACCTCAATGTTTTCTTCATTCATTTCCTTTCAAAATCATTTTTACTAATAAAATTACTACTATTTATTTTCATTTGGTGAAAAAATGCTTAAATTGTAGAGCAGTACGGTAACAGATATTGTGGTTTCAAAAATAAGGCGTTATGACCTTTACAAATGAGGCGGCTGGCAATCTTTCTTATAATAAGTCCTTTTCTTTTAGGACGGAGGGTCGTTACGTGAAGACCCTTTGGAAGGACGTCCGTGTAGGGGATTGCGTGCATCTGTCATGCAATGAGGTGTTACCGGCAGACATATTGCTGCTCAAGTGTAGCGACGAGCAAGGGCTGTGTTGCCTCGAGACGGCCTCTCTCGACGGAGAGTCCAATCTCAAGCAGCGGCAGACAGCGCGGGAACTGCTCGGGGTGAACTCGGTGAGTTTCACAATTGTTGTTGCCGCGTAGTTTTCAGTAGGCTATGCAAATTTCAGTATTGCATCTCGTAAGCTCTATTCTGTCGTAATTTCAACCAGACCATTTAGTTTTTTTTTCTGTCTATAATAAATATAAGCATTTTTAACAAGATTAAATCAAAGATCAAATTAGTTCCTTAATTTTTTTTATAAATCAGTCTTCTTGCCATAAATACCACCTTAATTGATCTATTTTTCTTGTTTAAAACCAGTTGGAAGCAGGGTTTGCGACCCGCCCACAAACCCAAAAAAAACCCGGGCGGGTTTTATTAAAAAAAACCACTTAAAAAAACCCAATAAAACCCAGTCTTGAGTGTTTTTTTAGAAATATTAATAATTTTCAACTTTTTTGTTATTTTTTTAAAGAAAAAATATTTTTATTAATTTGAAAGTTATACACAGAATAAAAAATGTCTAAGTTTACATATTTCTCTTAATACTTACTACTTTGACTTATATTGATTACATTTTTGACGCATTTGTGGTACAGTCGTGGACAAAAAAAAGAGAACAGACTTCGCTGTTTAGGCACCGTTTGTCGGAGGCATAATTGTGAAATGTCATTTTAACGGAAATAACGTCATGAGTTGATTGGTCAACACAAAAATCTCGTAAGGGGTCGTCTTCATATTGAAATTAATACCAACTTTAAAATTTTCAATGGCAACACCCAAATTTTTTGGTATAGAAATGTTTAGAATCATCAAAATATCCCAAATATCAATTTTCGTTGCAAAATTCCTCATAGTTGTTGAGATATGGTTACAGAAAATTTATGGATCATAATGTTAAATGAGATTTCCAAACTTTTGATCATGTCTCCATTAATAATATACGTAGCCAGACGAAATTTTTTTTGTGTGTTACTTTATAACTTTCCAAACAAAGTTGAAATAGTTTTATATAATTTAAGAAATATTTAATATTTTAAAAAAAAATAATCATAAGTTTTTCAAAAAAATTTGAATACAAACCCATTAATATTTTTGCAGAAATGGATTCAGGGTCAAAAGTTAATGAAAAGTACCGAATTTCGTAATTCTACTAGCATAACATTTTGAGTTATGATGATAATAAGCTTGTATTTTGAAATAGGGGACCGTATAAAAGTGGAGAAACGACAACAATCAAGATTGGACCGATCGTTTGGTGATTAAAAATAATGAAGTAGTTTTCTTTTCTGCAAATTAAATTAATAATCAAAATTTCTATGGATTTGGAAAGTCTTGAAAAAGAAGTTTTAAATTTAATTACAGGTTATTCGTGTATCAAATGTGTTTTATAAGTGTTATAACGTTAAAGAGTAGGTGAAGTATCGAGTATTAACTGGAAATTAAACTCGAGAAAAGAATGTTCTATTTTACATAAAATTTTATTTTTTAAAAACAATAAACACAAAAAATATGTTTGTAATCCATGATAGAAAAGTAGTTAAAGGACTAATTTTATGACTTAAGTAAGAAAACGAAATATCAGTACTATTTATATATACGTTCTTATTATAGTGCTTTTTCCAAATAACGTTGTTAGGTTATGCAAAGTATAGAAAAAAAATGTAATTGAATGCATTTGATGCAAAACATAAAATAAATACAGTTATGTTGCAAGAGTGTAATATACTTTTTTATGAATTAACTAATAAACTTCTCGATGCAACAGCCCGTTAATATGCCTGCCATGCCCATTGCAGCTTTCTTGACCAAGTGCTCTCTGGTGACGGGCATATATTCCCGGTAAGGTGGCCAGCCTCACGGGGAACCCCCAGTGCTTAGATCCAAAACATGCTTGGTCCTCCGGGACTCGTTCCCCGGAACTGTGGCGTGACAATGCGAAGCACTACCACTATTTATGAATTAACACAAGACAAGGATCAAATAAATTTAATCAGCAAAATATTTTAATAATAAACTAAACAAGATTATAACTACTTTTTACTTCCTGCATTGTCGCTCTCAGGTCACAAATTACCGCCAGATTAATCTTTAGATTCTAATGTTTTTTTGGTATTAAAAATTTTTTGTATTCAAAAATACGTTCTTGCTAGAAGATAAGATTTTTAGAACAAAATTAAGACTGTAAACTACTCGATGAAAAGTCCTCAATCATTCAATTAATTTGTTACGCTAATTATTATTACACAGTTCGACAAGAAAAAGCAAGTGTTTGTCCCGAAGCTACTTTGGCGATTTTTTGCTTCTTTGGTGGTCCAATAATAGAGAAATGACATTTTTAGCCCAAGTTTAATAGGGGGATTCATCAGAGATTAAAAAAAAACTGATTTTTTAAAACGTTTTTTCATAAAAAAATGCATTTTTTGACCTTTTTTGGCTACAAACAAACTGCAACTGGTTCTTACCTCTATATTGGTGTTAAGTGAATACCGATGGGCCATTTTGGAACTCAAACACCGCTCCAAAACTGTCTAAATTAGCGATTTCCATTTTTTGATGTTATTTCATGTTTTTTCTCGTGGTTACTTTTTTGGCTACAAACAACCTGTAAGCCCATCCTGCAACTGGTTCTTACCTCTATATGGGTGTTAAGTGAGTACCGATGGGCCCAGAGGTAAGAACCAGTTGCAGGTTGTTTGTAGCCAAAAAAAAAAAACGTCAAAAAAGGCGTTTTTTTATGAAAAAACGTTAAAAATCAGTTTTTTGATCTCTGATGAATCCCCCTATTAAACTTGGGCTAAAAATGTCATTTCTCCATCATTGGACCACCAAATTAGCAAAAAAATCGCCATAGTAGCTTTGGGACAAACAATTGCTTTTTTTGTCGAACAGTGTTATTATTGGTTTTGCATACACATTTTCCCAAATAATTTTAAGTTAAAATTAAATTAGAGCAAAATGCAGATAAAGTTGTCGAATTGAGTAAAATTGAATCAAGTACTGAACAGATTGCGGATATATTATAGTTGCATCATGTAAAGTTATTTTCCCAAAAAGTTTATGTGTTTTAAATTCAAAGCAAAAAGTCTTTAATAAATGTTAATCAAATAAAACAATGTCTAATAATTGTAGGGAACTCTTAATTTCCTTTTGATTGTGGTGACATTGCGCTACAACTTGACGATCAACATCGTCCAAAAAACGGACTGTTGCCTTCCGAACTCTTTCTCTTCTTTGCGGCAACGCTGCCGTTCCGAAACCGCTCGTCGGGCGAGCGCTGCAGCCGCATTTGTTCTTCATTATGCTTAATTAATTATTAGTTCTGTTTACACTTGCTATTTTATTGATGTTATTTAAATGATAGTTGTTATTCAAGTTCTCTATTTATTGGAACACTCATCTACACAGAGTAATCGCAATCGAGTCTGATGGAGGTGTCAACTCGGCGACTCCTGTGCCATAGATTGGGAAAAAAACCAAACGATATATCATTATCGAATTCTAAATAAAATCTTCCATAATATATTAGGAAATTATTTTATAATTATTTATTTTGTTTGAATTCGTGTATTAAAAACCGATAAAATTACAAACTGATGGTAAACGTTTTAAATGGGGAAAAAATGAAAACCTGAAAGATAGAAAGGCAGTTCAAAGCATAAGCAGCTAAATATAGGATGGCTAAACGAGAACAAAACCTGCAAAGGCACCCTCCGCGTCACCACAACACAACCCACCACACCAGGGAAACGCTAACTTTTCAATTTTCCCTACTGGAAAAAAATTAGTTAACATTGAAATTATTTTATAATTATAATATTACAATAAAACTTGAGACTTTTTAATTTTATAACAACATTAAATATTTAAAATCAGCAAATAATTATCCGTACTTGGCCGGTAATGGATGAGCAACAAAATTATTTGAAAAAATGTAATCAAGAATCTTTTATAACATGCAACTCAACTCCCGACAAACGAAAATCCTGGTCACAAACTATTTGAAACGTCTTTAAAATTATTCACATAATCCTAGTCTAAACAGTTGGAAAACAACTAACAACAAATTCTACGAATAAATAATTAATATTTCACTAATTTCTTATTGGCGATAATCTCGCCGGTTTTTCAAGCAAAGAGCGAGAGACTTTGGGGATATTTGCTACATATTTCGCGAGAAAATCTAATTACAAGGAGAGGGCTGCGGAGCCCAGTCGGTTAGGCACTCGCCTAGCATGCGAAAGGTCTCAGGTTCGGGTCCGGGCATCGCCAAAATATTTGAAGACCTATAAACGGTCCGCGCAGCCAAAAATGTCCGACGAATAATACCCCGTGTAAAGGAGTGCACGTTAAATATCCTTCAAAGTCCTAACGCTGCGTACGATGTCACCCTTAATGGTTGCTTTGGATGCTTATTTAGGTGTCGGCTATCTATACGTGAAAAACGCTAACAGAAAGATTGCTACAAACAGCCTATCATTTAGCTGCATAGAATAATGGTTTTTGTCACAAAAAAAAAAGATTGCGTTGAGTTCCCGCTCATATATCGGCCTCGTCATTTTACCATGGCTAAAAATTACGTGGAGAGCCTTCAAGAGCCCTTTGTAACCCTAACTGCGAAGTTCTTTCAATTTTGTCCCCAAACCAAACTGAAAATCAAGTTTGGTTTGGTTTGAATTAACGTCGCACTAGAGCTACATGAGGGCTATTGGCGACGGACGTCGTATTTTAGAACCACAGTCAGTAAGTGAAAATCAAGTATATAAGTCCCGCTCAGGTGTCGATCTCGTCAGTTGACCAGGGTTCAAAATTGCTAGGGGTACTTGGCTGCATCAAGCAAATGAAGGATGAGGCTAGAAATAGACAGCAGGAAATTATTAAAACTTTACATAAATTACCTCAATTCTGCCGCCCCGGTGGCTCAATCGTTAGGACTCTAGCCTTTGGAGCTGCTGGGGTCGGGTTCGAATCCCGGTCAGGCATGGATGTTTGTGACCGTCAATAAATGTTATTTGTCTATGTGTTATTCATTTCTTAATGACTGTAAAAATTCTTTCTGTGTCTGTCCCACTTGACGAAAGCTTAGAAGCGGTTCTCTGAACAAGCACACAAGCTGGAATATAAATGTAACCATACCATACCATACCACAATTCTCATTTTAATACCATACAATCCAAATCCCAAAAGAAAAAAATATTTTGTCAAAAACTACTTGAACGCGGTTATTATCAAAAAGTAACCACAGTTCAACTCGTTATACAACTCTATATATACATAACTTGATCATCACACACACAATCTTCTACAATACTTATTCAAAAATCTTTAATATTAATCCATATTTTTTCGCTAACAGGCGCCGTCTTGGCAAAATTAGTTAAGGCGTCATGCCACGGATTAAACCGTTAAGGGTTCTGTTTTCGCCTTAGTCGTCCTATAAACGAATCATGCTGGACCAAAATTGCTCCACGAATAAGTAGCATACTACACCAATTGATTCAAGTTCAATACGTCGTGGTCCAAAGTCCTGGCGTGATCCCACGTAAGAAGTCATTAGTTGCTTTGAGTGCCAGCTCAGATGTTGGCGTCACTTGACCACTGTTTAAACTACATATAGCACTGACTCAACCAAATCTTCTCCATAAAACAACATATAAATAAAATCAATATATTCACAAAAGTAAAAAAAATGGTTTCCTTCCTTGGTAGTAGTCTAAAATATCTTAGCCCGAAACCAATATACTTTCTGAAGCTCTAGTGGGATGTTAATTCACTCATCTTGCAACCAAACCCTTTACCCAAGCAAAAAATTCACAGAAAGGAAAAAATTTGGCAAAATCCCATATTTGGAAAATGCGGACCTATAAATAATACATTAAGATATATGGAGATGTCCCCCATTTTTTGTCAAATACGTTTAGTTCTATAAATCCTAAACTATAAGGAATCTGGCAATGAAAATTGATATTTGGGGTATTTTGACGATTCTGAACATTTCTATAACAAAAAATTTGGATGTTGTCATTGGAAATTTTAAAGTTGGTATGAATTTCAATATGAAGACGACCCCTTAAGAAATTTCTATGTTTACCAATCAACTCAGAACGTTGTTTCCGATAAAATGACGTATCACAATTATACCTCCGACAAATGGTGCCCAAACAGTGAGGTCTGTTCTCTTTTTTTTGTCCACGACTGTACCATCTTACTGATTTTAAGGCCAGTTACTAAAGTACATATTTTGCTTTCCTGAAAAATTATGTTATTACACAATTCAAATCGAACACCTGATCAACTTCGCTCAGCTCATACAACGAGTTTGTTCACTTAAGTTAAATTCGTAAATATAAAAATAAAATAGCTAAGTACTAACAAATGTACTTGGAATTGAAAAGGCGAAACAGCTGGTTCAATGTCATTGCTTCTTAAATCAAGGTAAAACTCTGTAATTAAGTATTTTCTTTTTTTTTTAATTAAAAAAAAATTATCATGCAAACTCACTTTATTTCACAAAACTACGATCCTAAAAAAAGCGTAAATCAAGGTTGAAAATTAATATTTTTTCGTTGAAAATTAATTTTCCCATTAAAATCCATTTTAATTAAATTTAATAATTAAAAAGAAGTATTAATTTAGAATGAGTTTTTATCTTGTATGAAATTTCTCTTTTCTTAAAATAATACTTAAAATTTTAACCAAACAGTGACATTTTAAGGTTGAATCTTTAAAAAAAAAAAAACCCAATAGAACCCAAAAAAGCCCAATAATACCCACCCGGGCTGGGCTTTAAAAAAAAAAACCCCGGGTTTGTGCAAACCCTGTTTGGAAGTGATAATGCTTCTTTACCCTATCCTTACTGAAACGCCCGAACAACTAAGGATTCGATAATGTTATTCCTATCAAATATTACGAGGAAACAAAAATCCTTCGTAGCGAAAGGGTTAAAACGCTATCTGCTTCTAACACGGCCCAGACGGCCGTACAACTACGGATCCGATAATGATATGCCTATATCACATTACGCGGAAACAAAAATCCTGCTTAGCGAAAGTGTTACGATCAAATTTCTGTATTTCTCATGCTGATCTTTTAGATTTAGAAAATTACTGTACATTAATTTGAACTTATTTTTATATTTTAGATAGATGCTTTTCATCCAGCTACCTTTCGAGGCCGAATTGAATGTGATCCTCCAAATCATAAAATATATAATTTTAATGGTTGTATGTAAGTGTAGTTTACGTTTAATGTATTTTAACTAAAATTGAGTTTTATATGCGTTGCAATTATATATGTTAATATTTAAAAGTTAAGCTTACAATTCTGGTAAGATGTTCAATAAATTGAAGTTCACACAGACCTGTAAGAAATGTAATGTAATGTTGTACATATGTCTCCTGAGCGAGCATCTGCACATGGTCTAGGACTTATAAAGCAGGAAATAACATCGAACACTTTGACTGTGATGCTTCACACTTTCAATAACCTAATATGAATCATAAAGTAATGAAAGTATTGTGTGGGGACGAAAGTCCAAGATAGATTTTCCCCCCACATGTTTTGAAAAGTTCTGATCCTAAAAAAAGTTTTTTTTTAAAAGTTATTTACCTGAAACCATTCTACAGTGCGAACTAAAAGAACTATTGACTTCAAATTTGGTACACGAGTTATTAGTACCTATCGGACGTTATAAGGTTTCAAGAAAATCGCGCATGCTCAAGGGGTAGCTGGCATAGAAATTTTTTGATTTGAAGTTGTTGAAATTACTTTATAGCGTATATGCCTTTAAATATGTTGGATTGATTTATTGAGCGGGAATTAAAAGTTGTGTAGTGTTGCACACAGCTATTTTTTAACTGTCAAACAGTGTTAACAACCTTTTAGAACTCTTGAGACTCTGGTAGCTAAAAAAAATATTGTCTTAACTAAATTATTAAAATCAATCTGAATAAAATCATTATATTAATTTCTCACATACCTGTGTTTTGATTCTGGACTTATCCTGGTTACTTAGTTACCTGCCTAATAGGTTCGACATCATATCTAAGGTGCCAGTGGCGATCCTGGCCCAAAACCAAGTAAACCCCAAATTAAAGGTTCGAATTCCCAGTTATTTTTGTGAGGAAGGTTTTAATTCCCTTCCTTGTGTGTCATCTTTATATTTAACAACCAGAGTCTTTAACTTGAATTTATAGTTTTAAACATTATTTTATAATTGGTTGCTATAATTAGTTTAACAAATTTTAGGTTTCTTTCAACTTCTGGTGTGTTTTACATTTAACCCTGTACTAATATTTTCAGAACCATGCCTTCCGGAATGAAAGTGCCTATAAGCAAAGAAAACTTGCTTCTAAAAGATTGTATTTTGAAAAATGCTGATTTTATTGAAGGCATTGTAGTTTATGCAGGTAAAAAATTGCTTATATAGCCTACTCAATTCATCACAAAAATTAATCATTCTGCTGCTGCTTTAGTGTGCTTGATTGTTATACTTAACAGTTGGATTTACACTTTAAAAGGAATTTCAATTAAAATATTTAAATCTGTATTTCATATTCAATACCTTGATTTTCCGATTAAGAACGTTCTTCTCTATGTTCTGCAGTATTTATATTCCAGTTGTTATTTTGTTTGTTCTTTAGGTCATGAAACTAAAGCTATGCTGAATAACGATGGTCCTCGTTACAAAAGAAGCAAGCTTGAAAAACTTATGAATCGTGATGTTATATTTTGTATTGTGATGCTCATTTTACTGTGCCTTTTAGGAGCATTAGGTAAATATTCCATTGTTTTGTATAATGTTTCTTCTATTTGACACTGTATAGAAAAAATGGTTATTCTTTATGCTGAGTGCCCACATTTTAATGTGTTACCTTTTATTACATATGAACAATTCAAACTTTTGTAATCAAAGCACAAAGCATGTTTAAATTTCTGCAATTGTTATGAAAACTAATTTTATATAAGATAATACTTAGGACAGTCAGCTGAACTGCTTGTTCATGAAGAAATCAATTGAAGAGCTTTGTGGAAGAATGTGCTAAGTGTCAAAAATGTGAAAACAAGAAAATGAGGTTTAAAGTTTTTTGTTCGCTCTTGAATCTGTTGAAAACGGTACTTGTAAAGAGTAAAAAATATATTAATTTTCAAGTTTATAAAAAAGGGAACCTTTGTATCGAAGTTATTAATATGTCCATTGACACCAAAATCTCAATTTTTTCAAACATGTCACTTAGCACGTTCGTCCACTAAACTCTTCAATTGACAAACTAGTTAAAGTTTTATCTGTTAATTTCTGTTACAAAGTTTACAAAATAGCTTTATGTTTCTTTCAGGTAAATGTGTGTGGTTAAGTTCCTTTCAAGATAGACAAGATGTGCCTTTCCTAACAGGATTTTATACAAACTCAACTACTGAAATTTACAATGAAGCTTTTTTAATATTTTGGACTTTTGTGATTGTACTGCAAGTAAGTTGTATTTTTAAATAAATCCACTTATTTTACGTTTTATCTGTCTCAAAAGTTTTGACAAAAAAAATTAATGTGCAAAATCTCACTTAAAATTTGTCAATGAAAAAAATATAGTGATTATTAAGTTCAAGCAGATATAAATAAATAAAAAAAGGACCGACAAAAAATAATGAATGACAAATAAGTTTTATTTTGAGAAATAATAAAAATTCCAAACACAAAAAATTGTCTCAAAAGTTTTGATAAAATCAACAATATGAAGATTTAATTACTTAATATCTCATTTTCATTATTTTTTAATTTCACATTCATTAGTTAATTATACATAATTTTGATATGATAACTAAATGTAAAATGTAATTTTGAATAGTTCAATTTTTTAAACTTGTGGTTTAATTTCCTACCAAGCAGCCAATGTACCTAGCCATTTTATTCTAACTATTTTTTGGTGAAATAAAACACTTATAAATCACCAAATGTAAAATTAAGAAGGGGTCAAGTCCAATTCGAGAATTCTCCGCTACTCTTCTTCCTTTCAATGTTTTAGTGAAAGAAAAGGGCAAATATGGAAATTATTCTAAATTTTTACATTCCTCTAAATATTTTATATAAATTTTTTTTATTTGCAGGTAATGATTCCTCTATCTCTGTATGTTACGATTGAGATAATCAAACTTGGCCAGGTGTATTTTATTCACTCAGACACACATTTCTATGACAAATCAACGGGCAAAAAGCTTGAGTGCCGCGCCTTAAACATCACTGAAGAGCTTGGTCAGGTTGAATACATTTTCTCTGACAAAACTGGCACATTGACTGAGAACAACATGATTTTCAGAAGATGCACAATAGATGGGGTGGACTACAACCATGATAGGACAATCGATGTAGCTTGTAATGGTGTGTATAATATTTATAGTGAACTTAATTTAATATTTATTGGATTTGAAATTATTTTCAAGGGCTTATTAATTTGGATAATGTTGTCTATAGTGTAACTTTTGCCATTTGTTTTTATTGCCAGTTAAGTTATGAAAGAAATTTTGTGTTAAGACATTGTAATTGGATTAAGAGTTTCCTAATACAGTGAAACCTTGATTAGAAGTTTTTCATCCATGGGACCAGAAAAAAAAACGTACAAACCAAAAAAACGTAAGAAGGGGAAGACTTAAAATTGCAGTAAATGAATGGGACTTATTGATAAAAACATCTTGTAGGAAAGGAGCACATAGAATCAGGTTTCCACTGAATTGTAATTTAGTCTCATAGTAGTAAGCAAAGAGTTATTTCTAAAAATATTTACAGGATTTACTTAGAATCTAGCCTACTATAAATTCTTGAGTATAAGCATTTAATATGCTATTAGAAGAGAATGACTAGGAGCTTTTAATATTTTATGACTTGTATCTATTCTCAAATTTTTTTCTGATGATAAAGCTTAAATAATTTTGAAGATATTTACTATGATGCAATTGCACAGATTTTCCAAATGCAATCCTTGGCTCTTCATGGCTTCTTTTTTTTTTCCCTCACTGCCATGCAAAAAAATTTCATGCAAATTAAAAAATAATAATGGGAGGGATGTTGATATTTATTTATTTAGAAAAAATGCTGCCAACACCCAGAACACTTTGGAATCTTGATATATCAGTCAAAGTTTCATTACTAATATATCAAAGTGCTGTTTCATTTATTTAAAGTGTTCTCTTGTCTAATAGGAATTAAATGTCACTAATTTTTCCATTGAAGTAGATCAGTGGTGCTCATGATAAATGATATATTTTTTGTGAATTATTGATAATTTTTGTTATTTCTGTCTGACATTGAAATGAGTTTAATTGGTATAAACTTTTTTCTTAGGTTCTGGAGATGCGACTCAATATGATGCTGCAAAAGTAGTTGATGAATCAAATGACAAAGTAATATTTTAAATTGCCATTGTAATAGTAATGTAGCAAAAAATAAAACATAACTTATATTTAAACGTAGTTGTAAAAATGTGTAACATTGTAATGTCTATCTTTAAAAAAGTTAGTCATTATTAAATTACAAAATTGTAATTTTTTAAAAAATTTAATTAGATAAAGATATCCATATGTATTGAGTATGTATTGTGAATCTGCAGACCTTTTTCATGTTATTTTTTAAGATAAGGGATTTAATACATTTAATTTTTTTTTTAAATGTGTTATGTAGTCCCACCCAATGCTTCAATGAAATTTTTTTTGTAATTGTCTAATTATTCAAATAAAGGTTTTGTCCTTCTTAGGGTACCTGTTATGCAAAATAATTAAACTCTAATACGTACTTTATACAAATATTTGTAAAAATCAAACATGCTATAATTCAAAATAAACTTAAATATAATTTTAATTAAGGTTGAGGTTTAATATATTTCCTTCATTTTCAAGGGAGAACTTATTTTAAATGCTAGTCTTCAGGAGGAGTTATCCAAAATCGAAATCCAATTGCATGTAGATACTCCTGCTGCTGAGATTACTCGCCTCTCAACACACTGCCAAAAAATTCAAGACTTTTTCCTGCTCTTGGCTGTTTGCAATACAGTGGTAGTGGCCAAACACCCTCATAAGGATCAAGTAAGGACTCTCTTTTAAATCTATAATAGCCCACTAAGGACTGTGCAAAAAAGTTTAGCACACGAAAAATTAAATTTCTGCTTAAGAGGACTCTCTTGGGAATATCACATCGTAATGCTATTCCTATAGAGAATAAGTCAATTACCGCCACAATTTTGTTAAAAGGTTACTAGTTTCTTGTATCATTGTAAAGAACGAAAGGAGTAGATTTTATAAAACTAATTTGTTTTCTGAAAATCACGGATTTAGTATATTTAATAATTTTTTGAAGTTTGAACTTAATGTGTACTCCATTTTTTACTAACTTCAAAAAATTATTAAAAATACTAAATATGTGATTTTTGCAAAACAAATTAGTTTTATGACATCTACTCCTTTCGTTCTTTACAATGATAAAGAAACAAGTAAGCTTTTATTAAAATTGTGGCAGTAATTTATTTGCAAATGTTTTCCATGGGAATAACATTGCGATTTTCAAGATAAGGAATTCCCAAGAGAGTCCTCTTAAGTATATCTAAATGAACAAAATATAAGACAAATGAAGACACAGTCCTGAACAATTTGGGTAAGACGTATTAAGTTATACAAAAAAAAAAAAAATTTGAAAAATTGAAGTTAATGTTGTTTTTTTTTACTGAAATTGGCAATGATGATAATCACAAAGTCGTATTTAATGGGTTATTTATATTAAACAGTTTTATTTAGCATGACATATCCTGGAATATTGGAAGTTTTCAAGTCTTTGTACTGTTTTGAGTGCATTTAAACTTTGCACTTATTTTTAATACCAATGACAGTACGAAATTGAATACACTTTATAATTTAACAAACTCCATCAATAGAACTTTAAATTCTCTGAATTAAAAAAAATATTAAAACTTTAACTTAAAATTTCGTAATGAATCATGTCATATTGATTTGTAATGTATTTTTCATGTTAAATTGATTTTACAAGAACTAATTTTTGTATAAAAATCATAAATCAAAGTCTAATAGTGTTTTTGATCTTGTTAAACTAAAAATCTATGGAAGTGTCGTATTAAAATGACAAAAAATAAAAAATTATTACAAGATTGTTTTCATTTTTCAGTACTGTTCAATATATTCAGTTGTAAGAGCAAAACCATATTTACAGTATGTGACCATAGATAAAATTACTAAAAAAAAAATATTTAAAAAATCTATTCATTTTTTTTGGGATCTGGTTATTTTATAATCTCTTCCAATTCAAGTTTTTAGTCATAAAGTATATTGAAAGAATCCTGTAGAGGATTTTTTTTTAGAACTTCAGTTCAGTTACATAAAAAACTGCAACTTTAAATAATTTTAGTTTTCCTTCTGAGTATACTCTTCAAAAAAATATATATACATATAACAGTGGTTATAAAAAGTTTCTTATTTTTCCAGATGAACTCCAGTGGTCTATTTCTCAACCTAACCCCCAGCTCACTCCGAACAAGAAGCTGCAACGAGGGATGGGAAAGCACCCCTTCTGAAAAATACTCCTATCTCTTGAGTGGAGGGAGCACACCAGCGAGTTCTGTGGCATCCACCCCTGTGAAAAGACCCAGGCATCTGACATTGCCATTGCAGATCGGAAACTTCCAATCACCCTCCCCTTCCCCTTTATCCCTCCACCCTATTTACGAGGCAGAAAGTCCAGATGAGATTGCTCTTGTAGAGACAGCTTTTGCGTATAATTGCCGGCTGTTGAGGCGAACTCCTGATTCTTTGATTTTGTCGCTGCCAGGTTAGTGCTTTAAATTGGCAATTAGTTAATTAGTTAAAGGAAAAAACAAATGGCAAGTTTCCATGTGCAATAAAACCCCATATATTTTAAAATAATAGTTTTATTGGCTCCTATGACCCCTTTAATTTACTCTAAGAATGCCAAAAAGTATCGAAAAATATAAAGTGTGTAGTGAATAAAAGCCAACTCTGACACACAGATTTACCTCTTGACAACTATAACTGTAGCTTCACCAGACATCTCTGTACAATTCCTTTTTCTGTGCCTAGCACCAACTTGAACTAGCTATGTTAAACATTGTTGCAAATCTTATTTATAAAATAGTTAATTTAATTAAACTTTTTAAAAGCTTATTCATTTTAGCTTACTTGTTCAACTTTTGTATTATTGCATTTTGATGTATCTAGAAGTCATGAATTATGCTAGAATGTATTGTAATTAGGTATGTGCATAACCCTTAGTGATTTTAAGTAGTCTTTAGAAACAAACTCTAAAGAGACCCAAGATTTGGCTGAAACTTTGGAGTGGAAACTGTAGGATTCAAGGGACCTTACTCTTATAACATTAAAAAAAACAAATTCTCATTATTTTTTGTTTACTAGAAGGTTTTAGTTTACCTAAATATTATTTTTAATTTATCAGTAATTAAGGCTTGCTTTCTTTATGTTGCAATTAATAACATCGTAATATTTTTTTTTAAATGTAGGCGAGGGATTAATTGAGTTCAGAATTCTGCATGTTCTTCCTTTTGATGCAACTCGAAAAAGAATGTCTGTGATTTTACAGCATCCACTAACGGATGAGAAAATTTTATATTGCAAAGGCGCAGATTCATCAATACTTACCCAGTTGTGTCCAATAGCAGCTCAAGGTAAATATTTCAAGTATTTTTAGGTTCGTAAATTTTTTAAGTAAGTTTTATGCTGTTGTAAAAACTGTAGATTGTATGATTGTAGGCTGCACAGTTTCAGCCATTAGCCAACATTTTGCTATGCCGCTTGTAAATTTTTGTCATATTTTTTAATAATTTATTAAATTATGCTTAATTTTTTTTAATAGACAGCTAATATTTTTATTTTTTAGCTAATAAGAAAATGATATTGAAGACACAACAAAATTTAAACAATTACTCAAGAAAAGGTTTACGAGTGCTATGTATGGCCAAAAAGGTATAATAATTTGTTTAAGACTGCATTCAATTCAATAATATAATATTAAAAGTATACTAAGTACTATAGTTGCTTTACAAACAAGTGAAGCTGATTGTTTTATCACTTAAAATGATCACCGGTAGATTTTTGCAATGGGAATTGAGTCCTGGGTTGTGCTAGGTTGTTTCATATTTTCTTCCCTGAAGTGGATCGATAAAATGAGACCCAAGTATGCTTGGGAACTAAGCAGGGTCATTCCACGTGAAATCACCCAATGAGTGTTGCCGACTAGTCACCGATTTTTTTCAAAAATTTACCACTTAAACTTGTTGTGGAGAAACCCTCAAATATCAATTTTTAGCGCATTTTGTCGATTATTTGCTGAGATACGGATTTTTGAAAAATGGTCATTTTTGACGAATTTCGGCCATCTTGGATTTAACACTGTGCACTAAAACTTCAATAACTTGAGAACTAATTGGTCAAATTTAACAATTTTGGTGTCCATTTGAAGCTATTTATATGAGAAACATAAATCTAGCGTTTAAAAGAAGTTTTAAATTTTTTTTACTAAAGTTTTAGAAGGAAAATTTAAAAAATCAGTGTTAAAATTTTAAAAATTTCAATAGGTTGTAAAAAAAATAGGTATATATATTTTTTTTCTTCGTAACTTGGTGAAAACATTAATCAATATGTGTTCTTTAAGTACAAAAAAAATTGGAGAGGTAAAATTTCTTAAAAGCTAGAAAAGATTTTTTTTTGTAACCCGTGATATTGAGCGCTACGACTGCAATAAATTGAGAAATAATTCTTCAAATGTCACAATTTTTGTGTCGTTTTGAAGCTAATTATATGAGAAACATAAATCCAGTGTTTAAAAAAGGTTAAAAAATATTTTATTATACTTTTAGAAGGAAATTGTAAAAAAAAAACTCCGTTAAAAATTTTCTAAATTCAATATGCTTAAAAAATATATACCCATTTTTTTCCACCTGAAAATTGGTGAAAACATTAATCAATATGTGTACTTTAAGAACAAAAAAAAATCAGAGAGGTAAAATTTCTTAAAAACTAGAAAAGAATTTTTTTGTAACCCATGATATTGAGTTACAAAACTCACAGATGTAGGAATATGCCAATGAAAATGTTTCTAAAAAGTAAAATTTTCATTATCATGTTAAGTTAACTTGATTTTAAGCACTAAAAAGGTTTTTATAATATAATACTAAAAGTGTAATTCGATTCAATAATTTTACATAAATTGAATCCCGCATTCCTGTCCTATAAGTTTTCATTTCCCATACCCTGCGTTTTGCATGAAGTAGAATAAAGTCTTTAATCCACATTTTAAGTTATTAAGGAAAAAAGCTTTGAACATCTGCCTAATTTCTTTAAAACCTATGACCACAGGAAATTAAATCATTCAACAAAACCTCAAAAATCAAAACAAGTCATCACTAAACCATGTCATTTTTCAGTAATAAAAACAAACAATCCATAGGCAAAAGGCGCAGGGATTGTTTATATTAAGTAATGCAGAAATGAAGTTAGTTTTTTCTAAGAGGCACTTCTAACTCTTTTGATATACTATTTGTCACTAAACTGCTTTGCCAACTGTGAAAATTCTGAAACTATATTACACACTATTATTAAGCTCTCCTTTGTTAGATTGTTAAATGTTGAGAACATACAATATCACCCCTGATGAAACCAAGTCAATTGAACACTTGTTTGAAAACTTCAGGGAGGAATAAATTATTTCTTATCAATGTTAAAAATGGTATGTACCTAGATCTCATTTGCCAGTACTAAAAATTATTTTTTAGAAACTTTTCAGTGTCATATATTCCTACATCTGTGAGTTTTGTAACTCAATATAATAGGTTACAAAAAAATTCTTTTCTAGTTTTTAAGAAATTTACCTCTCTGATTTTTTTTGTACTTAAAGTACACATATTGATTAATGTTTTCACCAATTTTCAGGTGGAAAAAAATGGGTATATATTTTTTAAGCATATTGAATTTAGAAAATTTTTAACGGAGTTTTTTTTTTTTTTACAATTTCCTTCTAAAAGTATAATAAAATATTTTTTAACCTTTTTTAAACACTGGATTTATGTTTCTCATATAATTAGCTTCAAAACGACACAAAAATTGTGACATTTGAAGAATTATTTCTCAATTTATTGCAGCCGTAGCGCTCAATATCACGGGTTACAAAAAAAAATCTTTTCTAGCTTTTAAGAAATTTTACCTCTCCAATTTTTTTTGTACTTAAAGAACACATATTGATTAATGTTTTCACCAAGTTGCGAAGAAAAAAAAATATACCTATTTTTTTTACAGCCTATTGAAATTTTTTAAATTTTAACACTGATTTTTTTAATTTTCCTTCTAAAACTTTAGTAAAAAAATTTTAAAACTTCTTTTAAACGCTAGATTTATGTTTCTCATATAAATAGCTTCAAATGGACACCAAAATTGTTAAATTTGACCAATTAGTTCTCAAGTTATTGAAATTTTAGTGCACAGTGTTAAATCCAAGATGGCCGAAATTCGTCAAAAATGACCGTTTTTCAAAAGTCCGTATCTCAGCAAATAATCGACAAAATGCGCTAAAAATTGATATTTGAGGGTTTCTCCACAACAAGTTTAAGTGGTAATTTTTTGAAAAAAATCGGTGACTAGTCGGCAACAAATTTTCTTAAATTTGGGTGATTTCACGTGCAATGACCCAGCACTGGGGGTCCACTTGAGGATGACCACCTTACTGGGACATATGCCTAGCACCCCAGAGCCCTTGGTCATGAACGCTGGAATGGGCACGACAGGCCTTGGCCCACTAACGAGGTGTTGCACCGAGAAGATTTTCGAAAATGCAATTGGATTATGCTACTAAATTTGATTAAAATTTAATATAGAATTTTCATCCACAATATTTATATTTTAAGCAATACAACATCTATACTGTATATAAGAATATTTAATCTTAAGTAATAAACACTTTTTGCTTTAGGTTATCTCCCAACAAGAGTATGAGAAATGGCTGCCCATTCAAATAGCTGCCGAGATATCAATGTTTGAAAAGGAGAAGAACCTGTTTCATGCTGCCAACATGATTGAAACTAATTTAGAACTCCTGGGTGCAACGGGAATCGAAGACAAACTGCAAGAGGGAGTAGCAGAGACGATCAGCTCTCTTCGTGCTGCAGGGATAACAGTTTGGGTTTTGACAGGAGATAAGCAGGTTAAAATTCATTTTATATAGCAAATCATTGTTTTAAATGTAATCTATTCAATATTTTATGTCTATTAATTTATTTGATTATGATGGTAACAAGATTATTATAATTTAACTTCTTTATTTATAGTATGTATCATACTTCATTCAGATTAAACCTTATTTCGTTATTTTAATTTAATGTTATACTTTTTGGCTCATCAATTTTTCTTGCAGGAAACAGCTGTGAATATTGCTTATTCATGCAAGCTATTTTCAACTGACATGGAAGTTATAACATTAAATGCCAGGTCGAAAGTAAGAGCAACTTTAGTTTTTGTTTCTGCAAGAAAGTAAATTTGTATTCCAACACAATTTTTAAAACTGTTATAAATTCGAATTTTAAACTAATCCTTTTATTATTAACATAGTACAAATATTACCAACAGTCACACAATCATGTTTTAAACCTTTTGTATCATTTATTGTCCAATTATAAAATTTGTTAATTACAAAGACACATTTGGTTAAACACAATTTTAAAAACTGTTATAAATTCGAATTTTAAACTAATCATTTTATTATTAACAAAGTACAAATATTACCAACAGTCACACAATCATGTCTTAAATTGTTTTAAACCTTTTGTATCACTTATTGTCCAATTACAAAATTAGTTAATCATATATCTGTGTTTATACACTTGACTTTTTTTTAAAAACCAACACCACTTTTCTAGGAGACAGCTGAAGAAACCATGAGATTTTACTTGGACCAAATCGAAAAGGACATAGCCACCAGGGATCAGTCCAGTGAACCTTCCTTATTTTCCACATCCTCCCTCCACCCCCTTACAAGTTTCTTGTTTGGCTTCCACAAGCGATTTTCGATCAGTGGTGAGCGCGATGGAAGGCAGAGAGCTCTAGTCATAGACGGACGGACATTAGCCTATGTCCTGGATAAACCACTGGCCGATTTGTTTCTTAGTTTAGCTCAGCATTCCACGTCTGTGTTGTGTTGCAGAGCAACTCCTTTACAAAAGGTTAAAATCTCTAATTTAAGTTTTTGGTTTGTCAATTATTTTTTTATAAAGTTCTATTAAAATGGCTGGCTGAGCTGGATGTTATTCTTGTAGATAGAGAATGCACTATATTTCAAAATTAAAATAATTACTATATATTCTAGGCATTCATATAAACAGTACGACAATGATAATATGTTTCCTTTTGTACTTATAAGGATTAAAAATAATGATTTAAAGCATATCTTTAAGTAATTGCCATAGCTCTTAATTTAAATAGTTCTGGTTACTATCAATAACTTCTTTATTAAATAAAGCACACACACTTTTAGTAATTGGCATCCCTTCAGAAATTACTCCCAGTACTTAAGATTAAAAATAAAGTAACAGTAAACATATTTTTTCTGTAAATTTAATTGCAATTCTTTTTTGCAGGCATACATAGTCAGCTTAGTTAAAGATTCATTAGGCGTGTTAACCCTTGCCATAGGTAAATAAATTTTAATATTTCTTTTCAATTTTGTTATATTAAGGAACCTTGAATTAGTTTTAGTTTTTTTGTTTAAACCTGAATGTATTTTTTCTTATTTATCTTCTTTATGATGGTCAAATCATTATACTAAGTATTACCGTAGAGTTCTGGTTATCCGGATCAGAGTTATCCAAAATTTGGCTTAACCGAAAGACTCCGGATTTTCCCCCGATAAAATATGCAATGTATGTGAAAACACGTAAATGAAGCAACACACCAAAAATAAATAGTACATATACTTACAAAGTTAGATTTATTTCTCAAATTATGCAGTAATTTGTTTTGCTGCTAAATTTTAGTCTTTGCAACTCGTTTTGGTTCATTTTAAAAGACCTTTCCTGAAATCTTAAACATGAGAACGTCTGAAGTACTGGCTTCATTTTGCGCTTCTATGTACCTAAGAGCTTGATCTAAGTTTTTTGTAGCCAGTTACTAATGTCAAATGTTCCCTTAAACAGCGTTTTTTTAGGAGTGAAGTGGGTGATTAAAGATTATCCCAAAATTCCTATGGAATCTCGATTAAACTGAAAGTGGTCCAGTCCTATACCTTTCAGATAACAGACTGAAATACAGAAGAGTCCCGCTTATTAAAAAATCTTCGTAAATTTTCTCCCTTCAATATGCTACAAATTCATTAAAAAAATCATTTTTTATAGCATCCCTTATGCTAACAACAAGAAATAAAAATTCATTCAGATTTTGCAAATATTATTAACCTTCCTTAACAAATGTTGAAAAATCGTAACATATGCACCTGTGCAGAGCGTTGGGCTAATGAATTGGCTGGTACCCCTAGAGATGCCCTTGTCTTAGAAATCTTATAAATCGTCTCTAGTACCACCGTTAATTCAATCAAATCCATATAACTATTTAAATTTTTAATATGATGTTGGTATCTTTGGAAACGAGCAAGCAGATTCTCTAGCCAAGAGAGGAACCATGGAACATCAAGACTCTCAGCTTGTCCCTCCAAAATCCCTTCGCAGATTCATGCAGGTAAAAATCATGGATTCGCATAATGCTGAGCAAGCTGCTCTGACTACAGATAAACCCTGGGGGGACATCCAAACTTATTAGGATTCTTTCAGCCACAGGCCACGTAAGGAAGCTGTGGCTAATTTCAGAATTCAGACCAGGCATGATTGCCTTGCAGAACACCTAAAAAGAATAGGTATCCTTGCGAAAGGTGTGTGCCAAATCTGCGGAGAGGGCACTATGAATGCTGAGCATCTTCTCCTTTGCCCCGGCCTTGACCAAGAATCCCAGAACCGCGGAGACATCTGTAACTATACTGGAACGCAAGGGACCTAATGAACTAATGACACTTTTAAAGATATAATTTTGTTTTGTGTTCAGCACTTGTTTTCTCTATAGTTCCATGCTTCAATTGTTACTGTTAAGTTGTAATTTACTAATCATTCGTGTTTTTGCATATTTCTCTTGTTAATGTTTCTGTTATTATAATTTATGTTCTGTTATATCTAGAGTTATTTGTCTTACCTTTTGTCACATGGGTTGCCAGTATCTATGGATTGAATTTCCTAATAAATGCCATGTGTAACAAAATTTTTAATATGATATCTTCTCAACCAGGTGATGGTGCGAATGACGTCAGTATGATCCAGACTGCCGACGTGGGTGTTGGCATCAGTGGGAAAGAGGGGATGCAAGCTGTGATGGCGAGCGATTTCACAATGACGCGTTTCAGGCACCTGGAGAGATTTTTATTGGTGCACGGACACTGGTGCTATGATCGCCTGGCCAGGACGATTCTGTACTTCTTTTATAAAAATGCAGTAAGTAAGAGTTTAGATTCTAAGTGTGCATCTACAACAATACAGTAAAAGAGAGGTTCCCAACCGGTGGTACTCGGGAAACTTTATGGTGATACGCGTGAGTAATGTGAGCAACATCATGCTATTAATAGCTTCTGAAGGTATGTGCAGTGAGCAAACAAATATATTACTCACTATTTTAAACATTAACATTATTATAAAGAGAAATCTTTTATTAATTTCTGGCACGAATGTAAAACCTTGTACCCTCTTCTGGCAAGCTCTGCTATTTTTTATGCCATTTGTTACGAGTTACTTTTGTGAGTGTTGATTTTATGATCTTTAGTAGAAAAAAAACATAGAAGCAGAATAGGTGTTGAAGAGGACTTAGTGAAGATAAGTTCCATACTCCTAATGTTGATATTTTAATCACAATTAAACAACAAGTTTCACACTAAAGTCTATAAAAGTATACTTTGTATGGTGAAATTTTTTTTGCTGAGTTTGTACTATTTTTTATTTATGTTTTTAGACCTATAGGTAATTAATAAAACTGTAAATTAATCTTAATCGTTTTATTTCTCCTTTATTACAATCATGTTAAAAATAAGCAAATATCCAACCATTAAATACAAAATTTTCTCAGGAATTTTACTCAAAAAAACCTTTGAACATTTTAAGAAGAGTAAATATTATACCTTAATTAAAATATTGAGGTCTGGTGGTAAGCCAAAATTTAAAAAAAAAGTTAAGTGGTACGCAGGTGCAAAAAGGTTGGGAACCCCTGCAGTAAGCACCTAAGATTAAAGTCTGTTCTGATTAAGTAAATCTTTTAGGCACCCAATAGTATTTGTATTAAGTAGGCTTTTCTAATTGTACCTGCACTACAGAACTTTGTGTGCTTCGATTTGTACTTGGAAATTATTATTTTTTAATTCATAGCAAAAATCTTGTTTGTTGTATATATTTGTTTAAAGCTCTATTTTGTAATATTTTAAGTTTATTCTCACCTAAACATATCATCAACTCCACAGAAAATTTATAATTGAGGATTTTCTCTATCCAATTTTTCCCAAATAATTTCTTCTCAAATTTCTTTTGCAAGAAATGTTTTTCCTTCAATATGATAATTGTCAAATATTTTTGATAAGTGTGAACTACTTTTCTCATTATTTTTTTTTCATAAAAACTACTTTATTATAATTAAACTGTAAAGTACTAGTCGACAATCAAAATGAGATATAATCTGCAACTTGCAGTTTTATACTTCTGTTTTGTGATGTTCTCAACACATACAATCATAAGTGTTATATCTTTGGTTTGCTACAAATACTTAGACTGTTTATATGAAAACTTTTTATGGTGTCTATATGAACTAATGTATATAATAGTTTAAAATAAGTTCTTAATTTGAAATAAAACATCTCTTATTTCAGACTTTCATATTCATTATCTGCTGGTACCAATGGTATTGTGGATTTAGTGCCAATGTCATGATTGACCAAGTATACCTCATGTTATACAATGTTATGTTTACCTCATTACCACCCCTTGCTTTGGGCATCCTTGACAAGGACTGTCCTGATCATTTACTTTTAAGGAATCCTAGTCTTTATGAGCAAGGCCGTAAGTCTCAAGTAAGTAATGTGTTTCCAACTTAGTAGAGAATCAACTGAAGCATAATGTTCTAACATTAGCCATTTTTCTATTTAAGTTACAGATTCAGGAGTTAGGTTGATTGAATAATTTTTGAAACCAAATATTTTGATTAGAGAAACTGCTAGTCATTGACATGCACGGAATTATAAATATAATTAAAATTGTATTATATTTTTTTAGTATCATGATGTATATAATTCAAATTGATTATTTTTCATGCGTTACTTTTACTATTTTATTGAACTAGGTTAGATTAAGTAATTTTTAGGTTCAAATCTGAAGTATTGATTTCTTTTAAAATTGATACAATTTTGAATTAGTATATAATAGCCTCTTTCTGACATGTGGCTCTCTTATATGCAGTAGATGAAGAATAACTTAAATAAAATGATAGACAAATTAACGGTTGAGTAAAACTTTAATTAAAAATCTTCTTAAAACATATTGGAGACAAACAGTAGAAATAAACAAAACAGTCTTACTTAATTTGAAGAAATAAAGCTATGAAGAACGTTTAAGATTGAGCGAGTTTAGTTTAAATAAATAATAAAGTTCATTGTGAACTTCAAATACCGGTCACCGCGGTCGGAAGAGCAAAAAGAGAGACTGGGAGTTGAAACTCCCACACGACACGAAGTCAAAACAACGTGGTCACGTGACCCGGCATCTGCGGAGCTGTTGTTAACTCCGAGACTGCCCGTGACGTCACGGCTTAAACGCCGATCCTAATATTGGACGTCACATACCGTCACCGGCGGCACAAATTGCGTGATAACTTAACAATTGGCCCGCCTCACACAATTTTGCCAAATCTCAAAAGTTTAAATTTTCAAATCCTAAAATTTAAGTAAAATTTCTCACTCAATCTAAAAATACAAAATTTATAGAAAAATTCAAATATCATTAAATCCTAATTTTTCATTACTTTTGAAAAATTTAGCAAAAATATAAGCACAATAACAATTTCAAGTATGAAAAACTTGATTTTCATTTAAACATCTAAAAAGTTCTCAAAACGAATTTGACTTAACTAGTCAGTCTAAAAAGTCATGAAAAAATGTCCTTGACAAATTTCTTCAATTTTTCTTTGCTTTGAGGTTTTGTAAAAAGATCGGCTGGATTATTCTTTGTATTTACATACCTAAGATCAAACAACTCTTCCAAAACCAAATTTCTTAAAAAGTGATATCTCGCATGAATGTGTTTCGTTCTGTGATTTTCGATTGATGATTTCGAAAAATTAATTGCAGATTCATTATCACAGAAAAGAGTAGGTATGAATTCGTTACAAATAATTTTGTTATCTAAACACTCATTTAAAATACGAATAATCCAGACCAGCTCTTTACTAGCTTCAGTAAGTGCCATGAACTCCCAGGGCTGCCACTGGCTACTATTTAGGCGACTAAAGCGACTATTTTCAAGGGAAGGCGACTATGGCGACTATTTTCGGATAATTTGTGTTAAAAGCAACTATTTCAGCGTATACTTCTACTATTTTGAACTATCGGCGACTATTTTTGAAAAAAAAATCATGTGTCAAAAAGCGGGAGTGAAACAAAATCATTCCAGGATCGGTACTTTTAGGCCCGCCGGCGCCGCACGCATAAGCTTGTATGGGCATGCGCGCGCAGAAGTTGCCTTGGAGATCACGCGACCACTGGCGAATTTCGGCCGATGTTTCCCGTCTTTCATCGGCTGATGGGAAAACCAAAATTCGGTAAATCCATGTGTAATCCATAAAAAAATTGGAAATAATGTATGTTGTTTCGATTTAGTCTTTAAAAAAAATACAATTAAAATTTTAAGGTATATAGGCTCCGGGGATCCGAAAGTCGCGAAACTACGAAGGGATCCGAAAGTCGCAGAACTCGGAATCGCGAATATCCGGGGATCCGGAAGTCACGAATAAACTACGGTGATCCGAAAGACGCGAAACTACGGCGATCCGAAAGACGCGAAACTACGGCGATCCGAAAGTCGCGAAACTCCGGTGATCCGAAAGTCGCGAAACTGCGGTGATCCGAAAGTCGCGAAACTACGGCGATCCGAAAGTCGCGGAACTACGGTGATCGGAAAGACGCGAAACTACGGCGATCGGAAAGACGCGAAACTAAGGCGATCCGAAAGTCGCAAAACTACGGCGATCCGAGAGTCGTGAAACTACGGTGATCTGAAAGTCGCGAAACTACGGCTATCCAAAAGTCGCGAAAATACGGCGATTCGAAAGTCGCGAAACTACGGTGATCTGAAAGTCGCATCGAGTTTCGGCAATTTGGCCGCAGAGATCTCCCAATCCAATTGGGGCAGATGAGTCAAAAGAAACGAGAACATGAACAGAAAGCAGAAAAAAAATAAACCAAATAGTTCAAAAATGAAAACAAATTTTATTGATTTCTATGAAAAATCACCAAAAATTCCAAAAAAGTTAAATGTATTAAAGTCTTTCTTCACAACTTATATTTTCTAACTGTATCCTTCGAATTTGTTTTTCCTTACTATTAATTTCTACCATGTTTTACAACTGAAATTTTGGAAAGTTCTGTACTGTGCATTAATTTTATTGTTTTCTTGTTAAATAAAATTGCAGCCCTTTTGAACTTAAAAATTTTGCATTTCCCATGATTAATCGTCTTTCTTATGGCTACTATTTTGGTTACTATTTTGTATCCCAGGCTACTATTTTGGCTACTATTTTTTACATCTGAGGCTACTAAAGCAACTATTTTCAATGCTACTTACCAGTGGCAGCCCTGAACTCCGATTCCATCGTTGATAAGGCAACACTCTTCTGTTTACTAGTCTGCCACAGGATTGGAGCACGGTCGACAAATAGGATGTAGCCTCCCAGAGATATCCTATCATCTCTGTTGGCGGCGAAGTCCGCGTCGGCATAGCACTGGATGTTGAGATTTTGCACTCCTGATAGGTCGAGCATCAGATCTTGGCTTTGTTGAACGTAGCCAAGAAGCTTGATCAAAGCATTCCAATGAGGCATTCCAGGATTGCTCTGGAACTGCGACAGGATGTTGACTGCGTGGGTTATGTCCGGACGCGTTCGGCTGGCAATGAACGATAAGCATCCCAGGACATTCCGGTATGGCAAATTGGCCATCTCCTTCTGCTCGTCATCAGTCTGAGGACACTGAGACTTCGAAAGTACTGTCCCTTGGGCTATTGGCAGAGAACAAATAGGCAAATTATATTCTTTATAGATATTGCAGACTTTCTGTATGTACGATCTTTGATGCATAAATAAATTTTGGTTAGTTTCTTCAAATTCAACTCCTAACAATTTCTTCGTTCTTCCCAAAACTTTCACATCAAATTTACTTTCTAATTTTAAAATTGCAATTTTTATATCTTCTTGGGTTCTTCCAAACAAGACAATATCGTCGACATACAAAAGTAAAAGTAAATTGTCCTCATAAATGTAGACACAGTTCGCCCAATCTAACTTCTTAAAATTGAATGCTTCTAAGGTTTTATGGATCTCCTCAAACCACTCACGTCCACTCTGGTGAAGTCCGTACAAGGCTTTGTTTAGACGGCAAACGTGATTTGGTTTTTCTTTATCTTCAAATCCTTGTGGCTGTCGCATAAAGATGGTTTCTGATATCGGGGCATAGAGGTAGGCGCACTTCACATCAAGTTGACAATGACTCCAACCATAGAAAGACACTAAAATTGAAAAGAAAAGTCTTATGACTGCAAAATTTACCAAGGGGGTGAAGACTTCATCGTAGTGTATTCCCTTGAGCTGATCGAAACCTTTCGCTACAAGTCGGGCTTTGAAACGCACTACTTGATTATTTTCATTACATTTAGTAGTAAATACCCAACGATTGCCTAAAATTTTATCATGATCAGGCTTCTCAACAAGGTCAAATACATCTCGATCTTTCATAATTTTGATCTCTTCTTTCATTGCTTCTTGCCATTCATTCGATTGTGGCGTCTTCAAAGCGGATTCATATCCCTGTGGTATCTTGATGTCTTCTAGTCAGATATTGTCAATATTCAGTCCTTCTGTATCGATGCTTACAACGCCAGAAGATGTATCCTTTCCACTAAAATTGAAAATTTTGGGGTGATACTTTATATTGTTTTCTTGGCAGTATCGTTCAACTTCATTGTGAGATCTTAACCTTGCCTTCTCATCTTCTTTTACTTTATAGTAAATATCTACCCTCGATTTGTCCCTTCTCATGACAGGTTCTCTCATCCACGTTACATCTTTTAATTTCGTGGTTTCAGGAGTAGTAGAAGTAGCTGGTAGAAATTCTTCAGCCTTTACGTCTTCTGTTTTCACAACTTCGACTTCTTCCTCTTCACTTTCTGTATCTTCCTCAGAATAATACGGATTCATAAAAGTGACTGGTTTCTGAGATGATTCGTTTCGGCTTTTCTCTTCAAAAGTAACATTTATTGTTTCAATGATTTTTCTTTCTTCAGGAATCCAGATTCGGTATCCCCTGGTTTTCATGGCATACCCTACCATGGTTCCACGCTTGGCTCTCATATTCAGCTTTTTCCTTAGCTGCTTCGGGATTCCGACGTACACTGGTGTTCCGAAGATCTTGAGATGTCTGACAGAGGGCTTTCTTCCTCCAAACAGCTCGAAAGGCGTCTTCACTTGGTTCCCGTGACAAAGTCGATTCCACGAATAGGCGAAATAAAGTAGGGCTTCAGACCAGAACTTGTCTTCGAGACCACTGTCCCTCAGGTTGGTTCTGATAGCATCAACTGCAGTGTAATTGAATCTCTCTGCAACTCCATTCTGCTCAGGACTGTAGGTGTTGGTACGTTCTGCTCGGATCCCTTGATCTTCGAAGAGGATGTTAAACTCAGCATTGCAGAACTCGAGTCCGTTGTCAGTTCTGACGTTTAAGATCTTCTGACCCGTAAATCTTTCAGCCCGCTTCTGGAATCTGATGAAACAGTTCAAAACTTCGGTTTTGTCGCGAAGAGGATAGACGGTGACTTTTCTGGAGAAATCGTCGATAATAGACAGAAAATATCGATGACCTTCAACTGACTGTGTTTGAAGAGGTCCACACAAATCCATGTGCAAAAGTTCCAAAGGCTTCTGCGACCTAATCTTTCCAATAGGTTTGAAAGATTTCCTTCTTGTCTTCCCTAATTTACAAGACTCACAGTTTATAAAGTTGTCTTTAAACTCGGGCATTCCCACGACGCTCTCCTTTGACTTCAGGATATACTTTGTGTTTATGTGGCTGAATTTCTTGTGCCAATCCATTAGGTTTTCTTTCGTTGTTGCTGTTGCTGGCTTTGCGCTTTCCGATTTTTGTGTTGTGGCAAATCCTTCCAATTTATCGGGATACGTGGGGTAACAGAAATAAAGGCCGTTTTTCTTATTAGCGGTGAAAACTGGTTTTCCTCCTTTACCGAAGATTTTCATTCTTCCTTTTTCACCGACGAAACGTCCACCTGCCTTGTCTATCAACGGGCCCGCCATCAAATTGCGCCTTAGCTTTGAGGAAAACATCACATTTTTCAGATTAACTACTTCATCTTTGAACTGTAGCTTAATCTTTCCAACACCCTCGATTGGACAAGACACGCCTTCCACTGCCACAAACATATTTGCGTTGCTTACTGGATGCAGTTCTGAAAATAACTCTTTATTTCCACAAAAATGTGCACTGGCAGCTGTATCCACTATCCACGCCTTTGAGTTGACGTTCTCATTAAAATTTGCTTCAACAACGAAACTTTGCTCTTTATTAAAATTCTTCTGATATTTCGTACGGCATTCCGCGGCTTTATGACCAATTTTTCCACACTTAAAACACTTGATTTTTGAATTTTTATTGTTCTTGTTAAACTTATTTGGCTTACGTGCAGCTGGGTTAAAAACTTCTTTTGTACTCTGCAATGCAACTAGTTGCTGATCCCCATGTGCTTGCTTTAATCTAGACTCTTCAGCTAGTAGTTCATCCAGTACTTTATCAAACACAAAATCGGCATCTTTCCACCGATATATAGTCTGGACTATACTATTGTATTCAGCAGGAAGATAACGTATAAGTTGAAAACTTTTCAACCACTCATCAAGTTTCAGGTTCACGTCAGCTAGTTGGATGATAGTGTTCCGTAACCTAGCGGCATACAACCCAATCGGTTCTCCGTCATTGATTCTGCAACTAAAGAATTCATCAGTCAGACCCATGGCTCTCCCTCGAGATTCCGGACGGAAGTGTTTTTCCAAAGTGTCCCAGGCTTTCTTAGGATCTTCATCACTACCGGTTATCAAAATCCGATATTCACGCTCTATATTCAAATATATTATAGTATAGGCACGGTCTGATCTTAGTTGAAAGTCTTTAGCTTCTTTAGCATCAGCGGCGGGTTTGGATTCTTGACCGGAAACAATGCGATACGCATTTTTCTCCATGAGTAAGACTTTAATATCTTCCACCCAAGTGCCATAGTTATTACGATTTAATTTCTCAATTATATTATTGCCCGTATTTTCAGCCATTTTTAAGTTTAAGTAAACAACAAACGAAAAATTCTTTAAAAGATTTTAAAATTCTTAAATTTTTCAAATATTCTCGCTCAAAACGCTTTTAAAAAGCTTCTTTATGACTATTTATTCATTCATAAACACTCTCTTCTATTATAGCTTAATTTCAAAATAACATTCTTCAAAGCATTTTCAAAATACTAAGTTTCCAAAAATAAACTTAACTTCAAATTTCTATTAAATCTTCACACTGTTTACATTTCAAAAACTGCTTATATTCTACACAAATCGGGTTATTCTTCTAAGGGCAACTGGGCCCATAACCCATTAATAGCCTCTTTCTGACATGTGGCTCTCTTATATGCAGTAGATGAAGAATAACTTAAATAAAATGATAGACAAATTAACGGTTGAGTAAAACTTTAATTAAAAATCTTCTTAAAACATATTGGAGACAAACAGTAGAAATAAACAAAACAGTCTTACTTAATTTGAAGAAATAAAGCTATGAAGAACGTTTAAGATTGAGCGAGTTTAGTTTAAATAAATAATAAAGTTCATTGTGAACTTCAAATACCGGTCACCGCGGTCGGAAGAGCAAAAAGAGAGACTGGGAGTTGAAACTCCCACACGACACGAAGTCAAAACAACGTGGTCACGTGACCCGGCATCTGCGGAGCTGTTGTTAACTCCGAGACTGCCCGTGACGTCACGGCTTAAACGCCGATCCTAATATTGGACGTCACATACCGTCACCGGCGGCACAAATTGCGTGATAACTTAACAGTATACTATTTGGCCTTAGTGCATTTGTCTTGCTTTTAAGTAGTGATTGTTATATGAATAACTAATAATTTCAACTTAGCTATTGGTAAACAGACATATTTTCTGATAAAAATATACTTATAATTTTATTATCTTGACTAAAAATGTGTTTTTTCATTCTAGGTCCACACAAAATTTTCTTTTTGGGTTAATATGTTAGATGCTATTTACCAAAGTGTAGTCACCTTCTTCATTCCATTTATGGTAACTTCATCTATAGTATTTTGTAAAAATGTTTTTTATGAATATTTTTTAAATTATCTCAACTTAACTTGTTTCAAGGAATTAAAGAAATTTCCCCTCAAAATATAATTGAACTTTTTATGGGACAATATACAAAAGTCATTCTATGGTAAACTTGGGTATATTCATATTATGGAGACAAAAGATTTTTAAAAAAATAATTTAGTAAAAAATATTCTGTAACTTGATTTCCAATTATGTAAATATTCATAGCGTTCAAAGCTTTTTTTTAAGGTAGTTTTATAATTTATTATAAAAATTGCCTTTCCCCCCATTTTTTTTAATGTGCTTATAACGTGCAAAATGAATGGGAAGATAACATGAAATGTGCGCAAATCCTCATTTTGAGAACTGCAGATATAAAAAAAAAAAATGTGCCATTTTTCTTTTGTAACGGTTTTAGACTAACAATTGTTCCATAAATATCATTTTAAACCAAAAAAAAAAAAAAAAACTCTAAATAATGTTGTAATTTTCAATGTATCAGCATGATAATTATTTAAAATGTATCAGTGTTCCATCTCTAAAATTCTCTACATTTGTTGCACAGAACTTTGAATTGATGCTACTTGACACTTCCAAACTTTTTACTATCTGTGTATGTTTTATCAATTCTTTTTCTTTTGCGTTGTCCACATTATGACAATAAAAACTGACAAGAAGTGTGCGTGCATGGAAATACATATACAATTTGCACCATTCGAGGTAGGTGCGAGCACATACTTGTACAAATTGTATGTGCATTTCTATGCACACACACTTCTTGTCAGTTTTTATTGTTGTAGTGTGGACATAGCATTTAAAATTTATAACTATTTTGTCAGGCATATTATGACTCTGATGTTGGAATATGGGAGTTTGGCACAACAATATGCACAGCTTGTGTTCTCGGACAACTTTTGCATTTGGCTATTGAAACAAAATCTTGGGTAAGTTTATTCTACACTTTCCATAAATAAATTATAAAATTGCACCATATTTTTTAAAGGTTATCAGTTTCAAAAAGGATTTGTGTAACACATATTCAATTTTTATGAAACACTTACGAGATAAATTTACTTATTAAAATATTAAATCAATATTTTAACGGGTTGCATTTCTCAAAAATTTACAATTATATCTATATAAAACATTAAAACTTGCCTTCAATACTGAAACTATACCAAAATTTTTTTTTTGTTGACATTTTGTTGACATTGCAATATAATAGTTCATCATGGGATATCCAAAACATCATTCCTAAATTTGCAGATTTTTAAAAATCTAGATTATATGAGTCAGTGGCGGCTCGTGGTCAAAAAAGTTGGTGCAGCCAGAAGACCGCGACCCCCCCCCCCCCTTTCAGTTTTTCTTTCCTAAGCATAACTGAAAGGCATATCAGAAAAAAATGTCGATCAAATCATATTAAAAAAAAACTTACTTATTTTTTGACAACAATATCGATCATCCTGTCTTTCAAGCTGGCGAATAGGTCGATGATATCCTCATAGAAAGGTGTAGTTCTACTCCGTTTATCAATGATGCCCCGTTCTATTGTCATCGAAAATAGCGCAGTTAACCTTTCTTCATCTATTGTACTTCTTTAATAATTTTTAACTCTATTCAGACAGGAGAAACTTCTTTCGGGTGTTGCGCTTGTGACTGGAATTGTTAACATTAAACAAAAGAGCTTATTTATTTCTCTGAAAGTTTAATTTGTACCGCCATTGGGCATTTTTTTTATTTCCAGTAAACTGCATCCACTATACGAAAAATCACATCTTTCCCCCTTCGAAAAGAACAGAACGCATAATTTATCATGGCGAGGTTCCATATTTTAAAAAGAAGTAAAATTGAATCGAAGAAAGAAATTATTCTCGAATCCGTTAGCATCCGTTAATCCATAAAGTATAATCATTTGACCCTGAAGAGTCGAAGAGTTCAAATTCTTCACACCCCCACGTCATAGCCCAGAAGGCCTAACACGTGATGGATGGCCACCAATCACATTAGCGAAATCCCAAGTACAGCCGAATGACGCAATTCCATTCTGGGCATCAATCGCCGCTTAAATCCATTTCAATTTGTATGTGGATTAAGCAATGCATTCCTGTCGTCATGGCAACCACGCCTGCGTCTTGCAGCCCAACTGATAATTCTCTAACCGGGCTGCAGCTCAGTAGGATGGGATTATAAGCCAGCAAATCATTTGATATCCAAGTATTACCTTATATCAATCCCACTATCAAGCTTGATTTTTTCCGTTGTTTAGCGTTGCCTTAAAAAATGCGCTCTTTTGGCAAAATATAATAACGAATAAAAATTTGAAGATAGAATTTGGGATTTAGCTTTAAACTGAAAATTTAGGTACAGCCTGGCTGTACTTGCTGTATGCCACGAGGCGCCACTGATATGAGTTGTTTATTACTGAAAGGGCATAACAGTTTGGCAATACAACTGGTCGTCCATGGTGCCTAACTTTGACCTGTTACCTACCAGTTGACCAAAAATTCACACTGAAGCCTGCAGAGATAACCCTTTAATTCAACTGTATAGCAACTTCGACTGACTTTGGCACACCTTATTTACAGACTGTGGTAATATTAGCCAAGTAATTATTCCCTTTTGTTAATGGAAAACTCATGTATTGTAGTACATTATAATTATATTATTAATATTTAATTACTTTTCTTTCTGTTTTTAGACATTTCTTCACTTTATTTCTCTTCTGGTCAGCTTTTTCCTATATTTTGGTTTTGCTGTTGTGTATAATTGCTGGCCCCTAATGAGTATCGGCTATGTGGGATTGCAGAACCCCTATTGGGTCATCATGCATTCTATGACAAATGCAATCTTTTGGTTCTGTATTGTGCTAGCACCCATGATTTCGTGCCTGCCCAGGTAAAAATTTCTAATGCTTTCTAGGTAGATTTTCAATAATTGATTTTTAAATGTTGAGATAAATTAAAGTGTATGACCCTCTTGGTGTTTAGTTTCATTTATTGAAAGTAATAGATGAATATATTGTTGTTCAAGGCAATCTTGCATGTATTTTTTAGTGATCGCATGTAGATACATTTTTATATATTCTTTGTTACATATTAACTTAAGTGTATATCCTTTTCAATATGCATACTAGGAGGTTGGCAAACATGACTTATTTATTAAGTATTCCTACTTAATTTTTCATTATTCCTCTAGTTTATCTGCAAAGAAAACTTAGGTTTGATTTTTGTTGCTTATTTTTACAAGAAAACTTCTAATTTATTCCACCTGGCCTTTTTATAAAAGTTGTTCTTGCTCTCATTTTACATGATGCTTATTGGAATAAGAAAAAAAAAATTAATTCAAAAGTTAAAATATGTTGTTGTAGTTTCTTGTTTCCATTAAACAATTCTTATTAGTTATAAGCTATTTTTGAAATTGTAGGTTCGTACTTCGAACCCTACAAGGAAGCATGTTCCCCTCTGAGGTTGCCAAGACAATTCGCTCCTTCAAAAAATCCGAAGCCTCGTCCGAAGCTTCTACTATTTCCGTCACATGGTCCAGAGATTCAAGCAACGAGTCCACTGTGGATATGCGTGTAAATGGTAAAAGGAATGCTGGTAGCATGGGCGAACCTAGGGGCTCGCTTGACAGTGTCACATTTAATGATGTGCTGCCTGAAAATTGTGCCATCAATTCATAAGAGCTTGACTTTTATAAAGTTAATTAGATATTGCTTGCTTATAAACTTGCCGTTCATCATGCACCATGTTTAGAAAAGAAACATATCAGGGAAAAGCTAGTTTTTCAGAAAAATTGTCTGAAATATATAACTTTCATTGCAATTTTATAAAGAAAATGAAAGTTTCTGCCAACTGTATTCCAACTATCCTATAAATCGATTTTAGATTTGCTTTAATCCTTACTTATTCAAATTTAAGTATTTTCTGATATGTCACTTCTCTGCACATGGTGTGATATAATAGAAGAGTTGTATTTTTTTAAGAAATTCAAACAAAGTATATTTTTCTGCAAAGCTTAAAGCCATGACAAAATTATCATTGGGATCAATAAAAATAATTTTGCACTTTCATATTACATATTTACATATATTTTATGGTATAACTTATTTTTGTAAAAAAAAAATTGGTAATACTATCTATCAGTACTCCTAAAATAATATCTTGCATAACCCAAACTTTAATTTTACAGCGTGATCTCGTATTTACATGCAATATCATTATGTTTTCATAGGTTTAAAATATTTTATAACTTGTTTTTTTTTTTTTAATGTGACTAATTATTGAATTAAATTTGGCAAGTGTTGAAATAAACCAAAATTGACTTTTACATGATAACATTGATTTTCTATTTAGGACCAAACTGATGTTACTGTGTGTTTATATTATTTTTTCCATGCAAATCATATCAATTAATCTACTCATTTGAAGAATCAATCTTTCTCTATTGTTCAATTCCTCTATTTTCAATATTTATATTTTGGACTAAATAAAATTCCATTGAGTATGAGTGAGCATGTCATATTTTGCATTATTCTGAAGTGACCTGTTTCCGACGTTTTGTATTGAAATTTTAAGTATAAATCAATGTTTGGTTCAGGTTCAGAAGAACTGCAGTTTTAGTGTAAAAATAATTGTTAAATTCTCTATTTTTTTACTTCATTTATTGAGAGGCACTTCCAGCCTCAATGTATGTCATTTTTCTCCTCTGTTCTTGAAAAGTTATGTTATTTCTATGAAACCTCTTTTTAGTTTAAAGTTTATTCATTTTTACAAACATTTTATCATTATGTTTAATTATGAAGTGTACATGGAAGTAGTAATATACTTAAAAGTTGATTTTTTTTTATTCTTGGGAATTTGTCATATTTGCTAGTCACACTATTCTTCATAATTATTCATTGCTTCATAATCATCTTCATTCAGGAAAATTTTCTTTTACAGAACTAGTTTAAGATTAAATTTCAGAATGTTTTAGAACAATTGAAATTTTCTTCCAACTGTGTAACATTTTGTATAAATTTTTATAAAAATGACAGGGTTGTAAAATGTTTTGAATTAATGTATACATTTCCATGGTATTTTGATAACTACTGATCATATTGATGTTTGTATTACTATTTGTTGAATTATAAATTAGTATAAAGTTGTGTTGTAAAGTGTTAGTATATAAATACAGTCCACAATCATTTATCCGGCACATTGATTGCCAAAAACATGTAGATTTTCAAAAGTGCTGGATAACTGAATGCGATTGATTGGCTTTAAATAGCTTGCACAACAGCTTGATTATTCCATGCCCATGGATTCTCTGTCTTTTTCGAGGCTATTATAGTAGAATGAGTAAATATTAATGCTAACTTGGGGTGTTTTTGAAGGTTTTTTTTAAACGGATTCTCTGAACTCCCAGATTTTAAACAGCTTTTTCCCTAAAAATCAGTTATTTATTTTAAAATATTTTTGCTAAAATACTAATGTCAAAATCATTCAAAGCATCTAAAAGTTATTCTGCAGTTCCAAGTAGGATTCTTACCATGCCGTACTAAGCTATTAATACAATTTTTTTTCAAAAGCATGTAAAAGTTATTCTGCAGCTCCAAGTAAGAATCTTACCATGCCGTACTAAGCTATTAATAAAATTTTTTTTTCAAAAGCATGTAACAGTTATTCTGCAGCTCCAAGTAAGAATCTTACCATGCCGTACTAAGCTATTAATACAATTTTTTTTTTCAAAAGCATGTAAAAGTTATTCTGCAGTTCCAAGTAAGAATCTTACCATGCCGTACTAAGCTATTAATACAATTTTTTTTTCAAAAGCATGTAAAAGTTATTCTGCAGTTCCAAGTAAGAATCTTACCATGCCGTACTAAGCTATTAATACAATTTTTTTTCAAAAGCATGTAAAAGTTATTCTGCAGTTCCAAGTAAGAATCTTGCCATGCCGTGACTCGTTTCCTCATAAATAGCCTTGTATAGAAAGAAGACGTTGCATAAATGAGAGTGGACCGATTATTTACTTTCGTTGTAATGTGATTTCATCAAGCTTTTATTGCCATTTGTATTTAATTTTTACGAGTTCTTTTTGTGCGATTTGTTTATATGATTATTTAAGAGTTAGACTTTTCTATTATGACTTGTTCCTAGTCATGTATGAGAAAAAACATTTATGAAGATTTTTATAATGTACATAATGTAGTTGTTGCGTGCTTGTTATTGTGTGTTTGAAATTGTTAGGGTATTGTACAAAAGTGATGAAAAAGTACCAGATTGAATCAATAACTTTCTCAACTATATCGGATATTTAGAATTTATTTCAAAATATATATTTGTAATATACAAAGGTTTTATTTTGGTGTAAGGATATTTCATCAAAAATGTTTTTAGCCCTCTAAATTATTTGTACATTGCTTTGTTCAAAATCTACATTAAATTTGTATTTAAAAGATGTTTGAATACAGCATTTTTTTTAACCATTTGTCTTTGAAATAAAGTGCTATTTATGTAATAACCACTCGATATATTTAAAGCCAAAGCATTTTTTGTACTTAAGTATGCTTTTATGCTGCATTTGTTCAATATTCTTGTGTGGTTGATAAATGTAGCATGTATTTGCGAAAATACTTCTTTGCAAATGACATACTGCAGTCAATAATTGAATCACAAAAGGAAATAAGTCAAATGAAAAAACTGTAGACTTATGTTTTTTGTATTGTGAGTTATGTTAAGTAAATGTATTGTTTAAAAAATTTAACCAAACACAAATTATAATATGCTCAGTAATTTTTATTATATAATTACTACTCATCTTTGCAAGTGAAAATATTGTGTATCTTTTTTTACTTTTTCAACTTAGTTATGTTTTTTTCTATTTTGTACTTTTATTTTATATGCTTTTGCTCTATTTCTTTGTTGAGTACTTTCAAGGTTATAATAAGTTAATAAATGACAATTATAGAGAAAATTGCAGGATAATTTTCTGTTGTGTATTTTAAGTAAATCCTTTCCTTCACTCCTTTATCAAAAGGCTCTGAAATTTGTGAAAAATAAGTCTTAATTTATTCAGTAAAGTGTTACTTACTGGGGTCATGACATCACCAGAAAAAATATACTCAGGTGAAAAAAAAATCATCAAAAGTCAAATAACATGTAACATTTGGATCTACTTGTCAATACCCAATACTATAGCTCTGTCCCCTGTTACATAAACAGCTACTAGATGGTGATATCCTTTTTTTTTCTAGCACCCAATTAAATTAAGGCAATAGTAAATGATTGAAGAATGTTTTACTAGTTTAAAGGTACTTACAGCTTTCGGTATAAAACACACAATATAAATTTTCCAAATACTAAATTAGTTTTATTAAATTCTATAATTATCTAATTATTAAATAGATCAGAAAGAATTTCACAATAACAGAGGCTGCATGACATGAATTTGCGTAATTAGTCTATGCAATTTATTCAGTCTTTTTTGTGTTGATTTTTGCACGAAATGGTTGCTATTTATTTTGTGATAACATTATTGTGAGTTTTGCTTGTTTATTTTATGTCTTGATGTGTTCTTAAAAGCACAAATGAATGCCTTCATATTAAATTTTATATATTGATTCATATTTCAAGGTTTGAAATGATTTGTAAAAAAAATGAAAATAAAATGTGATATTGATTGATTTCAATTTCTGACTTCAATACTACTTAATTTATTAATGACGGCTAACATCGTCAACACCTTCAATTCTGTATGAAAACATTAATTTTAGTTTTTAAATTCGTTTTTCGCATAATAACTTAATTTGACATAAATAAATTGTTCAGGACATTGTTCTTCAATTGCTTACATACTGTTTACTTAAATTTGAAAAGAAAGTGCTTTTTCATTTGGCGATTTTTTTTATCAACTATCATTAATGAGTTAATAATTATTGGATTAAACTTTCTGTCAGTTATAGCTCAATACATTAGACCTTTTTTTCGGATGGAGGCTTGGAGTATTCTCTAATAATATAATTCATTATTTTTTTTTTGAAAAAATAATTTCATAGTAAAAGCTGAATTTTCAAAAAATGTTGTGGAAACTTGTATACTTCTGTTTTATTAAATATTCTTAAATTAAGTAACCTAAATTTTCAGAATAGAACTAGAAGTAAGCTTTTGCCCAATACAAAACAAATGGTCCAAAATACCTTGTTGTCCTTGTTCACACGTTAGATCTTTCACACAGCAAAAGCAAGCCTTCTATGACTATTTTTTTTATCATCGTAAATTGAGCATCTGTACAAAGTATAAATAACTTTTTTTTTCAAAATTTTGTCAATAAGCGTAAAAAATTAATTTTAAAATTAGGACTAATAAATTTGAATTATCTGCTTCTGTAAAACAACTTTCATTTCCTCTATATTTCTTATTTAAATAGTAAATTACATTAAATTATGTTTAATTACAAAACCAAAAACAACCCGTCAGTCAAGTCGACCTGTTTGACATCCCAAGACGTACCAATGGAAAAGAGTAATTTTAAATTTCTATTATATAATGATTTATTTCATAAAAAATATATACACGTACATTGTTATTTTTGAGTTTAAACTATAATTTAAATAATATTGGAAGGTATTTTAGCAATACAGTCAAGTACCCTATTTAGTACTCTGGTCCGATGATGAGATCGACATCCCAAACGCCCCCCCCCCCCCCCGAAGCAAACAAATTTGTCCTTTGTGCACTTGTTCGGAACTTTCAGCTACACAGATTTAACGAGCTCGTATGTCGCATTATTTTACTTTCTCCCAAACGAGGTTACCATATGTTTTTTGCTGTTGCATTATAACTCGTTTACTTTGTGGCACTTAAGCATTAATTTAAAAAAAAAAAAAGAAGTTCTAAAAGAACTAAAATAGCCAACTTTCCTGTTACTTAAATACTTACAATAAAATTCTTATCTTGAAAAAACTAGGTTCGTTACAGTAAGTGACATCAACAACCGTTTCTACATCGTTTCAGTAAGTGACATCAACAACCGTTTCTACATTAAATTTATATACATTAGAATAAATTTCACTAAACACAGCATCCAGCTATAATTTCATTTTCTTAAAGCCAATTATTTTCATTAATTTTCTATCGCAAATGAAATAAACTTTACTTATCGTCTGCATGATTTAATTATTCGTTGAACAAAAACCATAAAACTACTCCAAAATACACTTAACCCATTAAGACCCTTTCAGGTGGCCCTAATTTAAGATTATAAGACTAAAATGTTAAGAGTGTTACCGAAAAAGTTGCCTTAAACAGCATCAATGCCCTTGTGTCAGTTGAAATGTACACTATTGAATACAACGGAGCAATTTTTTAATTGAAAAGTTGATTCATTAAAAATTGCGAATTTTTTTTTAAAAGTGTCCCTAAAAAGGGACGCCAGGCTGGGGCAATGGGTTAAAATAAGAAATGTAAATTAACAGATAGGTTTGTAACAGAATCTGTCACTTAACCCGCTTCCACACACCACAGTTGTGTTTAACAGGTAAAAAGGCGCTAAACACAGCATCAATTCAAACATTTACCCGTTTAATTCGGCTATTTTCATTTATTTTATTTCGAAAATTAAATAATTATTACTTAAATCGGTTGCAAAAATTTATATTTCCAAGAATAAATATGTAATATTCCTCGCTTTTAAATAGAATGAAAACATTTTATTTCAACATAAAAAGAATCTAGTGTAATATATTTGACGTCATTTTAAATTGATCGATGTCTCTCAAATAAATTTATTTTAATTTATTGTCTAAAAGAATTAAAGTTTCTCGAGCGATTTTTGGTGATTTAGGTGACAATGGTGATTTAGTCCACTCGCACTCATATCGCTATTATTTATTTTGGAAACTAATTGTTTTATTGATTATGTTTTCTCAACAAATTTTTTCATTATTTTAATTTTTATCAAACGCTTTAATTATCATTTCTTAATAATATCAATAATTGCTTTCTTAATTAACAACTTTTTCTATTAAAAAAATTCCAATAATTATTTTAAGTAAAAGTACGCTTGCAAGTTTCAAATTACCCATTTAATAACCACGCAGTAAATGTATAGGTGCACTATCTCTCTCACTTACACTCTTGTATTTACTGCTCAGAGTTTACAGTCCCTTCCAGTCCCAATGACAATTTTACACAATCATTTTAGAATTTTTTTTTCTGATGATCGTCTATAGCCCCATTTATGATATTAAAAAGCACATCAATCGATTCTTCAAAAAAATTTCCAATAAATTTTTTTATTAATCCCTATAGATGTCAGCCCTGTTATTTTTTTTAAAATTATGATTCGAAACATGATGAGGCCGAATGGTATCACTGGGACTGAAAGGGTTTAAATGGGGGAATAAGAAAGAAAGTAGGGAAAATTATTTTAATTTCCAGAAGACACTCCACCCGGGATGGCGCTGTCTGCTGTCGATCGAATCATGACGAAGCCCTCTTTTCTGTCGCCACCAAACATTCCGCCCCTGAGAACGCCACTGAAAGGACACTGCCCTTCGCCATGGCTTGCGACAAGAAATGGTTACCCCTCGAATCCAACCCAGATGTGAGTAGCTTTTGGACTTGCATGATTTTTGTTATATATCTTGTAATGCATAGCTTCACACATTTTGGTCATTCTGTGGATTTTGAGGGTGTTTTTTTTTTAAACTTAGAAACAATAATTTACATAAAGATTAAAAATTGCTGAATTTTTTTAAAATTTAAAATAAAAACGAGTTTTTGTGTCCACTTACCTTACTATACTTACCTCATAACTAAACTACCAGAAAACTAACTAACTTACCTACTTACCTTATAACTAAAAAATATTGATAAAATTTATATGTTAATTATTGAATTTAAATGATAATTAAAATGCTAATTCTAAAGAATAAAATAAAAATACAAGAGGACAAGAATTAATTGTTGCCGAATTTTGTTTAAAACAATAACTACCATTTGATCACATGTCCTTTATACTTAATGCTTGAAAAATTAAGAAAGACCAGTTCCATAAAACCTGGCTTTTCACTGATGTACTCTTAACAACTGTGACTTGTATATTATGAAAAGTTAATTTAGCCATTCGATAACTCTCCTCACTGGTCAGCGCACCATCAGGCTATTTTAATGGAATTTTTATTCATAAATAGGATGTATTTCATAAATTTATGCATATTTAACCCCAAGAGACTGAACTTTTTCATTTTCGGAAGAATCCCCATATAGTTAAGTGGAAGTCCAAGCGATAAAAAAAAGTGTTCGAAATTTTAAACCTTAATGCTGAAATAAAAAAAAATGACTCACACGAACGCTTTCATCAATTCATGTATTCCAAGTTATTTTAAAGTACCTTTTTTAACACTTGTTGCACGGGTGTTGTTAGAATATTTTCTTTTCTTTCCGGGAGGAGGGAAAAGGGGTTCTTCATAACTTTGATTCAAAAATATAAATATTAAGCAAAAGTTCTGAGTGAAAAAAAAATATTTATATTCAGCCCTGCTGGCTACTATGCCTAACATGTTGCATAATATAGTCATAATAAATTCTTATTCGTTTTTTTTTAAATGAGGTAAACATTTTTTGTATAACTTTTTAAAACAATTAAGTGTGTGCAAAAATATGAACAATAGTAAAATATACTTGCATGAATAATTAATTTTTGTTTTTCCTATTCTAGGTAATGAATAAGGTAAGTGTGGACAGGAAAGAAAGTCTCTGAAAGGTATTGGAAGTATTGATTTCTCTTTAGAATATGTTTTGGCCGTCGCTAAGAGCCGAGAAAAATTCGTGGAAAATGTGCGTTTTGTGTTTCTAAAACACTTTGTCCATCAAGTAAACTGCCATTTGCATATTTATTCTTTTCAATACCAGTCAAGCTTATTCTACGAAAAATATACAAATTGCTTAATGAATATTATGAAGGTTCGTTAACAGTAACATAAATACATTATGTACAAAAATTTGAAAATTGAAAGTGATTTAAGTTAAGGGTAATATTTGCATTACATTTTTGTTTCCTTAATAGTATTAATAATAACTTTGAATTGCCTTACTTCCATTGTTAATTTCTTTAAATCTAAGAAGAAGTTATTTATATAAATTGCACAGTAAATTTATAGGTTATTTGATACATAATCTTATTTTTTAGGAACAAGATTGTAAGATATATTACAATATTATAAGATAAACCAATGCTATCGAATTAAATAGTAGTAAAAGTTCGTAAAAACTGTTCGGAAAAGTCAAAGTTGTGTCAAACAGACGTTTTTGTGACTTTACAGAATTTAATGATTTCAAGATGTTTAAACATAGTCCATTAGTAGTGTTAAAACAGGTCCATTTTACCTTTAGGTAGGCGGTTTCATTGCATTTCTTTTAATATTAAGGGAAAGGAGGGATCAAGTTTAAATTAAAAATTCCCAGGCATGGGTCAACTTTTGGGCTTATAGTTACAGCGAAGCAATTCTCTCCCCCTTTTTAGTTAAATAATACACCTGTTATTATAATTCATAGATATCAAATCATGTTTTTTTATGAAAAGTTTCTTTTGTAAATTGCTTCTCAAATGCCTTAAAAAAAGCAAATTTCAATTTAATTTCTAGCTTTTTTCAGTCGGATTATTCAAACATAATGGCAGGGACCTGGAAAAAATCACTGGGACTTCTTTCAGAAGATCTTTTAACGATCTATCAATTACTACAGTTATGATCTGAATCAAAGACTGACTAGTCCAGTTTTTCTCTAGTACTTATACCCAATAAATCATGCGTGACTTGTCCATCGAAACTAGCCCTGTAGTCGACAGACTGTCTCCCCACAATAGTTTTCCTTTTAATGTAGGCGGCGGAATTTCTTTTTTCCCTCTAATATAGTACCACAAACTGTAAGTCAATGACGTTGGTTTCCAGACGGTCAATCACGCCATTGATTTTCATAGGACGAAATTTGGGTGCAGAATGGAGTAACACCCAATTAACGTTTTGCACTCAACTGTTCCGGTATTTTGGCCGTACTTGTGGTTTATCATAGTGTCAATTATAGCGTTCACACTCTAAGCAAAAAATGCTACTTTAAGAATTATTAACGATTTTTAATAAATTAATGGTAATGTTACGTAATTAGAGCTTTTGCATCACAAGCGCTGTAAATTTTGATATCGACAGTAAAGTTCTTTATCGCAAAATACCACTCTTTGTGAACACATCGTTGATTAAAACGCACGTGCGATCTTTTTAAATTCGCGTATGAATGCCCAAATTGTCATAACATTGTCATTGTGGATCATGCAGAAACGTACGACGAAAATTACCGTAACTATTACCTGGGAAACTAGTCTAAAATCTTTCCAATGGGAATAAGCTTCCAATGTGAATACATGAATATGGTTAATTTAATTGTTGATAAATTCAGTCTGCTTCTAAGCCCCTCAAATGCCGTGTATAGTTTTTCTCTTTTATGTAGATATTATTTGAGGACACTTATTTATTTTGTTTTGATAATATGAAAAGCACAATGAAAATCAATATGGATTGGTTGAATTGTTAATCTTTCCTATTGAGTGCAAGGTTGTTGCTCTGGTAATATTCATTTGAAAAAATAAAAACAAATCATTTGTACAAGGGAGAGTTTTTTTTTAATTTTGTGAAAGGACTGTTTGAAATTATTAAAAAAACTGGTTTACATTACATGGGGTGAAAAAAGTATATATTCTGGATACATATTACTAAGACGGTTTTTTTTTTTGTTGGAGCTACAAAATCTGTCATTGAAAATCTTTCAACGGTATTTAATTTTTAATAACCGCGGAAAATAATTTGTTAATAGCACAACAACGGACATAATGGGAAGTAAGTACAGGGTTTAATACGTTCCTAGAACTCACAGATAAATAATGATAATATTCATTTATTGTAGAGTTTTTGTACACATAAGGAGTTATGTTTCATTTATATTTTCAAAAAATGTCTCCAGCTTGATTAAAAATCAGTTTCAAAGCGATAAAAAACTTAAATTTAAGTTCAGTTTGGCCATCATGCTCTTTTTTAACTTTTATATTTAACGGTCTAAACGAACAAAAATGTCAGATGAAGATTTTACTAATTATTGATTAACATCAGTTGTAGGTTGAATATGAAATTCAAAATGAGTACATGGGCAATTCTACCATAATTTTTAATTTTATGTCCCTTGGGCATAACTTTTTAAAAAATTAACATTTCTTTCCCATTTTTTCTTATTACACTAAAAGACTGGTCCTTTTATAATTGCAAAACGTAATTTTAAAGCAAAGAAACTCCAAAAAAATTTTAGAACACAAAACAAAGCAGAAAAGTCCTTACCATCATGTGTCCCGAATGTCAAATTTTAAGTTTAGGGCTCAATCTAATACTCTTTTTAGCTAAAAATTACATTCATTTGGATTTTAAATTGAACTAATACTGTAGCTTAACGATTTCCTTCCATTGAATTTCGGCTTTTAACATTTATAATGCGTTTTTCTGGTCTCCTAACTTTGTCCCTGGGTTTTGGTACATTCACTGACCTCATTCCTAAAGTGGTGAAGAGAGGCACTGGATTGAGCTACAGTGATTCTTCAAACATGCAAACTGTATTGCAGAAAACTGACATTTCACTTACTAGCCACATATTTTTGCTAAAATTCACCAATAAGCCCAAAATTTTAAAAAACTCACTGAAATTGGCTGCGAGGCTTTATTGCTTTCCTTACAGTCTCACAGATTTAAGGTTAATTTTTGCTTGATAATTGATTTTTTTTTCTTTAAATATGTTTAAGTGGAGTACAAGAAGTAAAAAAATCCATTTTTATTAAACTGGAGTTAGTTTCAACACAAGAAAGACCGGAAAACAGCGTGAATGTCCTTTCCTTCCGTTCCTGACCTTCCGTTCCCTACCGTCGTAATGATCTAGGGATGGAAAACCGAAATCAGTTTTTGACTAACCGGTTTTTTGCGATTTCGGTTTCATTGAAGAACAGTTAGTTTCGTAAGGCCGGTTTAGACCGGTTTCTTTAGAATCGGTGTTTTTAAAAAACCGCCGTCCCTTATTATAATTTTTTTGTTTTTTACAAATGAGCTTTGCTGAACTTTTTTTCGTAATTCTAGAACCCTTATAAACCTTTTGATAAACATTTAAAGTGATTTTGGAAAAATAAATTTTACAAGTGTTTAATACCTGAAATTATAAATTATGGTAGGCCCACATACTTTCCTTACAGTTCCTTTCTCAAGTTGGTGTTCCCGAAGATTTTACACTGCTGGATGTCATCGATCTGGATGATGAGCCACACTACAATTTACCAACGAAGGTTAAGGCAGTTCTGCTGCTTTTCCCAACCGGAGAACAGGTGAGTATAGAGCTATTGGCTCTAGGTTACCTTGTCTATCTTGAGTGCGAGCCTCGAAAGTATTTTCCTCCCCCATTCCGCCTGCGGTTTTCTTCGAAACGGCGGGAGCGTGTTTCTCCCCCACCTTACTTGGATTTGAACTGTTCGGATTGTTAGCCTCACTACAGAACCTCGAACGCGTTAGGTTTAGAAAAGCGATGCTCCCTTCCCTCCGTTTCCCAGAAAACCTAGCGAAGGGGTGGAAGACGAAAGTCTTTTCGAGGCCCACATAGTAAATAGACGAGGTATAACATGCTCAGATCTATTAAAACTCAGACTGCAATCACAACCAATTTTGGTTTGGGGTTCCTTTACGAAAAATGGTGCGTATATGATAGCCATTAATGATGGTCCTCGTTTACTAATGTATCTAGTTTTGGCTAAAATTTTGTTGGCTTCCTTATTAACAATCTATCAAAACAATCACCGTTAGGTAAATTTCTAAGTCAAAGTCGAGCAAAAACATATAGGTGTGTAAGATTTTTTTTTAAATTTACTAATATTTGAGAATTTACGGCATTTATCAATCGAAATTAAAATTTCGGGGCCCAAGGACCGGATCTAACAGGCCTAATGGAAGATCAGGCCCTATATACTACTATTATATACTGAGTGATTAAGTTAGTGCAAATCAGCAAATTTTTTTTTTCACTAATTCATCGATGCAGAGCAGGTAAAAAAGAGCACTATAGTAAAAAGAAACAGCAGTGTGTGTCTGCAACATGAATAGCTGAATGTGAAAAAAAAAATCTGTTTCTGACTTAAACAATACCTGGTTAAACTGTATTAAAAAGATTTTTAAAATTTGTATTTGTAATGTACATTAGCTGCTTTTGTATCTGTACTGTCCATCAGTTGTAATTGTATTTGCAATGTACATAAGTGTAACTTTTTTATAGCTTTCCGTAAACTTTTATTTGAGTTTTAGCATTCTAAGTAAGGTCGTATGTCCAAGTATTTTACAAACTGTGTAAACACAATTTAAAGATTTAAATTTCAGTAACGCATTTGATGAGAAATTGAAATAATAAAGCTTTTATGTAAACAACACCTTTCCAAATGTTTTAAAATTTAGGTAAAACATACTAAATGATTTAACTAGTATTTTAAGACAAAAAAAAAAATTATAATTTATATTTTCAGTGAATTTGAGTTCCCTTAATACATATTTATTTTTTAAAAAAAGTAAACCTAAACTTTTCGATTATTTTCGGTTTCTGCATTTGGTGGGCAAATAAATATTGTGCTCGAGTAAAGCTTTGTAAAAACTTTCGTTCATATTTCAATGGCTTCTCCCTACTTAAGAAGTTTTGGAGATGTGCGTACATTTTATTATTACGGCTTCACTATCCGTGAAAAAGTTTGAAGGTGTATATCTCTTTAAGTTTCCTTATTTACTTTTCTGACAGCATATATTATTTGACCAGACAGTGACCTACAATCAGAAAAAATAAAATCTGAATGATGAAGTGATTAATTGAGATTTCCAAAAGTTTTTGCCTGAAAATTAATTGAAAGATATAAATGGAATTTATTTCGCATATTTTTGTTATTATATTCCAAAAACTTAAAATATGCATTTGCTTTCACTGTGAGTCGTGTGGATAACATTGGAAAAAAAACATTATTTACTATCATGTTAACATACTTTTTAAAAAATAAAACATTTTCTAATGTAATTTTCTTTGAGACTTAGACCCGGGAGAGACGTAGTGAGGAATTGCAGAGATTGTTATTGATATAAAAATTTGATTCGGGATGAGGTCAACACGTAGCAGAAATACCATTTGTCTCGTCTCCAACTCCCAGTTTTAATTAATAACTAAACACATGAATGGTGTTAAATAATGTTATTTAGGCTAAAATCTTTCGCGAAATTGCACACCATAAACTTTTCAAAAGTTTCATGAAGATTGGATAATTTGTTTTGTGTAATGTATAAAAGACAAACATAAATTCTTTTTCAGGGCTTGATTTACCATAAGGCCCTAAAATTTTGTTGTTTAATATGCTAAATGAAGAAGACCCCCAAAATTTCAGTAAATTTTACAATTTTTCAGGGATTCAACTTTGTTTGACTTTTATGCAGACAATGGCCTAACGTGATTGTTTGTTCGATGTTTTAAGGAAACTGATAAAATGCATTATTAAAAATTTTGTGCTTTCTTTCACCTTAATAATGGTTCTGAGTAAAGCACGTCCACTATAAGAATGAGACAATTCGATTGGCTAAGATAATGCAAGAAATTTATAACATGCAAATTGTTACACTACCAGCAGAAAGTACAACTCTCAAACTTTAAAATAAGGTATTATTTGGATTGTTGGTGCAGCAAGATTCGCTATGCCAGCTCATTTATCGAATGCTATTCGAAAATAAATTGTACAATTCTGTAATTTTGATGGCAGAAGATTCACGAATATAGTCTTTAAACATTTTAAAAGGCAAAAAATTGTCAAAAACAACTATATATCGTCTTTTAATACAGTACGATGAACTAGGAAAGATCAAAATTTCTTGAAACCTGCAAGCCAGCAAGCAAAACATTTTTAACAGTGTGGTGGCTAACACTACGATACATGGGCCAGCGAGCACCATTATTATGGTATGGGCTATTATATAAAAATCCGTAAACTGGCCCTCAAAATTTGCTGTGAATATAGCCCGAGTTATCCTAGATCCGGCTCTGTTCTTTTCTATATATACAGACTACAGGGTGAGGCAAACAAAACCGGCCCCGGTCTACAGATGGGAATACGTTGAAATGCTTGGCGAGAAAAACTCTTGAAGCCGCCTGAAACCTGTTTTTGCATTGGTTGGATCGGATTCTCTTCACATTAGAGCTACTCATAAGCTAGTGGCGAGTTCAGATCTTAGTTCGCATTGTATGAAGACGTCCCATAATGCAAATTTTGTGTCTTGCAATCAATTTAGAATGTTTTGTATTACCAAAAACAAAAAGGTCCGATTCTCTAGGATAAATAACAACCGAAACAATCAAATAATCACTAAATCTTGATCAGCTCTACTAACCTTGTTTATATTCCATTTCAACTAGCTTCTAAAAGCGTAGCGTAGTTGCTGGCAAATAAGTCGCCAAGCGTTTGTTTGGGCTTAATATTGAAGCGATCAATAGCTTCAGTAAGCAAACCTGTTTTTGAATTGGTTTTAGACTTGGCAACATTTCTGTCGTATTCTTATCTCCACCTCGGGGCCGGTTTTGTTTGCCCCTCACCCTGTATTATTGTCACATCTTTTAACTGCAATGAAGTATTCCTATTATTTATGGTAGCACGAGGCGTTCGTGGCGAGCGAGCAGGAGAGCATCGAGTCCGAGGGACAGGTGGTGTCGGACCGCGTCTACTTCATGAAGGTGGATGCCAACAACGCCAGTGGCACAGTCTCCCTCATACACGCGGTCGCCAACGCAGACGACGAGGTGCAACTGGGTGAGTCACGCCAACAGACAAAAATAAGGATCCCCGTGTACACTGTGAAAAAATTCAGGAACGTTATTGGGAAATAATGGGCAGCTGAGCTGCCCAATTTTTACCCAGTAATGTTCCTGGAATATATCAGTAACCTTCCCCAAAAACATAGAAACAATCCCACTTAGAGCCAGTAACTTCTCTGGAAAATACCTGGAACCTTTCTGGAAAATAACTGGAACTTTTCTGGAAAATACCAGGAACCTTTCTAAAAAATGTCTGAAACCGTTCGGGAAACTGAGCGGGCACCCAACGGAACTTCGAGCGACATCGTATGCTGACGCCGTCGGGACTTTGGACTCCATAGATTAAACGAGCACGTCTGTCCCCGTTTACTCGGACCCATCCGTCACGGATTGGATTTTCTAATCTTTCCCAGTGCAGATATCCGATTTAAAGGATAGCCGGCAGTAGGTGGGATTCGAACCCCCGCACTCTTTGGAAGGCTGAATTCTGAGGCGGATGCCTTAACCACTCGGCCACGGACGGGCCTGTCATGAACTTAATTATACCAACAACGTTACAGAACAACTGATTTTGAGCTAGGCGGCGGTTCATAGCAAACGTTGCCAGATTTGAAAGGGAAAACCTGAAAATCCCAGGAACTTATCACGAAGCGATGGATACTTGAAAAAGCCAGAAACGTTCCTGGTATATATACGGAAACTTAAGGAAATTTTTTACAGTGTAGCTCTTACTTACTTATACCTCTTTCACTCCAACATGGAGCATGGGGCCTGCGTCATGGTCCGCCACCTCACCCTGTTGGCTGCAATGGTCGTAATATCTCCCCATGACTTGTTAAGTTCTTTCACTTCGTTGGTAAGTGTTCGACGCCACGTTGTTTTTGGCTTCTTCACACTCAGGATTCATATTAACTGCATGCGTCATATCAGAGAGAGAATTCTTTTTTACGGGGTGGGGTTGTTAGCCCAACCCCCAACCTGTTCCTCTTGGTCTGGTGTCTCTCCTCCGACCTGTCTGGCATGGGTGACCCTGCCAGTAGCTAAACGACCGCCGGCATAGCTCTCGGGATCAACAACACACGCAAGCCACCATACTACAACAAAGTAAGAACACCTTCGCGGGGCGTGTAGATCTAGTGTGAGGTTAATTTAACCAAACCCCTTCGTCAAAAGCTACCGGTCACGAGAACACTGGGATAAACATGGTCGTTAAATCTATGGAGTCGAAAAATCCGACGGCGTTCGTTAACGTACGGCGTCGCACGAAAATAAATTTCTAAAAATCATGATTGAATTTCATAAAAAATGGCCTTCTTTATGCTTTTGAAATTGGTATTAAATTTTCCATTTTTTAATGATTGATGCACTTCGGATTTGAGTTTTTATTTTTGTTTCATAGATTTTCAATAACTTTTAATGACGTATCTCACTTGTCTGTAGCATTTGTAGATTGGGCTATGAAAAAGGGTAACAAAGCCGTTATAAAAGCTTCTTTTAAGTTATAAACGTAGTATGAAAGCTAAAATTTATAACTTTCCCGGTATGAAGAGAAATATGGGAGCCTTACATTAATCACATCTTGTACTATAAATTATACCCCAATACATTAATAATAATGTATTGGGGTATAAAATAAAAAAAAGTTGTACAAAGCCAAAGACTCCTTGAAGGGCAGCTAAGGCCCTTACATAGGTACAGAATTTACGAAAACAAAAATTGTGCAGAACGAAGAGTAAACGAAAATAAAAATGAGTGATGCAATATATAATACACAAAGAGGAAAATTTGGACAACCAGCCATCGAAAAGAAAAAACTGTACAGATTTTAGCAGTGAATAAAAGAAGTTTTCTAAATTAGTAATACCAACATTCATTACAAGGATCTTCGAATTTTTCTTAAAAACTCTTAGACTGTTAAATTTCTGGATAGGAACTGGTAATTATTTTGAACTAGAACAGGATAGGAACTAGAATGAAGTATTTAGGAGCCAAAAATTGGAAGTTTTTTTTTCTCCAAAAACGTCTTTATTGGGTCTTGGAATTAAAAAAATATTATTAGGTCTACGTGCTGAAATATTCGACAATTTTGTAAAGCTATCTGGATTTTCATACACAATAATATATAATTTATTAAAAAAAGGTATGTCTCAAAGGCAAAATATTTGAAGACTGGAGTCATAGGGTATGGAGAGTATTATTGCTAGAATTATATGATAAAAATCTGACAAATTTGTTATGCATTCAAAGGTTTAATATTTGAACGATTTTTTTTAAACTTTGTTTTAAAATAATAAAAATTGTATAAGATAAATCTCAATTTTTTAGAAATCTGTAAAACGGAACTTTTGAACTTTAGATTTTCATCGATTTGAATACACAGATATATTTTATAGTAGAAACACGCTTTAGACTTGCACAAGTACATGAAATATCAAATTTACAATTATTGCTATGAGAGCAAATTGAGAGTTTTCCTATTTTTATTTGGCATTAGATTAAAAATACATAAACCTAGTTTTCTTAATATTTCTACTAATTATCAAGTTACTTAGAAACCATTCTCTTATTAAAATTAAATCTATATTGATAAGCTTATTTTATGTGTCAAGGTCTGAATGGGAATATAACAACAAAGTGGTCATCAGCGTAGCTTAAAATTTTACCCTTTATATTGAGATTAAACAAATCGTTTACATAAATGAGAAAATGATATGAACCCAAAATGGATCTCAATTGTATCGATTTTAATGATTGAAAAGAAAATGTTTGGGAAAATCTTGAAACCCTGACTGTGTACGAAAAACTTATGTTTAACCCTCTTATGCATACTGTTACCGTTTGGTAACAAGTAACATAATCCACTTTATTCTATTAAATTAGAGCTCCTCCAAGACAAATCTGTGTTTTTTTCATCTATTACATTCAATTTTAAAGTTTTAGTTACTAATAATCCTCATAGATGACAGTAGTAAAAGTGTATTCAAAATTAAAGAGTCAGGTTATTAACTTTTGTGAAATTACTTTTTTGGCAGTATTCAAAGAATAATAATAATAGTACTAAATACTAATAAATTGTTTTGAAAAATTAAACATAGTTAAAAAAGGTTATTTTGAAATATTTTTAGTAGTTTTCTAGTCATTATTATCAGAATTGGAATTTTGCAGTTGGTTTTTGTCATATAGAAAAATTTAAAAAATTGAAATTATTTAAATTCTAATGCAGTTATTTTTTTTTAGTATTTTTCCCATAATGTGTGAGTATTAAAGATACATATATATTTTTTGGGATGAAAGTAAAAATTCATGCATTAGAGGGTTAATTGTTTGCACTCCATCAACATTAAAACCTAAATAAAATTGATCTATAATTCTCATGTGGTGTTAAAACTTTCTATCCATTTTGAATAATATCCATAATAATTTTTTTTTCGTTTTTTAACAGAATTTTAAAGCTTTCAAATGTAACCGTAGAATAGACCAAATGTCACCGGTTGTTGGCCTAGATTTCCCACAGAGATTAGGGGAGAGTGTTGTACCTTGGGACAATTTTTACATTTTAATTTTTTTCTTCGATAATTATTGTCAAAATAAAAATTTCAAGGCAGCATTTCAACACACCAATATATTCCTCTATAATATATTTTTTTAAATTCTGGCAGCTTGAAATTAAAAAATTGCCATTCATTTAAAGTAGAGAGGATAAACTGTCCCAAGGTACAACATGATGTTGTACCTTGGGACATGCTTTATAATTCAGTCAATAGTCATACACTTGAACTAATTTGTGTCAGGAAACAAACTTTCTTTCAAAATATATCAGAAAATGTGCTCTTTAGAACATTTCATCACACGGAAGGAAAAAGATTTATCAGGTGTTGCCAGAATCATATTTTCAAACTTCAATCATTATAAAATGTATCCAAAACAAAGCTGAGTTGTATTTTACATGTTTTGTGGAATTGCTCTTAAAATAAATAATAAAGATATTTTTATTTATCCAAATTATTAAGAATTTAATCAAATTATTAATACTGTCCCAAGGTACAACACACTACATGGTTTAAATAAAAGCAAGATAATGGCCAATCCAAATGCATTTTCATTATTTCCTCATAACCAAAATATTTTAAAATCTTCTCTTTTATGAAGAAAATAAAATGCAGTTGACTCTTTGTAAGAGTACTAAGGTAAAAAATTAAATTAGAATGAGAAAAATATTTACTTTGGGGTAATGAAATATTATTTTTTGTCACCAATTCATCAATTCAATGATGCTAGTGTTAAATTTTATTATGATGATGTCTGTTGGTTAAGGCTACTATTAGAAATAAACAATGTATGAATATTGCCAATAGATTCTTAGAAATTGTCAGCGTCCCAAGGTACAAGCGTCCCAAGGTACAACACTCTCCCCTACACGTCAATGGAAAACATAGTTCCCGCGGTTACTTAGGTTACTCATCAATGAAAAACATAGTTCTCGCCAAAACAAATGATGCGAAAATATCAGACAACCTTCAGTATTTCCAGTTTCCATCGTTTTCGATTTTTAACGTTTTTATTTTTAGCGAACAATTTGTTAATGTATGGGGATCAATGTATCATTTTTTTAGAAATATTTCGCTTGAAAAAGTAGGTCAAACATCTATTCATTGACTCCAAAAAGTTAAGAAATCAACTTTTTTTTGTCTTGAATTTAAAAAGCATTGTTTGTTTTGGTTCAGAGTATTTTTGTTAAGATTTTAAGAGGATAGGAGGCTGGAAAATTAGATTAATACCTTTCAAAAATTAAAAGCATTTTTGAGTATGCTATTTCGAAATAAGGTATCACCATTATTTAAAAAATTGAAACAACATCAACTTTATATTGGTAAATTTTTAATTATAAAACATACAACATGATTCAATAAAGTAACTTATTTTATTAATTGTAGCAAAAATTGTTTTATTAGCAAAATTATGTGAACCATATAAAATGCTGCAAAGATATAGAATATTTGCCGCATATTTTCAGAGCGTTCTGATGTGTTTAAGATTTGAGCATTCTGATGTGTTAAGATGGTAATCTTTATAACTACCGAGAAACACAAAGTGGATTCGTTGGCCTCAAATAGAGATACTAATGTTCAATAGAGGTTTCCGTTTTGGACTCAGATTGAATTTTTAACTGAGAGCTCGGGTTTACGGGTAATGTAATATGACATCAATTTTTTTTCAGTGCACAAACGATTATCCGTGAGACGATTTCGGCGATGAACTTTAGGCTAACATCACAACCAAGCTTAGTATACTCGGTTATTGAACACGGTATGATAAAATACTGAGCGAACCAATAACTCGTATACGAAACCGGGTGGTGGCGACTGGAGACGGAAGCACTGACCACTACACCCTCACGGTCACAATATAATAATCGAATAAATTGATTTTTTTAATGTTATATTTTCTAAGAAATACCACACTCTCAGAAATAACACTTTCATTTTTGACGATTCCTGAATCCTCAAGCCTCATTTCGTTAATTTTGAGGATTGTTTCGTCAAACTATCACGTGACTTTTGAGTAAACGCGAATCCTCACTTTTACGATCGTGATTTGACGATTCTGTATCTTGATTTTGAGGAAACTGAATCTCATTGTTGTACTCACATGCTCAAAAATGACGAAATATTTCTTTTGATTAGACGATATTCAAATCCTCATAAAAATGACGATTCAAATTTCCTCACTTTGAGGAAACGAAAACTCGGAGCATTTGCCAGTCACGGAATCGTCAAAATTAAGGAAAATTTCGTCGTTTTTGAGCATTCATTTTTTAGAGTGCATGTGAGTGAAATATGTAAGGATGCTCAAATTGATGCGGCAGACTCAACTCTTTCTCAACCTCACCGAGTCAGCCAGAATCAGTATAAAAGTACCATAGTAGCTTTTACTCCAATAACCCTGAAAGGGAAGAAACAGTTTGTAATAATTGCCGTGAAATATGGTGGACACGGCAGGTTAGATGGACACGGACCATCGGAGAAGTGGGTTTAATTTATGACTTTGAAAGGCCGCGTCTCTTCGATTTTCGGGATCGATGTTCAGTTTGGAGACATTCGAGTGGATAACCGAGGACATTTGAACCTGTCCAATGAATGGGAAGATCATATTTTATCACTGTACCTGGAAATTTTTTCTTGACTTCACCAGAATAATGGTTTTTAGTAGTTGCACACAACTGCTCTGTAGTGAAATGGTACTCGGTTGAACCATTTTTAGCTTTTAGAGACAAAAATCTGAGGAATAGTTCAACCGAATATATACTTAATCAATAAACATTTTGAAACATTTCACCACTCAGCCGTTGCAGTTACTATGAATCAAATATTTAAAAAAATCAAGTCGAAGGCCAAACTTTACCCCGGGGAAGTATTTAGTTAGTAGAGACACTGGTCACTATGTTCAGTTCTCAATTATCTCTATTGGTCCAGAAAGCTCTATTTGCGATAAACTTCCTCGGACTAGAAATGGAAGAGTTCGCCAATTGTGATAACTGTGTGATTTTACGTGGTAGCAAAATAGATGAACCTTTATGCAGCTACATCTTATGAGAGACTCGGAAATATGCCTATAAATCTAAAAGATAAGATTACGTATAAAGAAGATAAGTTTGAACTCGTTCACAGTTGTTGATAGCTGTGCGATATTTTATGTATTACATCCATGCTTAATCTGTTTACGAAATATTAACATTTATAACTGTAATATTAATAAAGCGACAGATAACATATAGAAATTTTGGTTTTAACAAAAAGTTTTCAGCTCACATGTTCTGATAATTTACCACAAGCGTTTACTATACAGAGCGCTTAGCAACAACACATATTTTCAGAAAAGGTACGTTAATTATTCTAAGAAAACAATAATGGGATGATATGCCCCTTAGAAGGGCGCGATATTTAAAAAATACGTAAACAATATTATTGGGAAGTTCGGTTTTATTTAGAAATAATTTTTTGCTGTTAAGGTGTCTTACAGATGATGCCTAAATGCTCAATAAGTCCAAGTATTATTTTTTTTATTGCAGAAAGGAATTTTATATTGTTGTGTCTTGGAATTCCCTTAATCTCACCCCAACCAAAATGATGCGTCACTGAAACTATTTTTTACAATTTCATTATTTTAGACCTATACATAGTCGTTAAGTTTGTTGTTATATTCCCCTTCTAAGTGCGTTATATTAAATAAAATGAAAGAATCAAGCAAGCATGCAAGCTTGTTGATGTGACATTGTCTTCCTATTATCTTGTAAAAAAGTGAAATGCCTTTTTTCGGTAAACAAGGAGTTTTCTTTTGTGTCCGGGATTTATTTACTTCTACTCCAGTGCATATCTTGAGTCACTTTCAGTTTCGCTACGCAAGAATGGCCACTTAAAAGTGGTGGGGACAGTGTAAGTTTTGAATAAAGTAAGTATCTAAGATAAAGTTTAAAATAAAAAGCATTTTGGAGACAAAAAAGAAATAATAATAAACTTTCATTAGAAAAAAATATCTAAGAAAAAACTAGTTTCGTTAAAAGCAAGTCCGAGAAACTGATATTTTTGTTCCTGTCTTTTATACATATATAAAGTGAAGGGTTTTATTGTACTGAATAGGCTCATATAAACTACTCCATTGCATTTTAAAGCATGAGCTAAGATCGGTTTACGATTCGAGTAAATTATGGTACAGTTTCTTAGAATTTTCCATAATGCATTAAAAAAAAAAACATAGTATTTTAAAGCTAAACTATATTTACCTACAACCATTTGGGGTTCATTCGTACTCTTGGATTTATATTGGTTAAAAAGTGTGTGTTAGTTTATAATTATTATAATGAAATGAAATAATAATTGAATTCGTTACGTTTATGACGGAAAAAGTGGAAGATATTATAATTTTTCAGTCCGTTTGTACATTTGTCACCCACTTTCATAGCCAAAACTACAAATAATGCAGACAAGTGTGATATGCCAAAAAATTCAGTGCATCAAAATTAGAGACATGGAAAATCTCAGAAAAAAATCGAATTCAATGTACTTCAACTGTTTAAAAAAATGAATTTTATTTTAATTTGTTTTAAAAACTTGGCTATACTTATGATTATCGACGTGCTTATTGGCTTTTAATACTGGTTTAAAAACACTTGAGTATTTGGTTTTACGATCCTCCATCCTCAAGCAAAATATTAAAATATCACTGTGTGCGGTCTTTCAAATTAGAACAAAATATCTAATGAAATTTTAAGTCAAAATACATATAATTTAAACAAAATAGAATGCTATTGAGTAAAGTTTAGTTAACTTGAAATGTTTGATTTTTACTTTTATTTGAACATCTCTTTTCCTCTTGCTTCCGAAAACAAGCCTTTTCTTAGTTAGTGTTAATATGACTCGCTTGTTATTTTAGGTGACGATTCCACTCTCAAGGAATTTCTGGAACGAACTGCAGACATGTCACCAGAAGAGCGGGGACAGGAGCTAGAAATGGATGAGGTAAGATTATAATTAATAAGCATTACGTTTACAGTTTTAAAGGAAGTCAAATGTACTATCACATTTTATAAAGCTTTATATTATTTGAGAATCAGTTGTAACTCTCTGTTAACCATACATAGACAAATTGTCAGTTTGTAAAATTAATTGATGGATAAAAATATTTTATTTTCAGAATCTATGTAGTATGCATGAATCTCTTTCCAAAGAAGGACAAACAGAGGTAAAAGGTTTTGCAAATTTCGAGTTTTAAATTTTTCATTAAAATGGCACATACGGTTGTATACGGTTGCTTGGAACAGTTATTTTTTCAACTTGAGGCCAGCTTTTTTTATAATATTTATTAGGGGTAGGGAAAATGAGAAGAGTATAGTTTTTTTTTTAATATTTACTTTCACCCATAGCGCTAATCTTAATAGTATAAGAAATAAGGAAACAAAAGAGGATATTGAGAGCTATATAGAGATTATTTTTCTAGTGCAGTGACAAATAGCTTTTTTTTCATTGTAAAAATTTGCGTTTTGGGGTGAGGTATATACATATTTATTCCAGCTTGTGTGCTTGATCAGAGACCTCTTTATAAGCTTTCGTCAAGTAAGACAGACACAGAAAGAATTTTTTCTGTCACAGAGAAAGGAGGTACACCCAGGGTGGAGGAGGGAATCGAACCCGCAACGGCAGACTGCTGGCGTAATAGTCCAAACCACTCGGCCATCTGGGCCCCGACGTTTTGTTAAATAACACTATTATGTTTTTGTGAATATTGGATTATTTTGCTTTAGATTTGTAACAGCAGACACTTTAGACCATCACTTTGCAAGACATCCAATAAAATTTGACAGGTAGACACACACTTTTGAAATGCAACAACTATCATAAAATTCATGTTTGCACTCATGTATGTAATAGAATAACATCTATTACACATCAGAGCATAATTCTTATTTAGTTGATCTAGAAATGAAGGAATATTGAACGTCCAAAGACTAGTTTATTGTAAAGAAATCGCACTTTTTAATTCGACTCCAACATGCAAGGTTGTGTGTTCTCTTTGACGAGCCAGGCTACGGCTTCGGACTACGTCCCGTTAAATGCTTTAAATGATTTCTTTCAATTAACTACTCTTTGGACGTCCAATATTCCTTCATTTCTAGATCAACTAAATAAGAATTATGCTCTCATGTGTAATAGATGTAATTCTATTACATGCATTCAATATTTTTCGTCATGTATCATGCTTGCACATATCGAGTGTCACTTCTGACAACTATGCGATGCGCTTCATAAAATGAGAACGGCATGAGGATAGGACATAAAGATCTCTTGTAATTTCTTGTAAAAAACAGTTCATTTCAGTTTGAAACCATATGATATAGAAACTACCTTCACGTGACGCCATACTAGTTGTTACTTAGATGTGCTTGGAAAATGTGTAAGGCTTTAAAAATCGTTACGGTTATAAACCAGGTCAGCGCATGCCTTAATCTTTAAACTGGTAGCTGGTTGCCCAGTATTCTACGGAATATTTTATTCGGTGTAGCTAGAATGTAGTCTAGCCAGCACTCCACCAAATATTTCCTCTGTGATGGTACTATCCTGTGGTTCTCTCCGTAGCTAGTCTACGGGGTACAACGAGTGGAAGGTAAATGGCGTTTTGGGTCGAAGAAGAATCGTAGGGCTAAAGTAAGTAAGCTGCCATGCTAGGATATTTGTAGGAAGTCACTGCACGCGACGGGGTCTTGTTGCATCCTCTGAGTCACCTCTCACCACAATTCTGTTATAACGTATTTTATCAATGGCACATTTTCATGCCACAGACACGTACTGATAATTAGTTGTAGCACGTCTTATACTGTTACAAATTTTGTGTTTGGTTTCACCATAATAATGGTTCCTATGGTAGCTGCAACAATCATATTTTCTGTATTCTGTTGAATCATTTTATTTTTTAAGTTTGGGAACAAAAACTTTAAAAATTGTGAAACAGAATACTGAAAATCAAATGAAAAATTTCACCACACAGCCATTGCATCAGCTACTAAGAAAAATGTTTTTAGGGAAACTAATCGCCAAATTTTTAGAGTTGTATACAAATTTTAGCTTATTTGAAGGCATGAATTCTTTGTTATCAAAATAAAAATAAGCTCTTGACTCCTGAAAAATTGACTATGGTTGCCTGACTATTTCGAATAATTGTTATTATTAGACAGCAAATAACAGTATCACATAGTTTTTAGTGTCGGTATATACTTATAATTGAATGTTTGACAGTTATATATGTTTAAACCCAATACAGTTAAATTTACTTATAGATATATTTACCACTACTTCGACTTATATACGTGAAAAAAAAACATAATTTATTAAATCTGAAATCCGGGTACCAAAAATAATAAATATAGAAATGTAATGTAAATCATTGAAGACAGGTTTATGTGACTGAGAAACTTATAGATGACCTTGTACTAAATAGCATAACTAGCGGAATTTTTTCATCAAGTTATTATTACTTATATTTAAAATATATATCCTTGTAGGCACCGGCACCAGATGAAGAGACTAACCTCCATTTCATAACATTTGTAAACGTTGACGAACAACTTTATGAATTAGGTAACAATATTTTCAATTTGAATTTTAAAAACTACTAAAATTTTTTTATGTGGCTAATTAAGCTTACAAATTACATAAAAACGATTTTATGTACTTTTGCATAATCGAAGTATCGTATACATCGAAGTTATGCATTATATTTGGACAGAATTCACTAAGCACGTACACAACTTTTGTTTTGAGTTAGACCTTAAAGCATAGTAAGCTATAGATGTTGTGAGGTTGGGTATTATTTTAATTACTGTCCAGTAGATGGCAGCACCACATTTTGGATTGAAGAAGATTTCTCGACGTTTGACATTTGTTTCCCTTTAATCTCAATAGATGGCAGTCAAAAGGTTGTCCATGTTCGATAATAGTTAAAATCATAATTATACATATATTGAATTTTTTCTTTGTTTCAAAAAACCGATAATATTTTGTCTATATTTTTAATTAAACCTTCACAATTAATTTAAACTTAGTTAAATGAACAAATATTTAAATCTTGTAACTTAAGTATGTACTGAGTGTTATAAGTTACTTTTCATTCAAAACCATTTAAATTTACAATTCAAACTCTTTCTTAATTAAAAGCACTTACTCATGTTTTTTTTATAGATGCTCGTAAAAATTTCCCAATAAACCATGGTTCAACTAGTATGGAAACTTTACTAAAAGTAAGTACTTTAAAAATTAAAAAAATTACAATTAATACAAAGTACACAAACTATAAATGAAAATTATACTTAGAAGTATTTTTAGGTTATTTATTTGGATTTCGATTGCCCAAAAATATTATATTATTATTTCCAACTAATAACTCTTTTTGAAATGGAATTCAAGGAATGAAATGTAAATTACCCTATTTTTATTCTAAAATGTGAATCGACCGCACAGAAGCCTTTTCCAACAGTAATCTATTTGTTGTTTTTGTAAAGTCAATTTTCGCAAAAGATTATTAATAATAATTTAATATAATAATTTAGTTGTAAACAATGCGTTTAAATAACAGTTAATGTACAACTACTATTCATTCCTTGAAAACTTTTTAAGAAATTTAGCTTATGTAAGATATTAAATCAGTGCCCTTTCCAGGTTTCAAATTGTTATTATACCACAGTCAAATTAAAAACAACCTATTTCCATATAAAATTGATTATACGTGCTCAACAATTTTATAGCCTATTAGAGCTATTATGCTTTTAGGATCCCATTATCCTTTTTATAGACCACAATAACTTTTGAGGCCCAAGATCGTTTTTATAGTCGATAATTTTAGATTGACTATCATAAGTTACTCGTAGGTAATAAAATAACTAGTATATAATATTCGGAATGAAAAGCAACTGCTTTAACGGAATATATTTTTTTGCTATTGAATACTGATTAGTATAATGCAGTGAAAAACATTGAAAAAGTTATTGTTTAATATCATTCCCATAAAAATTTTGTCCTTTGCCCGTACCAATTTATTTCGGGTCTGCCTTAAAAAAAAATTGTGTTGCCATTACAGTGTTGTGTATAATATAGTTATAATATGCACAGTAGTAATGTAACTATATTAGTATATAATTATAAAATTAGCTACAATATAACCATACTGCTACTAATTATAATGTAACTAATTATTATTTGGTATTATTAAACATTGGGGGTTCCGCGTGACATATGCCTGGCACCCCAGAGCCCTGGGTCACGAAAGCTGAAATGGGTGCGGCAGGCCTAGGTCCAGTAGTAATGGGTTGTTGTGCCGGGGAGTTTAGTTGGTTTTCAATTATTATTTAGTAATATAATTACTATTAATATAATTATATTATTAGTAGTAATGTAACTATAATTATACACAGCCAATACAGCCTATATGTTTAATATACCTATAAAAATTAAATAATGATATTTTAACATTGGATTGGCACTCTTTTAAAATGTATATTTCAAAAAAAAACAAAATTTAAACAAATTTCTTTAACAAAAGAGTAAAACGGTAAATTCGTCTATATTTTTGGCACACACATTTTCTCTGCCACATTTCTCCGGCTGTATTGAATATTTTTGCAAACGTTTTTTTTTTTTTTTTTTTTTGTATAATGTGTGTAGATAACTTACAGAGGTCTCGATAATCCCACTTTTTTAAATTGCTTTGAATACTTTTTGTAAAATTATTTATTCAAAAATTTTTTTTTAAAAATTTCAGACCAATTTCAAAAAGTGTAATTGTCGGGACCTGTAAGTCAGTTACACTCTAAAAAATAACACTTTCAATTTTGACGATTCATGAATCCTCAAGCCTCATTTCGTTAATTTTGAGGATTGCTTCGTCAAACTATCACGTAACTTTTGAGTAAACGCGAATCCTCACTTTTACGATCTTGATTTGACGATTTTGTATCTTGATTTTGAGGAAACTGAATATCATTGTTGTACTAACAAGCTCAAAAATGACGAAATATTTCTTTAGATTAGACAATATTCAAATCCTCATAAAAATGACGATACAAATTTCCTCACTTTGAGGAAACGAAAACTCGAAGCATTTGCCAGTAATGGAATCGTCAAAATTCAGGAAAATTTCGTCGTTTTTGAGCACTCATTTTTAAGAGTGTACATTTATCACATAAAAAATTCGTTTGTAAAAATATTCAGTACAACCGAAGAAATGTGGCAGAGAAAATATTTTTTCTTCATTGGATTAGCACTGATGCACTTCGCTTTGGAGACTCGCGATCCAGTGCGTCGATTCCCCCTTAATGCAAAAAAAAATTCATATTAGAATATTTAAAGGTGCACAGCAGGATCTCTTTGCAATTTTGTCAAAACTTAATAGCATATTTTAAACTTTCCAGTCTTAAAAAATTTATATCATGAGCTCTCGTGCATAGTTTTCTTCATTTTAGAAGAACCTAAGCTGTTTCAGTCGATACTAATCAATAAATTTGCTTGGCAATTGGCTTGTTTCAAGTGACGTGTTTCCTTCCAGCTGTCATTCTTCTCCTTCCTCCTATTGGTGCCCCGATTGGTAATCTGTTTCCATGTGACATTGATTCACCAATCGAGGCTTTCGAAGGAATTTATTTTCATTTGGCATTTCTATTAACACTGAAACATGCCCATTTTAATGTGATTAAAATATAAAATGGTACAAATATGAACTCACTTTCGATTGAAAAAGGAACATGGAGGGGTTTTTTCGCTCGTGACCTTTTAATTCTTAAAAAAAAGTGAGCACAAACTTAGAAAACTCAATTTTCCGCCAACTTACCTTTCTGCATTACAATTAAAGGTCTCAGCGAATCAAGGTGTTCTGTTTCACCAACGCGATGTCCGGTCCCGGCTCATAAAATAATTACCTGCCAATATTTTTAATTAACACCCTAATCAGTATTCAGAACGGACTAATACAAGAAATTACCTCAACATTTTCACACTTTTTTCCCAACTCCTTTTTCTGCATTTAATTCAGACCACCTCTTCCCTTACGCAACACAATAGGGCCGACATCAAAACAAAACATGGTTTCTTTTTCTGTCTTTGCAGTATTTCTTTTGTTATTTCCTCTGATGAGTGACGTCTCAATGCGTTGGGATCTTTAGTTTTCCCGTAAGGTAAACAACCATTTGGGATGCAGTGGACGAGACTTAGTCAAATTTAATCAATCCTACTCGTTCGTTTTTAATACTCTGACAATAGAGATGAGGAACACACTTGTAGTTGTTGCTTTTTACCTGTTTTTTTTTTAGAATATGCAATCAAAATTGTATAATAATACATTGTAAATTGTTAGAGCAAGTAATAAGAAAAGGTTATTGTTTTCAAGAAACTAGGATATTCAACAATAAAAAAGCTTCTTTTGTTGAAAAACACTTTTATCATCACCAGGCTTGAATATTTTAATATCACCAGGAACTTCGGGATATGGCATTTAAGCGTAACCTTAAAACATAAATTGAATACCCCCAGCTTACAAAAAAATCTAAACGCAAGCTCTTTCCATTTGATTAGCGGTTTGCTTATAAATCAAGCCAGTGTCACCAATTATTGTTTTCTTTAAAATAACAGTTATGTATGTAATAAGGAAATATAACATAGTTTAGTCGAATGTTACTATTAGGCCCAATGTTATCCAAATTGAATATGACTAGTGGAGCGCACTCTTAAAACAAAAGAGTGATGAAATCCACTCCTGTAGGAGAAGGGCATTTTCGACACTGGAAAGGAGTGACTATTAACTCAGGCTGAGTTAAAATCACTCGTTTGGAGTGATCCTGCCGCAGGTTTTACATACAAAGGATCCACTCCTATAGGAGAAGTGCATTTTCGTCACTGGAGAAGTGAAAATTAGCTACGACTGAGTTAAAATCGCTCATTTGTTTTAAGAGTGAAGTGCTTATATAACTGCAAACATTTTACTGTCTGATAAGCTTGATAAACATACTATGCTAGTACTAAAAAAATTCTTTTAGGGGAGAGTGTTGTACCTTGGGACAATTTTTACATTTTAATTTTTTTTCTTCGATAATTATTGTCAAAATAAAAATTTCAAAGCAGCATTTCAACACACCAATATATTCCTCTACAATATATTTTTTTAAATTCTGGCATCTTGAAATTAAAAAATTGCCACTCATTTAAAGTAGAGAGGATAAACTGTCCCAAGGTACAACATGATGTTGTACCTTGGGACATGCTTAATAATTCAGTCAATAGTCATACACTTGAACTAATTTGTGTCTGGAAACAAACTTTATTTCAAAATACATCAGAAAATGTGCTCTTTAGAACTTTTCATCACACGGAAGGAAAAAGATTTATCAGGTGATGCCAGAATCATATTTTCAAACTTCAATCATTATAAAATATATCCAAAACAAAGCTGAGTTGTATTTTACATGTTTTGTGGAACTGCTCTTAAAATAAATAATAAAGATATTTTATTTATCCAAATTATTAAGAATTTAATCAAATTATTAATACTGTCCCAAGGTACAACACACTACATGGTTTAAATAAAAGCAAGATAGTGGCCAATCCAAATGCATTTTCATTATTTTCTCATAACCAAAATATTTTAAAATCTTCTCTTTTATGAAGAAAATAAAATGCAGTTGACTTTTTGTAAGAGTACTAAGGTAAAAAATTATATTAGAATGAGAAAAATAATTACTTTGGGTTAATAAAATATTATTTTTTGTCACCATTTCATCAATTCAATGATGCTAGTGTTAAATTTTATTATAATGATGTCTGTTGGTTAAGGCTACTATTAGAAATGCACAATATATGAATATTGCCATTAGATTCTTAGAAATTGTCAGTGTCCCAAGGTACAACACTCTCCCCTACCATAAAATCAAAAGTTCTAAATTTTTTAGAAATAATAAATCCATCTTTTAGTTTTTTTTACTGTTTTTTTATTTCAACAAAATTAAGTGCACTCATTAAAATAAAGTTCAAAACCTCATATCTTATTTTTACTTTTTAAAAAAATGAATGTTGTTACTAGCTCATATTTGTTGAGATAGGCTGGTATTACCATTTGATCATATTGGTCAAAGTCGATAGGCCACTCCATTCAATTACAAGATGTATAAAAACAATATCAACCAAAAACCTCTTTCAAGCAGAAACCACAACTCTGCTTAAAAATGCCTCCTACTTCTCTTGATCACCTCCGCAGCGGTGAGTGGCAACCGCGAATGATCGGGGATAATGGAGTGCGAAAGAACAAAGGGAATCGCCTGCGATCGCCCGCTGGGACAACCAGAAACAAATAAAAAGGAACGAGTCCCGTATTCGATGAAGAACAAAATGACCGTTTATGGGAAAAGATAGACCATTCGATGTTGTGGGGAGTAGTTGTTTTCTGTTTCTGCTGTTTATTTTTTGAAAGAATCGAAAGATTGTGTCGCTGTGGGGATGGATGGTGCTGTTGGATGTTTTTGTGTTATAAAAATAAGAATTAATTTACCAAAATAACATAAAGGAAATATATCAACCATTAGCATTGAATAGTGATTAGTACATGATTATAATTTTGCGTTGTGTAATTAAAATAACTGGAGCTGCGACAAACCATTTCAGGTTCCATTAAATTTCCCAAAGTAATGTTAATGCAATATAATCAATAATTTAATATCAAAACAATAAAAGGCTCTAAATACAGTACCCTAAATCAAAAATTGTGGTGTGTTTGATTAAGTCTTCAATTGGGAGTGAATAACTGTAAAATAAGACTCACGGATTGAAGATCAGACTGTATTGTGATCTGCGAGTCTCAAATCCCATTGTAAATTCCTTCGATACTGTGGGAATGGTATGATAAAAAAAAAGGAGCGATGCATTATTGTTACAAACAATTGATGCATCACGACAGATTGATTGCTGAATGTTAAATTTTCAATCACAGCTTAAACTGTTATATCGTCACTTAAGTTCCCACATGTGCTATCTCCCTTTACATGACATGGCACATGTTGGAACTTAAGTGACGATATTTTACATTGTGTTAGAGTAATAACTGTGCTTGAACAAAGCAATAATTACTACATCAATTTATATATTTTTTTTTGTTTCAAGTTTTTAGATTTTAACTACTTTATTTCTTTAACATCTTCTATGATAATCTTAAATGTTCTTTTCTATACATTCTATCTTCTGTGTTAATCTTCTACGTTAATATTTTGCGTTTTTTTTTCTTTCTATTTTCTGTATTAATAAAATCCCTACAAACTGGAATATCACGTAGAGTTACCATCTCGAAAAAAAAATTATATCCAAATGCACTCTGTGCCTACCTAACTTGGGTAAAAATAAAGAGTAAAAGTAAAAAGGCAGAGGGAAAAGCGTGATTGGTCCGTTAGTTGTAAACTCTTGCAATATTTACATACAAAATGATCTGAATACAATTTAACCAAAATACTCTTTTCATCCCGATAAAATTGCCAAATTTTCTCAAATAATATTCAAATATGTTAGACTTTAAACGAAATTAATGTTTTAAATATATTTTCTGGGTGGATTCCCAAATTATTAATGGAACTCTTTACATACGCGGAAGGATCTTCTCAATGGCATATTTCTATTTACCCAACTTAGGTTAGCAATTAATGTAGACGTTTCTTGTTTTTGATTGATAGGGTTTTTGTAGCAGGTTTATTGCAAACAGGTAAAAGTACGGGATGTGTTCTCTTCATTTTCTAATCCTCTGATATGGTTCTTGTTCCTTTGAATCCAACTCGTCCGATTCTTAACGCCCACCTATATCCACCACACTTTTATTATTCTAGTATGTTTTTCAATTCTTTTTTAGTGCGAGGGCTTCAATTTTCTCGTAGAGGGATGGAACGAATTCGAGTTTGAGATTCGCAACGCATCTTCATCTAATTATTCCATACCTGGGTCTAGGGTGCCCTCTGGGCCTTGTTCATTTTTTTCCCATTGTGACTTTTCACCATTGAACTTCTACAAACCTTTCTCTGTTATGGTAGTTGTTATATTTATATGATCTCTAGTCTTAACCTGTAATCAGCACTAACGCTCAATGGTCATTTTTCTTTGGAGTCTTCTTGTTCGGAAAAACGTTGTTGAATTCTCCTCAATTCTGGAGTTACACAAATTTAACGCAACTTTTTTTTTAGAATTTTGAAGTAATAATTCATCTGAATAGTTACTGAATAGAGATTTGTAATGTGCCAATATGCATAACTCCAGAAAGGGATGTCAAGAGAAGGAAATATAGGATTTGTTACCATGCAAACCGTATTATTTTTCTTCCCAACACCTGCAAAAAAATTCAAATATTTTTTTCAAATAATAATATTTTTATTCAGATAAATGAATAAAATGAGCAGTTGTTTGATGACTTATTCTATTCAATAAGATTATAATCACATTTAGAAGCTTACGAGCTGTATTCCCTTAATATGATCAGTTATATAAGCTCTTCCACAAACAACCTGCACAAAACATAAGGGAAAGTGGTCGTTCAATATCAGCGCAGTGTATAAGACTTGTATATGTTTCAGGACGCTGTGACCGTGTCCAAGCAGTTCATGGAGCGAGACCCGGATAACATGAACTTCTCCATCATGGCTCTGGTGGCGGGAGCTTCACCCGACACCGAAGAGGAAGAGCTGGAGTGAGCCCCATCCTTTATAAACTCTTCAAAAGTGAGTATGGATTCAAGTCACTATATGTTTATCTGTTCCATTAACAGAAACCGATCCCCGAATAGGCTGCGAAAGCCCGGATTTTATTTTAAATTAGAAGAGGCCGCAAATCGATTTTTTTATTTAAAAAAAAGGCAACAACTGGTTACTTTTTTATATTCGATTTAACAATATAAGAATTCGCAATATGAAAACAAAAATTCCCTTGCCTTGGTTAATGTATGGAAAATGTACCTGTAATTTGATAAAAGTTCACTACCATTACATGTCAGCTGGCTCGTAAGTTGCACTTGTAGTATTTGCCTGGGCTGCTGCGAAGGGAAGCCCCCAAATCAAGAGCAGGCATCTCGTATACTAGTCTTGATCGAGTTCTGTCTACCAGCGTGTATTACGAGACTTGACAACCTTGGCGATTTGGAAACCCTTGTTCTCCAGGGTCATTTAATATCATATTAGTTTCCAAATACCATAGAACCGATGGCCGATCACTTTAGATCAATGTTTGAATCGATGTCAAACCAAAGCATGAACTATGAAGACAATTTTTTTTAACAAAAAGTGTTAGTGTATTTAGGTGGCTACAAGTTCATTTACATTCTATAATTCAAATAACACTTTCACCGTCATAGCATTTGCATATTCCATTGTTTACTACTAATTAACTTCAGATAAATATATAGAGACTATTGATTACCAACACAGTGCAAGCGATTTTATTGGCTGCATATATGCTGATTTTTTACAAACAAAATAAAACTTTCCCAACGTTTACCAATTCCATCCCACATATCACCTGTAGCCAAGGTTCATTTATAGCCTTTATATAAATAGGCAGAGGTTGAGAAACCCTACAGACTTGCTGAAAGGTTCCCATCCCACATACAGTTGCCTGTATCACTGGAATAGAAAGGGCCGACGACAGCAACCATCAATTGTTGTCAATCAGCACCCATAACTCCCACTCTGTTGGACACTAAACAACCCTTTGACTTGTAAATCAGAGCTTGTGGGGGTAAAAAAAAATATAAGGCCCTTATGGATATATCCGGGACCTTCACCTTCGCATTACTATACCCTTTAGGGTGATCGGGTTACCCTACATTTGGGTCAAGGAACCTTCTAGGAACCTGATGCATTGTCACAAAATGGCCCCTCCTAACGGATAACTTTTTTTCTCTTGCTTTTGTGACGGATGGGAAGCGAGACATGAAAAGATGAAATTTATGTTTTCGTTGGAGATTATTGTCGACCACAAGCGACCACCGTGAGGGATGTTGTTCTATTCAGGTAGGACAACTGTTAGCGTGTTTTCTTTACCCCCGTCTTTTGAGAGGAGAGGAAGGGGTGGAACAAATATTGGAACTTCCGAGGCGAAGACTAATATTGTGATCTATCTCAACAAGACGATGCTCTTTTATTCAGTTTTTCTACCGTATGCCGATAGCATTTTTTAAGAGTTGGTAGAGGAGATAAAAACATATTTTCAATGCGTATTTTTCTGATAGCCTGAATCAAGATATTTTTCCGATAACTTGAATAAATATATTTTTTGATACTTGAATCAATATATTTTTCTATTGAGTTGAATAAATATAAATAAATATGCATTCAATTGTTAATAACACCATGATTTCAAACAAAAAATTTTTTAAAGAAAGTCATTCGAAATTCCATTACGTTAAAAACTTAATTTTTGAGACATATTTTCAACAAGATTCCAAGATGTATGTTGCTTTTTGATAAAATCTTATTTTATACCAAAGTATTTTTCTAGTGTATGAAACTGATAACTTTGAACTTTCAAGCAGTTTAACTTAAAATGTTATTTTCTTAATTTAGTTTTCGTAGATAAGTAAATTAACTTTTTTTTTCATGTATAAGAGCTTATATTACACATTTATTAAAAATTACTTAATGTTATAAAAAAAAACTATTAAAAATACTTAAACGTTATTTTTTTTCAGTAATGACTTAAAAGCAAAAATTATACTGTAATGTACTTTAAATAGGATTCAATACACATAACCAAAGCATTTAAAAATGTGCTTTTTTTCTAACGTTAAATAGTCGCGACAATATTTTTTCTAGTGAAAAGGTTAAAATTTTTGAAAAGAAATGCATTTTAATTTAATACTAATATATTTCACAATTAATAGTAAATTTTATTTTTAAAAAAATTATATTAAAATGTTTAACGTGCAAGAAGTGTAGTGTTAACTGGAAATGCCTCAATAAAAGCCCAAGTAAAAAGTTTCAGAAAGATGATGAAAATGGTTTGGGGTTTTTAATCCGAAAATTGTACAGGTTAAAAGATTGTCATTTTCGGATTACATTTTTCAGCTTTAGAAATTCATTTAGGTTGTATAAATATGAACTTAATAAAAGACATGAAATGCCTTGCATAAAACTTGGAATTCTTTAAATAAATTTTCTAAATAACAACCAATAGCCAAATTTATTTTCGAAATAGCAACAAGTTTTACCTTTAGTTTTTATGAACTATTTTAACTTAAATTAAAAATACCATCACAATACACCAGGATATAATAATTATTTTTAGAGGCAAACTACGTAATTAAGAATTTTGAGTTTATATAGGAGTCACTCTGTATTAAAATAATTTAAAAGGAAATGTAAAAAATATAGAAAAATAGTTTTGCGTTCACTTTTGTTCCTTATGTCAGCAATTATTTAAAGTAAATTTAAGTTCATTACACTTTACATTCAAATTTGAAACCTAGCTGTTAGCGAATACTTGCAACTACTATTATTTAATAATTTTTTTGAGTAACTTCTGATTGGCTGACCTAGATTTATTGTATTTGTAAGTAATTTTATGAGTATTTATTACAGGATCTCAAACATTCTTGTTTCAATCAATTAGATCTTTTCTTTCACCAATGTTTTATAAATTCTGTACTGTAATCATGGGACTAGTGGTAAAAAAGTTCGGCCTTGCACCAAAGTCCGTAAGTTCGAATCACCCTTGTTTATATTCGTAGCATTTCGTCAGTTAACTTATTCATATTCGTAGATGCGTAACTCCATGATAACGTAGATGTTGGAAATCAGGTTTCCATCTACACACTCTTAGAAATAACACTTTCATTTTTGACGATTCATTAATCCTCAAGCCTCATTTCGTTAATTTTGAGGATTATTTCGTCAAACTATCACTTGACTTTTGAGAAAACGCGAATCTTCACTTTAACGATCTTGATTTGACGATTCTGTATCTTGATTTTGAGGAACTGAATCTCTTTATCGTTCTCAAATGCTCAAAAATGACGAAATATTTCTTTAGATTAGACGAAATTCGAATCTTCATAAAAATGACGAATCGAATTTCTTCACTTTGAGGAAAGGAAAACTCGGAGCATTTGTCAGTTAACGGCATCGTCAAAATTAAGGAAAATTTCGTCGTTTTTGAATATTCATTTCTGAGAGTGTATAAGCAAATTAAGCAACCTATTGGAAAGAAAATGACAGTTGGGCTTTTAAATAAACTAAAATGTTATTTTTCAATAACACGATGCCAATTTGCCCAGATAAAAATTTGGTTCCGTTTCCGGAAGGGTTGGCTCCATTTGCATAGTCTTTTTTATCCATGGCCTTCCTGCATTCAAAATCCAAGTCTCATCAATGTTATACTGGGTCTCTTATATCTGTAACAACTATGCATATCATATCCATGAAAACATGATCTCCAAACCAATACTCAAAAATTTATTTCCAATGGCATTGTATTACGTTTGTGCAAATAGGAATGATAGGAATTATTTAAGAGTTACCACATTATTTTTGTTGTCTTGTGTTTATAGGCAATGCATTTTTCTTTCTTTAAGCACAGCTAATAATAATGCTTGAACTTTTATTGTATTTATATACTGATTTAATATGACCCGACGATAGCTTGATGTCATATAGCTTGGATGCAAAATCCGGAAGGGTTAAAACTATTTTTCCCCATTCTGTCTTTCTCCACTACGAGGCACCCTTCCTACTCTCCAAACCAGAAAGTGTCATCAAATTCGTCCTGGTTCTCTTTCAACTCTAATTATGCATATCCACGACAAGATGATCTCTACCGACACTCAAAACCTTCCATAGAGCTCAAGCTCCTTATACCCTGACGTGAATTGTTGAAGAGTTATACCACTACTTTTGTTGTCCCGTGTGTTCACAGTACCAGCAGCCTGCACCCTTCCTGCTCTAAGTAGCCAGGTCTAGTTCCGACTAGGTTGGTGTGGGAACTTTTGTGGAGAGACTGGACAATAACCCCTGACCCGCGACAAGCTGGAAAATCCAATTTTACGCCTGTCTCATGGCAAGACTTCCTGCAGCAACACGATAGCAGCGGTCCGAGGAAAGTTCTTTGTGACTGGATCTATCCCCCTCCCCACGATTTCTTTTTTCAGATATATTTTTATCTTTTTTGCGATATTATATTATGAATGTAGAGTTGCGAGTATATGTTTCTTAATTCAAGTTAGAGTAGCATGGATAATTTTTGCTCTATGCACTGCCGAAGGAGTCGCTCAGGTCTGGATTCTCACTCTTTGGGTCCTTCAAAAAGACATAAGTGCCTTGTTAATGTTGCAAAAAATGCAAGAGAAAAGCACAAAGGAAGTTTTTGATATTTTCAAAGGGTGTGTCAATTTCTAGGTAACCTTTCGGTTTATCGTCACTCTGATTCGTGGATCATATCATAGAAAAAGTATTTATCAATTCGGGTACGTATCCCCGCCTAGTAAAGACTAGTCTGTGGGACAGTTTTGAGTGTCAATGTTTTATGTCTCAAAACTCCATAACGACGCAACTTGTTTTTTTATGTTGAAATATATACCAAACTCGAGTAGAACTTACTTAACTTGCGATTGATAGTTAGTGCGGATAGAGCATGGACTATAGAGCAATGCATTAATGTAAATTTCTATATAGCTCTCTCTATTTTTATAAATTGAAATTTAACTAGTACATTTCTTTTTATCTTAAAATATTTAGAATGTAGCACCTCTCTAACTTATTGAGTTTTCGTAGTTGTCTCTCAGCTTTTTAAATTTTGAGGTCTTCCTGAGTATTTATTTGGAAATTAATGCCTATCACTCTAGACAAACTGTTCAGTTTTGTTTAATTTGGTCACGAAAACAAATAAAATTGTATATTTATTTTAATTAAAAATTGTTGAAAGGAGAGCCATTTCTTAAAAATCTTGACTATAAAAGGCTAAAACAGTTGTTATGTATAGACTGTTTTTAGTCTGAATTTTAATATATTAACAAACGGCATTTAACTTCTTATATGTGTACCACAGAAAGTGTGTATAAGAGACATATTTAAGAAAAAATACAATTCCGAGTTTGAAAACGGAAAATATCTATTCACTGATCTTCTGTTTGTATATGGTCTATTACAGCTTTTTCTAAAGGCTACAACCTATTCAACACAAACTTCCCCAATAAAATAAAATACATCTATTTCTGTCTTCTGTTATGGTCATTTAATGCGGAAACGTGAACAATTCCTCCATTGTGCGTTGCCCAATCGCACCCAAACTTACCAATGGTGTAGTATGTATATCAGTTTGTAAAGAGGAGGAGGGGAGGGGGCAATCATGGTTCGTCCACCCCTCCCCATTGAATGGAGGCACTGAAGAGTGCTCGGATCTATGCTCCAGATTCTTAATCGAGCGTGATATCGGCTGAGACTTTTGTTCAGGTGCCGAGGATTCGGGCTCGACTCGACCGTGAAACCGATTCCAACACTTCGGCTGAGAGAGAATGGGAAGAGATTCGACGCGACCATGTTTATTGGTTTTCTTCTCGCGGGAAATAACATGTTTTGCGGACACTGGGGACATAGCTGATGCTGTACAATATAAGCATTGGACCGTTTTAGAAATTCCAGTATAATGTAAAGATTCCCATAAAGTTCTTCGGAGGGTCCTTCACTCTTCCTTCCTTCTAAATGGCCACCGTTGATGGGACGCTACAAATTCTAAATCCAAATTGCTTGAAGAGTATAGAATCCACTTCCGCATAAATTTCGATTCTTAATATGCGTTAGTAAACTCTGTTATGAAATATACAGTGTGACTGAAAATTCACCTGTAAGTGACAAATTAAACAATATAATACTAATGTATGATTTCGAAATTTGGAACAAGATAAATGCTTCAATAGTTGTAGACTTAGGAAGAAATTAATTTTTGGTCAAAAGTAATATCACGCTTTAAATGTGCTTAAAGCTTTAAATTTTTAAAACATCTAATGTTACCAAACGTTTTGAATAGTGGCCTCATCAGCCTAATGGAAAATAAGAGTTTTCTCAGGCGGCAGCACTACCCAAATGATGATCCAAATTGATGTTGGATTTTCCTCATTTATATTTAAATTTTGAATAAATAATGCTTCGAATGTTGTTTGTAGGCTAATTGTACAATAACTACTAAAACCATATGTGTTTGATATTTAATTAGGCTGAAGATATCAGCTTGCTATGTTGCCTTATGTTTTCATCACGCGAACTTTTTTTTAAAACTTAATCATCAGCTGTGATAAGTTAAAGTATGAATGAAAACTTTAAAAAAAAAGAAGAAGCTATGTAATAAGACCATCCTGTTTATAAGTAAAAGTTTCCGATTACATTTCCTTTTGACAAACGAATATTGCAAGCCCAACAAACAGGAAAGCCCCCAACTGGGTTTAAAAACAACAGAAATCCACACTCTTTGAAGCCTGAACCGAAGTTCCACGAAACTTGGCTCGAAGAGTTTATATGGCTACATTGTGCAAAAGCACGTTCTAGGTATAAGTAACCCCCCTTCCACCCTTCTTCATCATTGGGTTCGTTGGACCAAAGATTCGATTGGAGTCTCGAAAAATTCGCGCTAAATCCAATCAAACCGATACCGAGGACTGACCCCGAAATCCGATCAAAGCCCTGGCCGACCGCACGACACTTGCGACAAATCTCAAAACACAATGACACCGAAAGAAGTACGGGGGAGGGGGGGAATTCCAGTTGACAGCTTTTTGGAAGGATTAGGTTTTTTTCCATAATCCTCGCCCAGGCAGATGGGGTGAAATGACAGCTGATAGGCTTGATGCCGCCTTCTGTATCGATTTAATGGTTTGACAAAATTGGAAGCATGGCATGGTATGGTGTGGTACATATATATTCCAGCTTGTGTGCTTGTTCAGAGAGCCCTTACAACCTTTCGTCAAGTGGGACAGACACAGAAAGAGTTTTTACAAGCACAAGAGACACACAAAGAAAGGGCAACACAAACACATAGATAAATAACAACACTTATTGACGGTCACAAACATCCATCCCAGACCAAGATTCGAACTCGACCCCAGCAGCTCCAAAGGCTAGCATCCTAACGATTGCGCCACCGAAAATTGGAAGTGAGCTCTATCACTAAAAACAGTTGTTGATTCGTAATGTTTGATTGATAATAATGATAACTTTTAAACTTGTTAATAGATATACACAGTCATATTAAGTCAAATATTTGAAAAATGATAGGCATTATGCTTTTATTCAGATTGATCAGTCAAAATGAATGCCTTTTGGTTAAAATTTCCCATTTTTATTTTTTTGAGCCCAATTGTTCTCTGACATACAATCAAGTTTTGCCTCGCAAAAATTGAACCCATAGTCTTAACTTCAAAGTTGAACATATTACTGCAATAAAACTATTATTTTCATTATTGATTCATGTATGAAGACTGAAGAGAAAAACAATTGTTACAAACGAAGAAAGACCATGTTCCTTTACCTCCCGCAAACTTCCTTTTTAATTCCTATTTTAAGGCTTAAGGTCTTACTTGACTGCAAGTCAACTTCAACATAATTAACGAATTAAACGAAAAAAAAACGTTGCCTTAGCATGAATGTCACCTTCAGCTAAGTTAACTTTTTGTTACATAGAACATCGCTAAGAAAATGCACTACAAAAGTTCAATTTTTTATGTAAATTAGAATATGTTATACTGTGCGTCTGCAGTGATATCTCGTTTTGTTGTAAACAAACGTTTCTTTTCGAAATTTAAAAAAAAATTATTTGGAATATTGGATATAACTAATTAGGCAAACCGAGTTTTAAGTAAATTTGGCATGCTATAGTGACCAACTTCGAATGGTTATTTCGTAACTTTTTAGAACAGATTCTATTTTTTTTTTACATTTTACTTGCTGGCCTTCTAAATCCAGACTTATAGTACTTAAGTTTATTACTCAATCGGTGCGACAAGTTAATGGTTATAAAATTTTCTTTCGATTTTATAGAAATGCCACATTTGTCCCAATCTTGTCAACCCAATACAGCGATACCCAGAGAAGTCTTTACACGATCTTTTCGAGAATTCCGGAGATTATGTTTCGGTCGCTTAAAGTCATTTATTTCCTTCTCGTTTCGAGGCATTCTTAATTTCACATTAATTTGATTTGATGGAGTGAGATTATCACGCCGGGGTAATTTACGATTCCTTGCTGATGCAGGTCGCGACTTGACGGACATTGTTAATTGTGACGCTTTTCTCCTAAGTGGGTCTTAAAAGGATTTGTGGCTAGAATTTGAAGTGTGATACGACATTTTCGAAATTTTACTCGTTGGATGGATTTTTAATATGAAATCAATCATATTTAGAGATTTTGTGTACACAGACAAGTGATTCTTAGAGAGAGTGTTTTTTTTTGTTGTAAACTTATACTGTATTGCACTGCTCAAAACAATTAGGCGAGCATTTTGCATACTTTTGTTATACCTTTCAGTTCCAACTTTTTATTTTTTTTTATTTTAAAATCTAAAATTGGTGAAATAGATTCATTATGCACTCAGAATGAAATGGTAAAAAACAAATGAAACATCTAAGAATGCAAGCGTGAAGAATTTCGAGTCAAATTATTTCATAAAATATTTTGAGAGTGAATTTTATTTTACCATGTTTTTAATATTTTCATTAAAAAAGTTAAAACAAATATTAATAAAATCTCCAAAAGACATGATTCCTTCATCTGGCAATATATAAGTTTTAAAAAAAATTATAAAAGAATCGCAAGCTGATGATTCCATATGGAATCATTGTGGATGAAAGGGTTTAAACCATGCGCTCCCTTAATTGTTTTGGGCAGTGTATATATTGGAATTCACCCCCCCCCCCCTCCTCCATGATAGTGCAAAACTACATAGTAAAAAAATATTTTAAAAAATGTGAACCCATTGTGTTAAATTAGAGGAATATGTACAGCTGTGGAAATAAAAAAGTACCCACTTGAGGTTATTTCATCCGTTAGTCACCCTATAGAATCGGACCTTTTTGAGATTGTGTACAATTAACATTCTGAGTTAATTGCACGATACAAAATTTGCATAAGGGGCCGTCTTCATATTAAAAATATTACGATCTTTGAAATTTCCAATAGCAACGCCCAATTTTAATAACTTAGAAATTTAACTAAGTTTTTGTTACATTTGGATGAATATTTGACGAGTTATTCAATCGAATCACTTGTGGACCTTTTGGGGACCATCTCTAAAATGACAAGCAAGCAAGCATGCATGCAAAGCCGTCTTTATTTATCAATTACACACGTAATCTTATACACAGTCCCCTAAGGGTAATTATATAAAGTATTTTGTGATTTACTCAGCAAATAATGAATAAACATTTTTAAAAATTGGGATTTCGCTTAAACTTCCTGTCTTAAATTTATTTCTGTAAAAATATTTAGGGGTTTCTATTCATATTTTTTTAAAAAATTAATATAATAATTATTTAAAAATATAAAAATTGTTTTAAATACCCCAATATTGAATGCATTTTGTTTGGGTTATTATAATTTCTTTTCAGTAAAAAATTTGTTTCGTTATCTTAATTATTTATAAATCGGGATAGTTTTTTATGTGCAACTCATTAAACATTATGGGCCCTAAACTTTGCACGTCTCTTACTCCTCTAATAATGCTTAAAAACTAACAAAATTTGGCATTTCGTATTAACATAGGTCAGAGATATGAAATATGGATTCAAAAAGGGGTGTTGCTGTTGGAAATTTTAAAGTTAGTAACATTTTTAATATGAAGATGGCCCCTTATGCAAATTTTGTGTCATGCAATTAACTCAGAATGTTAATTATTCACAATGTCAAAAAGGTCCGATTATTTAGGATGAATAACGGAGGAAATAACCTCAAGTGGGTACTTTTTTATTTCCACAGCTATTTGACATAAAGGGTGTAAGTGCAAAACTCATTTTCATCAAAGTGTAACTAAGATATAGGGTTCGTTCATGGCGACTTTTGATATAATGGTTAATTCAATTGGGCTTAATCAATACCACCTAGATTAGAAGGCCGGCGAACTAAATGCTCGACGTCATATTAAGTGGACCGATTCTGTGGTTTTGACCAATGATCATTCGTGACTAGATTTTGAATTTAATAAATTTTTAAAATAAGATGAATCAAGATGCGACATTATCTTAAGATACGACGTTATTGGTCAACAAATCGAAATTGTTCTACTAGTGTGACGTTGTGTTGCATAGTTCTTCGGCCTTCTAATCAAGGTAGTATATATTATTATCCTATATATTAGTTATATTTTGGAGAATGAGATTGGTTTTCAAACTCATAAATATTTTAAAACTTATCAAATTATAATTTCTATAAATTATTATACATTATGAAATATTTTATTAGGTAAAATTATCCTTATTAGATAAATCTATAAATCTTCATCCTTCAGATAGTTAAAAAAAATTGGCTTTTAATTTTACACTTTTAAAGTATTTTTTTTTTAATTCTAGGAATTTCAAAATTATTTTTTATTACTATTAAATTAGAAACGGGGTAAATATTAACCCTCTAGAATTTTTTGCTTGCAAAATCGTTCTGAAATCATCAATTTAACTCATTAATTACATAAATATTTTTGGTGTTTTCATGTCTAAGACAATTTTGAGGAACATATTTATTTTTTAGATTAGTTAAGAAAAAATTTATTTAAATAGTACTAGTTTCTGACCAGTTAAGAAACGTTGGTCAAAGTTTGCCTAAGGAAAATATCTACCCAGGTTTGAAGTTCTATTGTTAACTATATGGATTTCGTAAATAAAAAATATAATACAATTTTAGTTTTAAATTCGAAATAAACTATTTATTGTTAATTACTTTTTTATCTTGAATTTTTTAACAAGATTATTGGTGAAGCATGTAATTTTAAATCTGGTTAAAAGGTAAAATTTGCTGATGGTGCTAATGCATTGTCTAAGTGTCTATTTTAGTTTTAAAAACAATGTCTCTTTAAATAAACTTACTTAAAACACGCGATTTACATTTGACACGCACTCTATCAACACTTCTTGAAACCTACCATTAATTAATTCAATATAAATGCTTAAATTATAGTTTATATCATTTTCTTAAAAACATATCAATATTTTTTTACTTATTTACAATTTACTTTCTTTTCAGATGATCTTTAGACGTTTGTAAGCTACACGTGAAATATAACACAATGCCTTAACAGCAACTAATAGAAGAAAATCCGCCTATACTGTCTCAATGTTGCTAGTGCTGAAAAAACACAAGATTTTGCATTCCCGCAAACAAGCAAGCTATGTGTGTGATATAGAATATTTGAAGTACATGAATACTATTTTCTTCACTCTATATTTAAAAATAAATAATGAGTCATAATTTTCTGTAACAAAAGCACTGATGAATAAAAATATTTAAATGGAAATTTATCTCAATTTTTTTTCTTAAACATTTATTTATATAAAACAATCTTTTTTAAGTACAAAAATTGCGAACAATACTTTTTCAAAACTACTTTGACTATTTTTAGCCTACTTTTCTTTTTTTTTAATTCGAAGAATTAAAAAAAATGAAAAAGTAGGTATTGACATGCGGTCGATGTCCGTCCTTCCGTCTGTCCGTCCGTCTGTCCGTCTGTCCGTCCGTCCGTACCCCCCTTCCAAAATCAGTTCTAGCAATCCGATCTTTTAAATTCTTTTTTTATTAGAAAGGTATAACCTCAGACACTCAACTTTCATACTTTTTGTCCGTCTGTCTGTACGATAGGACGGACATAAATCTACTATTTGTCGACGAATTTCCCATTGAATTAGCATTGAAATTCAATTTCGAGTCATTTAAATCGCTGAATTTAACTACAAATGCTACGGACAAGTGATATACGCCAAAAAATTCAGCGTATCCAAATGAGAATATATCGAAAATTTCAGAAAAGAATTCGAATTCTAAGTACTTCAATTATTTAAAAAACTTCAACATTTAATGCTCTTTAAAAAGCATAGGAAGCCATTTTATTAGAAATAAATTACCATTGCCATGGCAACAATCGCTTGAGAAACTTTAATTCTTTTAGACAATGAATTAAAATAAATTTATTTTTGCGACATCGATCAGTTTGAAATGACGTCAAATATATATTTCACTTCGAGATTCCGTATGTTGGTACGAAATGTTTTCATTCTATTTAAAAGCGAGAACTGTTACATATTTATTCTTTGAAATATAAATTTTTGCATACGATTTAAGTAATAATTATTTAATTTTCGAAATAAAATAAATGAAATTAGCCGAATTTATAGCAGGTAAATGTTTAATATAGAATTAATGCTGGGTTTGGCGCCTTTTTACCTGTGGAAGCGGGTTAAGTGACAGATTATGTTACAAACCTACTTGTTAATTTACATTTCCTATTTTAAGTAAATTTTGAAGTAGTTTTTTGGTTTTTGTTTTGCGAAAAATTTAATATTTATTTATAACTGCAAATAATCATGCGGACGATAAGTAATATTTATTTTATTGGCGATAAAAAGTTAATGAAAATAATTGATTGAGAAGTTGAAATTATAGCTGGATGCTGTGTTTAGTGAAATTTATTCTAATGTATATAAATTTAATGTAGAAACGGTTGTGGATTTCACTTACTGTAACGAACCTTGTTTTTTCAAGATAAGAATTTTAGTAAGTATTTAAGTAACAGGAAAGTAGGCTATTTTAGTTCTTTTAGAACTTCTTGTTCATGTTTAGAATAAGATATCATTTAAGATTAAGCTTTTGTTAAACGCAAAATGCATTTTTCGTTACGAAATATTTAAAGGTATAATTAAATTTAAAACATGACTTATGTTATAAAGTCGCAATTGACATATTTATGGTGGAAAGTTATAGACATATGTTTATGAAAGAAAATTTAAACAAATTCATAAACATGCCATTTAAAACAAAAACTGCAAATCAAATTAAAGAAAATGGGTAAAATAAAGTAAAAATTAATCACCATGCACAATGTAATAAAAACAAAAAATATTGATTTTTAAAGTTAATTTGCAAAAAAATTAAAGTTTAACCTAAATTTAAAAATTTTTAATCGATATTTTGTTAAATTCCCAATGGCTTATTCATATGCAACCGTGCCCAGATCGAGCTCATCATTGTGCCATAATAAATCTAAATCTAAAGTAAAAAAAACTCAAGTATTCTACGTTTTTATAATTCATTTTGTAATTTACGTTGCCCATATTATTTTCGGAAATAACGACCTATAAGTTAGAAAAAATAAATCTGAGCCCCCCTTTAAAATTCCTTCAACAACATCAAACTATTTTAATTAAGAGTAACCCCGCTGCGAAGCAACACTGTCTCTCTCCCTTCATTCAGAGATAAAGAAAAAAATCATCAATGGACAGAAGATTACTTTTATCAAATGAGAAGGGAGAAATATACAATGCGTTGGTTTGACATTATAGTATGCGATATTTTTGTCAAAAGGAATGTGTTTTTAAGTTATAATATTTATTTTTTCAAGATGGGGAGGCAAATGAAACTCAAGTCTTTGAAACTTGACTCTCATTTTTTACGATTAAACCAATCTCTCTGCTGATGTTGAAGTCGTTTTAATCATCCCGAAAGTACTACTGAGGTCAATTAGGAACTTAATAGGAATCTTTTAAATGACATTTAATCATGCGACATGCCTGCCTAAGATTTAACTATCCTGAACATCTGTATGTCGACTAGTTGTAGACTAGTCGACTTAGTTGTGAATCTTGGGTTTATAGGCAGTGACGTGCCTCTACACCACAGAGAAGACGTTTTCCATTCATAGGCACCACTAAACAATAAACGTACTATTTTTATATAAAAAAAGTTGTGTTCAGTTCGTAGGTATTTCTAAATATGCCTTTTTTCAAACAATTTAGGGAGCTTCGAACTGCATACAGATAGTAATTGTCGAGCTAAAAGAATTATCTGACTATAATATAAACACTTGTTATTCTAAAACAAACTGAATTTGCTCTAAATAGATATAGTAGGCATAAGATATACATTATGATGATATGCAAAGCAAAGACATATATTGGTGTAAAGTTAAATACGAATTGTCAGTTCTTAATTTCAAACCCACATTACCAAAATTATCGGTAGCAGTCTGCAAGCTGTAACGGGCGAGGGTTCGATTGCCTTCGCCCTGGGTGTACTTCTTTTCTCTGTGACAGTAAAAAAATTCTGTATCTGTCTGACTTGACTAAAGCTTATAAGGCCGGTCCACTGGCGCAATGGTTAGTGTACTAGCCTTTGGAGCTCCTGGGCTCGGGTTCGAATCCCGGTAAAGGCTAAAGTGTTTGTATTTGTCAATAAATGTTGTTATTTGTCTATGTGTTTGTGGCGTCCTTCTTTGTGTGTCTCTTGTGACTGTCTCTTCTGGCGAGCGGGGTAATGGGCATATAGCCTACGCCTACGCCCTTCCCTTCTAGAGGGCGCAATCACTGTCATTTGTCAAGGCTTATAAGTTGGTTTCTGATCAAGCACACAAACCGGAATATATATATGTACCTACCCTACCCCGCCCCCCCCCCAAAAAAACTAAAGTACCCGATACAATTATGTCAAACTTTCACAGTGAATTATAATAATAGCAAAAAACTTTATTGAAACGTTAAACTCGGAGAGCTGGCTCGAATTAGTATTTCATCCGCGTCCGAATCCTCATAAATTACATACAATAAAGTTTCTTGCTCTTATCTCTTGCAAAAACACGAGTGTGCCCACGCTTCGAGGGACGTGATTTCTCGACAATATAATTAACCCCGCTCATTGAAATCTGCCCCAACCGGACGTTAATTTGAATTTTATGTTATTGTGGGGAAGATTAATGGTTGTTTATATTGGAGCCAATCAACATGGAAGGATTTGTGAATGTGTTGTTGTAATCAAATGCATAGAGTGGTTAACTATTTTGGAAAAGAGTCCTTTGATAACAAATTTGTCTTCTTTTCTCCCATGCTCCATTATTGCACGCCGCTCTACTAGTATTTTTTTTAATTTCATCTCCGCTGTGTCAAATTTCACAGAATTAAATGCAGGAATCATATATAGGGATTATTTTTAAAAAGTTCGAATCAATTTCTTTGGTAAATATGCCCCCTTTTATCCCATACTCCATTATTTCACAGCTCCATTGCTATTTTAAAATGCATTTTTATTGACAAGCGATGACTCACATTTTTCCATAATCAAAGCCTGAAATCATATCAAACGGTTAATTATTTTGGAAAAGGTATTTCAATACGAAGAGCTCAAGTGCAAAACAAGTTAAATCACTTTTTGTAAAAAATTGAGTTGGTTAGCTTTTCATACAGATATTGTAGGAAGGGATCCACCAACATTTTGATTTGCGCAAAAAGAGTTAAATCGTATGCATATGTATATATACATACGCGGTTATAATTACTTATAATAATCAATGCGTATATAATCTGTGTAAAAAGCTCACCAACTAAAAATTTTCCAAAAAGTGATTTAACTTGTTTTGATCGGAACGTCTTCATATGATCTTCCTTTTTTTACACATTCCATTATTTCATTGCTCCATGCTCCATTGCTGTTCTGAAACAGAAATTCCAATCCCCCCCCCCCTCCCCCCCTTCCGTGCATGTGAGTTATTGGTTCTAGTTTTAACAGCCACATATAAATCGGAAATTTAATTATTATAATTCTGTAGAGAGGAATATTTCAGCTGTTCATTTAGTGCAATCAATAAACAATTTAAATGCCTTTCTAGTAAAATTGTTGTCAGCCAGCATGCTGCAGAAAATAATATATTTTAACTAATCATTTGAATAGTTCAATGTGCAAAAGAATAGTGGTGTGGTTTTAGTAACTTGTGCTTTTAAATACAAATTTGAACCAACTAATTTTGATAGCGAATAACAAAATAAAGAATAAATTTAAAAAAACTAAAAAACTAATGGAACAACTATTTGTGCCAGCACATAAAATAATTACTCCAACTTAGCCACTTTACGTACGGTCATGACGAAAAACATATTGTAATTTGATAACACTGAAATTAATTTGAATAATAAGTTGAACTTCAAGATAGGAAATAACGTTACATAGATTAAAGATAATGCGAACTATTTTCCTTAACTTCACGACCGGTTCAGCAAAGAATTAAATAATAATTAGCGTGAACAAATGTTATTCAACCCGAGTCCGTCTGCTATTCAGGCTACAACACAGTATGGCACACCATTACCGAGCATGTGCTTTTAAAATATTATTATTATTATTCCCAAAAGTTACCTGACCTTTATTTTGTTGTGAGAATTCTTGCAGAGAGTATCTTCATTAGTGGATATACGGCATTAAGTTAATCCAACTATGGAACTAATGTCCATAATATGGTAAAATAAATAATCATTATACCAAAGTCTGATGTATATGCACTTGATTTCAGAGTCTGGGGTTCAGGGTAGATACATATATTTTCCTGCTTGTATGCTTGATCAGAGACCCGCTTATGTAAGCCACCGTCAAGTAAGACAGACACAGAAAGAATTGTTACTGTCACAGAGTAAGGAAAATTCAGCTAGGGCGAAAACGGGAATTGATCCAGCACACGTTACAGCACGCAGGCTGCTAGCGTTTTGGTCCAAAGTCCAAACCACCACTTGGCCATCCGGGAACCAAGTCTGGGGTGTCAAGAGTTAAAATTGTATTTTGATTGTTTGAAGAGTTAAAATTGTAATTTCACAGCAAGTCTTTGCTATCTGTAAAAGTACACAAATTGGCATAGCCATTGTTGCATACATTCCCAATTATCAAGGTGTCTATTGGTATAATATTTGTTATTTAATTAAAGAGATCTTAATATTTAAAATTTAAAAGTTGCTATCACTAGCATTTTAAAAAATTAATAAGATGGGAAAATGCCAATTTCAAATGGCTCGAAGTGGAATAAAATGGTGGATTCACTATTCATGCATAACATCTTTTGGTAAGCCATTACAAATGTAAACTTCTAATAGTATATGGAAAAATGCCGATTTCAAATGGCTCGATAGAGGAATAAAATAGTGGGTTTGCTATTTATGCGTCTCATATTTTGTTTTCCTGACGCACACAAACACAAAACAGATCAGCCAGCACCACCATCTTGCTGGGGGTCAAATCCTCTTTCAACCCTAAAAAGAAACCCAAAAAACGACGGCGTGATCATGAAACTTGTTAGAAATCACGGTAAGGCACACCGGTCAATCCCTCAGCTTCTGAATCATGACCAGGAGGCGTACGTAGTACGGTAGTCATGGCGGACCCGCGAACGCTGCATCGTGCAATTACGAAGTAATGCGATTCAAAGATAAACACGACTTTTACCAAGAGTGATGGGGGTAGGTTATGGGAAAATTCTGAACTACTGTATTTTGGGAAGCCAGAATACAAAATTTTCTTTTAAATCTTTGGCTACTTTATGCAGTTCATGTGGGATAATTGAGGGAATATGTGAATCTTATTTGGAATATTTGGTATAACATATGGTGAAGATTTCGCGAGGTGAATAATAATGTTTGGATGTGAGCCTCCGCCCGGGGCCCAGGGGAGTTGACCGTTTTTTTCAAGGGGCGGCAAACCAAATTAAAAGAAAAAAATTACTATTGCAAACAAAATTAACAGAAAAAATTTAATTAAAAAAAAAATCACAATTTTAAAAATTACAGATATTAATCAGTTAATTATTTTTTAGCTGCACGCGCCGTTAAATTACGGCAGTTTTTTTAATTTTTATTTATTAACTTAATAATTTTTATTTAAAATTTAAAATATTTTATTAAACGGCTTATTGTATTAATATTATAACGGATTTTTTAAAAAAATTCGCAAATACTAAAAAAAATTTATTAAAAATTTTGAAATATTTAAATTATTTAAATATAATTTTAAATTTAAATCATTTATTAATCATATTTGATGTTTATTATAATATTTATGTATTATTTTATGTTTATTTTTATGCTTATTAACTTTTTTTTTATTGTTATATACAAGTTATTTTTTGCTGCTTTATCTTTTGGTGCCTTTAATGTGTTAAAAACATTTGTTTGTTAAAACTTGGATAGAATGTCATTCTTCAAATTTTTCGTTTTTAAAATCATCTATTTCGGTCTTTTTTTTTCTATCATCAGTACATACCAAAGAAAAATGCAAAGCCAAGAGAGAAAAAAAAAAAACAAACATTTTTATCATCTGAATTTTTCCAATATTTTTTTTTTTTTTTTTTATGATTTATTTTTTTTATTTTATTAATACAATATTTTTTTTAAAAAAAATAAAAAACGTAAATATAAAAAATTAAAAAGTTAAAAAAAAAAAAAATAATTAAAAATAAAAAAAATAAGTTAAAAAAAAATTAAAAAAAAAAAAAATTTAAAAAAATAAATTAAAAATAAAAAAAAAATAATTAAAAAAAAAAAAAAATTAAAAAAAAAAAAAAAATAAAAAAAAAAAAAATAATTAAAATTAAAAAAAATAATTAAAAAATAAAAAAATTTCATTGACGGCAAAGGTAACTGATTCGGGCAAACCGGTCGGAAACCGAAATTGTGGGAGTGGCAGGTAAATGAGTAATAAAAACGGCAACCATGCCGGTTTGTGCCGGTTTTCCGGGCCGACCCGTCCGCACGTACTTCCGGCCGTTGTCGTTTTCCCTTGTCGTTTTCCTTGTGTTTTGTTTTGTTTTTTTTTTTTTTTTTGTTTTGTTTTAATTCTTTTTCTGTACTTAACTTTAATATTATAAATTAATTGAATAACCTAGATGAATTGACCCTAACAATATAAGCGGAAGGAAAGCCCTCATAAAAAAGAAAAGGAAAAGAAAAGATTAGAGAGAGAAAAGAAAAAGAAAAGAAAGAAAAAGAAAATTTCTATGATCTAAAAAAAAAAAAAGAAATAGAAAGAAACAAGACATAGAAGACATCTTATAACTTGTACTTAACGTAATTAAACGTCCTGGCTTTCCTTCTATTTATAGTGTTTTTTAATTTTTTTTTCTTTTTTTTTCTTTTTTCTCTTCTTTTCTCTTCAAGTAATAAAAATATCAGGCGTATATTATGTTTATATATCTATGTATCGATTAGCCATAGCCATTGCTTAAATGCAAAATGACAAACAAAAAAAACGAATGAAATGAAAAAAAAAAACCGTTCAAATTTGCCGTCCAGTGAAAAAGCAACCCCTATACGTCACGGCACGGTTCGATCCTCCTCTCTATGACGTCATCCGTTCTACTACCGTGCCGTGCAGTGAAAAAAAAAAGCGGCCCCCCCCCCCCCCCCCCCCCCGAAATTTTTTTGCATCATCCCCAGCTTTTTGTAGAGTAGTTGTGGATTTTCAGGCAAGTTTTTGGGCGCGCCCCTCCCTCAGAAAAATCCTAGATCCGCCACTGGATGTGAGTAAATGTCATGCTGATCGATCGGTAAACGAATATGCTTACAAGTTATTTTAAGTTTTATCCCTGGGATGATTACAGATTAAGTTCTTTATTTTCGTCGAAAAATTCCGTACATATTTTTTAAAAGGACATTGGAATGCAAGTCTGGTCTCCAAACAAAATGCTTATATCTGTGTTAATCCAATGGGAAAAATATTTTTTTTCTGAATTACTCCGGCTTTATTGAATATTTTTACAAATTGGTTTTTATGTGATAAATGGATGACTGACTTAATTGTCTCTCTCTATCTCGTTTGAAAAAATATTTTATGCAGCTGATTTATAAAATGTATCACGTTTATTTTGATTTTTTTTAATATACTTTATTATAAGGTGATTAAAAACTACTCACTGTTTTAATAAACTTAACTAATGAATAATAATGAAAATTACCGTATATTTTTATCACTTTAAAAAGGAAATGTGCATTTAATAATTAAAATTTTTAAGGAAATAATTATGCTCTGAAGTTGTTATTAAAATTAATTGCATTTTAAAACAAATGATAAGTAAAACATCAGAAAAAATCCTTACTGTAAGCCATGTGCATTTATGATTGGTTCCTACTATTATAATGTGATTTCTTGAAACCATATAAACAAAACAAAAAAAATATTTTAATAATTTGTTCCTTGAATCCCACTTACTTAAAGTATAGGTAGCTCAGGAAAACTCAGACATAATAGTTAAAAATGGGCCACAAATGAATCCTAAAATGCATTTATATCAAGTATAATAATATGATAATGAGGATTAAGTTCCAAAATTTATCTTTAGATATCAGTACAAATTTATAACGAAGTTATTAAAGGTATAAAAGAAACAATTCTAGGGCTTATTGAATTAAAGCCTAATTTTCGAAATATGTGATTATTTTGTGTTTGAGCCCAGATTCCCCCTTTCAAAGACTTCAATTAATTTTATTTGACATTTTACTTTACTTAGAACTTTAAAGAAATCAAATACCCGAAATATCCGGGGCGATATCCCCCCCCCCCCCCCCCCCCCCCCATTTTTTTTTAAAAAAAAAAAAAAAAAAAAAAAAAAAAAAAAATGAATGAATTTTTTTTTGTTTTCAAACTTTTGGAAGAATGCATTCAACAGAACAACATTCAATTCAACGAACGACGAAACAACATTTAAGAACAAGAAATGGAATGGAAAAGTTAGCCAGGTGCACATCAACAACACAACAGGAAAGAGTCAAACAAAAAAAATAAACTAAACACTATTTTTTGAATTGAATTTTGTGATTTTGATTTTGATACGAGCGCTTAGAAAAAGAAAAAAAAAAAAAAAAAAAAAAGTTAAACAAAAACAACAAAAACTCATTAAAAAGGAAAAAAAAATCTTCTAAAAAAAAAAAAAAACCTTTATGCTATGGCTGTAGGAGGGGACACGAAGATGTAATTTTTTTGAAGTAACTAATGTGTTGTACTTATATATACGATTACTGTTACTTTTTAAAAAAAAAAGGAGGAAAATTTTTTTATATATATTTTTTTTTCTTTTTTTTTTGGATCCGCCGCGAATTCGCTTAATCCGCGGAAGCCGCGCCACCCAATTCCGCGGATAATCGGGAGTTTACTGTAATTTGACGAGAAAAGCTAAATCTTTAAGTTTCACTTGCTTAATATTGCTCATTCAAAGCTTAATCTTGATTTTCACGAACCAACGTATACAAATCTGAATTCAACAACGAAAAATGATGCCATGAATTGGAAAAGGAGTAGTGCTTATATTTTGAGTTTCATCGGAACATGTGACAGGAAATGCATATTTATTCACACGTAAATCTAGTAATAGTTCCCAGTGATACCCCCTTAGGGACTCATAAATATCAGATCGCATATCGCCCCTCTTTGTTGACTCCTTCTCCACAAAACGGGCATTCACACCCCGAACACGAGTGCTCCCAAACGCATAGGAGTGACCCAAAAGGGACAGTGTTTACAAGGGGGCTTGATTTCGCAGGCGGCCCTTTTGTTACGAGGCACGTTGATTTATGTGGTCAAAAGGGGGATCGGACATAAAACTTATCTGCCATCTATACCATTATCCGATGCGCCATAAATTATCATTGGGAAGGGGAATGAAATAGTGCTCCGGAAAGGGTATACCCGTTCGAGGTCCAGCTTATTTATGGGCTGGAAGGGTTGCAGAGGGTAATGGGTCTACCGGAGACTTTTATGTGCATGTCTTAGTTTTCATCGTTTCGGAAGAAGACGTATACAGGTATTCTATTACCTTTTGGTGCATTGGAAGTTGCCATTTGGTAGTATAATTTGATTTATCGGATGTGCTTTTGATGGCGGCGACTTCGGGCATATGTCCGTTCAATTCGTCGGATGGAGTCTAGGCTGATTAGTATAGAAAAGCGTTGTGGTGTTCTGTGTCTTTGGATTATCTATTTTTTACTAATAAAAAAAAGGATTTAAATGATTTATGGTTTCGTTCATGATGAAGAACTTTGAACTGCAGCTTTTCTATTGCACTTGAATTCCAATACACATATAACCGAGGCATTAAATGTTATGGTCGCAATGAAATGTGATAATCGCAATAAAAATATATTTTTAAATGTGCCATTTTCCCATTGAAAAAAAATATATAGATTCAGACGAATGCTATGCATGTCTAATAAGCACTCGTAATGGTAATAAACAATTAAATATGCCCGTTCATCTATCTTAATTAATCATTGTTACCCTTCTCTAATAATAACTCAATGAGATTGGACCTCAGTTAACTCACATTAATTCACAAACGGCCTTTGCACTTAAATATTCGTTTAATGCGGAACGCACGCATCTGACACTAGCTTTAAACTAAAAAAAACATAAGAAAAGCAAAGAGGAGCGTTTCTCAACAAGAATTTTTGAACTAAATCTGCACCTTAGTATTAAAAGAGAGATGAAGTCCATAGGAGAGTTTCCCTAGATACGCCTTCAATCCACTCAAGGCACATATGAAATAATACACGGAAAATTGATTAGGGAAGTCTTCATAATCTGCAATGGACAGGAAAGCGTTAGTATCCCCAGCAGTGAGTTGGACCTTTTTTGTACTAAAATAATTAGTGTTTTATTATGCTTTGCCATGGGTTAGATTTATTGGATGCTAGCAACAAGAGTTTAAGTCAATGTGTTAAATACTGCAGTTTATTACTTGCTCACGGCACTTAACTTCTTCGTACATGGGCCCTTCCTCTATTAATGTAATGAAATAAAAAACAGTAGCCCGTTCGTATACATCAGCAAAAGGAAGGCATTTGCAATCAGGCAGTTCGTGACTTATTAGTCGTCTCAACATAATATTTCTATCAGCTAAGTGTAAAAGAGACGCCGATTTCCGTGCTTTTAGCGGGAGCGTGTCTCACGATCACGAAATACGGTTTTTGTTTTTGATCGTCACGATGCGACAACGATATAGGGTGTTTTTTCTTATGATGATGAATTGCAGCTTACGGTCACATTCCAAAGGGCTGTAACGAACAGTATGGAAATTAAGTTGCTTTTTTAAGAGTTTGTTATTCCTTACGTTAATTGGGATATCATGACTGACATTTAATTTATTTACACCTTTTTCATGTATAACAGTAGTTTCCAATGTGCTGTATTGGCTCCCAGTTAAGAGTTGTTACCCACGAATTGCATCACGTGGCACAAGCTCCACGTCTACATGATACAAGTTTATTTTAGTTAAAATAATCAAAATTGTAACTTTTCAATTTACGTCGTTTCAAGTTAACATTTTTAAATGTATATTTGGCCATAAAATAACTGTGTAATAATTTTAACTTCCCCTCTACTATTAAGCTTTTATGAAGGCAATGCCCGTCCGTTCATCCGTCACCCACTTTCATGGCTAAACTGCAAATGCTTCAGACAAGTGTGATACGTTAAAAAAAAATTCAGCGCATCGAAGCTGGAAATCATTCAAAACCTCAGAAAAAAAAATCGAATCCAAAGTACTTCAATCATTAAAAAAAACCTGTCAAATTTAATGCCCATTTAAAAAACGTAAGATAAGCCCATTTTCGAACTCTTTTAAATTACCATTGTCACTCAATCATCATGGAAGAACCTTTTTTTTTAATTAAAAACTTTTAAAAATATAGTTTTGAAAGATATGGCTTTTTTGAATAACCTTATTAAGTATCATCAAGCAAGCCATATTTGATAGTTTGCATTACTTGTTTAGAAAGAGGTAAAAGAACATTCATTTTGCATTTTTTATGGAAAAAGCAAGCGTATTTTTTTGAAAAGCAAGCGTATTGCAAGCGCTTAATGAAGAAAGAAGTTTTAATACTATTTATTCTATTCCTTTGATGAGGTCTTTATTTTGTTGCTTTTTTTTGTTTTGAAATAGTACTTTAAAGTCATTCAGTGTAGTTAAGTTTTGAAGGTGATATATTGCCTCAATGTTTTTTGTGCGTTAATCTGAAATGTTTTTCGTTTATTTAAAAGCGAGGACTGTTACATTTTAATTCTTTGAAATATAAATAAATTTTTTAGACAATACGGAATAACTATTAGATTTTTGAAAGAAAATACATCGAACTAGTCAAATGTAGTGGATAATTGTTTTTGTTTAATACAGAATTGCATGCTGCATATGGCGATTTTTGTTACCGGTTGGGCACAAATGTTGCGTGGAGTGGTATTAATGACAGATTTTGTTAGAAACCTACATGTTTGTTATTGTATTTGGCTTTAGCTGTTTTATTATAACAAGATAAAGAAATTGTATATATTTGTACAATCAGTTAAAAATTCCATAGTATTTTTAACACATTTTTGGAGAAATTACACGCATGACTATGCTAAATTTTCCTTAAGATTCGAATATGCTTGTGATTTGAATTATTTAAGCAAACTAGTACAAAAAGCAAGACTGACATTTAAGCAAGTGTTTCAATAATTTATCTTTCCTACTTTCAAATGAATTGTAAATTATCAGTATTTTAATTATGAATGTAAACATTTTAATTATGTATATTAATATGAATGTAAATACTCTACCGATATGACATTCCCAGCACTAAACCACGAAAACAAACAAAATAGTGCATCTTCATCCCAATTTACGAAATGTTAGCAATTAGTGAAAGATTACGGTTGTACAAACCCAACATGACGCAATCAAGAAACACAGTCCCCATACATAATGCAACAGATATCTCAATGGATACATTGCTCAGTGCTTTAAACGTTAAATGCCATATTTAAGTTGAACTGCTGCTGAGTGCTGAGTTGATTCATCAGATTACGTGTTTCGCTTGAAGGTAATTATGTGTCTCATGTCCGTTTTTATTGACGCAGTTTGATGAACGCATGCTATCTAGATAATGCGTACAACTGATATATTTTTAAGTAGGTATCGGCTATCTGTCTAGTCTAGAGAATCATTTCATGTCATATGTCATCAGAAATGGAAATGTGAGATGTTGATGTATCAATGATTCGCTCAAGAATATGTTACAGTTTTTAATAAAAAAACAAACACACACAGCCACTGCCTTTAAATCAGAAACAATGTCAGGGTTCCGGTGTTGTTGCTTTTTCAGCAATCGCAATTTGTAATTGGGAAATCATAATATGACGTGCCTTTGCTCTTGGTATCGTTTTTATTGGTACATGCGGAGGAGAAAAATGAAGTGGGCAGCAAAAGAAACTATTCTGAAACGTATAAATAAGATATACAGGTCCTTTTTGTCCATTGATGACTTTTGACAATCATAAGTTGAGATGAAAGTTGTTGCCAATAATAGGACGCGAATTAGACCCTATATCTTAGTTGTACTTTGGGAGAATGTGAGTTTGGATTTGAAATGACAGCTTTCAAATGAGAACAATCGGAATCACTACCGCTCTCTATCAACAGTTACACAAACAAAATCACAATTACCTCAGACGGTTTTTTTTTTTGGTGTCATTGAATGTATAATGTTTTATTCAGTCTTTGAACAACGTTAAGTTGATAGTTTTACAGTACAATGTAATAACTTTAAAAAAAATGGCAGATAATTTTTTTTTCATACTTTCTAAAGTTAGATTTTGAATACCTTTTCATTTAGTTAATTGGATGTATAAAAGTTGCTTAATCCTTTAGAAATCCTAAGAAATATTTGTGTCGAACGATAGATATTTTTATTTAATTAGAGAATTATTATTTATTATTTAGCTTTTTAATTATTATTATTTCATTAGAGAATTATTATTTAGCTTTATAATTATTATTATTTCATTAGAGAATTATTATTTAGCTTTTTTAATTATTATTATTTCATTAGAGAATTATTATTTAGCTTTTTAATTATTATTATTTCATTAGAGAATTATTATTTATTATTCAGCTTTTTTAAACATTCTTATTTAGTAAAGAAATTATTATGTAGTTATCATTTAGTTAGAATTATTATTTGGTAAACAGTACCATCTTGCCTTTCGAACCAAAAGGGTTAGGCATCTGACCCGAAAATCACTGGCCGCTTAGTGATTTGTGCGCGGAAAATCTGTTAACACAATCTATTCCCAAATGCTATAACGCCGCTATATGAGACACAGGTAGACACTTTGTCACAGGTGATAAAAGCCTTTTTTTTTTATCCAAGGAGTATTTTTTTTTTATTGCTGGAACATGTATCTTGAGAACAAAGGATTAGCATGGTGTCGGGTCAAAATGTGAAGGCAATATTTCTTCAAGTGAAAACGCGAAATTTCATGTTGACGCCGACTTTTTTTATTCTGTTTTGTAGCTTGTTTATTGTTATTTTTTAAAGGGATGTATTTTATAGCAGTAAATTACTTGTTGGACATCGGGAATTATAAGAAGGAAGAGAGCAAAGTTTAATCATAAATTCAACAAGGGTTCGATTGAATGTGTGATTTTTTTTAGTTATGTCATTTTGGGGGTGGACATTTTATGAAACTAAGAATTAAGAAACTGTTATTTACGTTCTGGACGTAAAGCATTAGTCGGAAATTTCATGGGTGTTTTTTAAATAATGCCAAAAGAATTCAAAAATATGGGTCTGCGACCATCCTTATTCAAATGAGAAAATAACAAACACGCAATAAAAATGAAATGAAAATCCTTTTTTGAGTGATTCAATGTTCAAAATTGCTAAAATATAGTAAATATTATTCAACCCTAATAGCATACTCTGATTATCTAAAGATGGCCAATTCACTGATGAGGTCATCCGGTCATGGAATAATTAAAGCAGTAACCTTTTATTGGATTAAAATTGTTAAAGATATAACCACATAAGAACATTTTAATAAAAGACAAACGGCAATCGAATTAATGATATTGCGTTTCGTGATATTGTTGCTGAATTGACCGAAATCAACTCTAAAGATCCCTATAACGTAATGAAGAAAGCAGTGAGTTAGCATTGAGGTGTCGTTTGGTTGAATTAACTCCTCGTTGATTTACACGTATTGCCTAATAGCAATGTGTTAACGTTGAGAATAAAAGTACATGTAGGGCATGAGCCATCGAATCGAAATGGAAAAAAAAAAAACCCCCAAAAAAAAAAAAGAGGTCAGGATTTCTCTAAACCAAATGATCTGTGGCCGGATGGGATCGTTTGTTTTGAAAAACCAAACCCTCCTTCATTGGAGGGTTCGCAAAACCCCCCAATGAGCCCTGCAATTCCGGTACTGTCTGGGAGAAAATCCCGAAGAGGGAAAAATTGCTGAGTTTCCTCTTCAGTACATGGATTCAATGGTTCCTGTAAACTCGCCTATCAACGCAATTAAACCGGGCATAAATATCGATTGGATAGGTAGGTGGTTGATACATGTATTTTCCGGTTTGTGTGCTTGATCAGAGACCCGCTTATAAACCTTCGTCAAGTAAGACAGACACAGACAGATTTTTTTTTACTGACACAGAGAGAGAACATACACCAAGGACAAAGGCGGGAAGCTATCGCGCACCCTGTACAATGCACAGGGGCTGCGATCAAACCCACTTGGCCACTCGGGCTCCTAAATATCGATTATACTAATTTGATAAGAAAGAAGACCGAAATGTTCCTTTAAACCAACTTTTGGAATTGAGGAAAAACTTTTATTCCCAGACTCCAACTGAAGTTTTAAAAAGTTAAATTCTAATGAATTATCTGAATTTCAACCTAACGTGAAAACCCTACGAATATAAATTCTGAGGAATTATCAAAATTGCATCGTACAGTACTTCGTCATTTCCCATTTCGTATTTACTTTTACACTTTGATTAAAAGACCTTCATCAACAATGACGTAACAAAACCGCGAGGATCGACGCAATAACCTCGCTACATTTTAGACACCTGTTGTCACGACAACCAAAACTCTGAGGGCCACTGCCACCCTGGTGAACTTTAGAAGCATAGGGTGCTCCAGGCCGACCCAAACTGTGCATAATAACGAAATGCTGACACAATATCGTCTGTTTTCGTTTTGTTCTGGTACGATATCGTCTCAGATGGTGGAGTGGACGACCCCTGACCCCTACCGAATTAAGAGGCGGGCCTTAGAAGCAGGAAACGGTCGCGTTTGAATGCCAAGATTTAAAAGGAATACTCTGGTTATTTTAAGAAAACACTGTTGTTATTACTAATAGAGCTGGACTTTAATGGACCAAAGCTATTGTTCCTGCATTTAGATTTGGAGTTTAGTTTATATGCGCAATATATAGGATGTAGGAAGGCTCAGTGGCCGAGAGGTTAAAGGTGTCCGCCTCATAAACCCAAGTTCACGGGCTCGAGTCCGGGTTGATTCGTCGGATTTTCTGGATGGGAAAATCAAGGGCATGGATGTTATATGATTATGTAGCATGTAAAAGATCCATGGAGTACCCGTTTGGCTTGGGTTCACTCGGCAAAATTAAATCTCGGCATGCTTCTACAAAGAGCTCAGATTCATTGTAATCTGAGAGTCAACATGTGGTAGTGAGAGTCGTCTAGATGGTGCCACGAATAAATGACTCTCAGTTCTGGGGAATAATATGCCGGTCTGCGAAGGCTTGACCGCCGAAATTGCAGCCCCATTGGAGGAGAAAAAAATTGTGTTGGGTGGCTGGAAGTATTGCATTTCGCAGTATAGTTTAGGTTGTTACTCATTTATTCCGAAGCTTGCCAAAGTTAATAGGGGCAACCTGTATAATTGTAAACATATTTTGCTGTTTGATTTTTGATCCTGACTTTTAGTCCATTTTAAAGTCAAAGCATCATTTTTAAAAAAGGGTTTTACTTAGGGGCCACATTTAAACTTCAAACGCATGATACTCAAAAACTAATAGAAAGATAAGTTAAAGGGCTAATAACAAAATAATAGAAACTCTTGTCTTCTTGACAACGTTTTTAGAAAGGGGTATCTCTGGAAACTTTAAATGCTTTTTGCTGTAGAAGCTGGTTAATATATTTTTAACTGAACAGAAAATATAAGCAAATATAGTCTAATCTAACTGACAATAACTTTTAACATGTGTTTTCGATCAATTTGATTCATCTTAATGTTAGAATCTTAAAAAGGTAAATTCTGATGAATTGGGTTGTTTTAGTTCGGATTTTTTTTTTGCGTAACGCTTGTTTTTAGGTGTAGTTTAAGTTGCTTTTATTTTACATTCAACTAATTGTTGTGAATAACGTTTCCACTATGTTTGACAAAGGTAACTCGTATGCCTCGTCAAAATAAATATTTTCGGTTTTTTTTTCTTCTGTACTCTTCGGTGCCATAAACCCGTTGATGGTTTCCTGAAATCGTCATATTGAAGAATGGTTAGTCGCCTTTAAAATAAGTTGCACTACTGCATACCTGTTGTATGACTGTGCCTTTTCTATCTTCTTCGAAACTATCTGTACTGAGTGCTTGAGATATTGATGATGGCTCGGGATCTTTCTGGAGGGTGGAAGGCATCCGCCTCAGGATTCAGCCTTCTCAGGAGTGCGGGGGTTCGAATTCCGCCTACTGCCAGTCATGCTATAAATCGGATATCTGTACTGGGAAAGAGTAGAAAATCCAACTCGTGACGGATGAGCCCGGCCCGAGTACACTGGGGCAGACGTGTTCGTTAAATATGTGGTGTCCAAAGTCCCGACGGCGTCAGCGTACGATGTCGCTCGAAGTTCCGTTGGATGCCCGCTCATGTGTCGACCTCGTCACTTGACCAGGGTTCTTAATTACGAGGCGTTATTGGCTGTGTTAAAGCACCTAAAGGAGGCTAGAAATAGGCAGTCGGAAACGACGATTACACTAGTATAGATTAAAGAACAGATTCTCTCTCTCTCTCTCTCTCTTTCACATCTTACGCAAGCTCTCGTTCTTCCCCCTGGGTTTATAGTTATTGATATACTCCAAATGAAATGCGAGCGAGGGATAGACAGACAACTGCAGAACAAACCGAGATGACTTTTGTTTTTTATTTGCATAATCCGTGTGTGTTGAGGTCAGGAAGGTCATTATTAGAGCACATTATGAGATGGGCTTTTTATATAAAGCAATGATAAATGGCTGCCTTGGACGGGTGTGTATAATTGGAGACGAAAATACGACCGAAACACGATAAGAAGAGAAGAAAATATGGCGATTAGAATAATTTAGATTCGAGAAAAAATAACTATTTGATAAATATCTATGCAAAACTATATGTGCATTTATTTACTCAAAAGTTGTAATTTTTATAATGCGAATTAAGGTTGTAATTTATTCATTTATCCTTTTCATTATTTGAAAAAATAGTTAAAAACTTTCTTTAATAAAAAAGCACATTCCACGAATTACTCAATTCAGAGGGAATGAAATGCGAACGAAATCACGAAAAAGTTGATTTGCAAAGATATTTCGAAAAAATAAAAATATGTAACAAACGTTTATTTGTCAATTCAAAGGTGATTCAAAGATCAAATATAATTTCAGCTATAATTTCATACATTTCATATTTATATGAAAATATTTGACATTTCTTTTGTACATGTACATTTCACTGCCCTCTTGGGAACTTTTCGTGCTATAGAATAAGACAATGTTCGACGTAGCTGTGGCTTAACAGTAGACTTGGTTATCGTAAAATAGACGAATAAGCTCCGGGTGATTTTTTTGTGGGGATCTGGACACCTTTTGACGTAACGATAACGTCACCGAAAGCTTGGCTGTTCCATCGATAGGAAATAAAGGCGCCATCTGTACAATTTTGAGGAAATTTAAATATTTTTGATCTCCCTCAAAATAGAAATTTAAAATGATGAAGGTTAAGTTAGGTTTGAATCATTGTCGCACTGGAGCTACACGAATTTAAAATGAAGAAGATTGGAATAAGAAAACATTCCAGGGTATAAGCAGTAATCCAAACAGAAAATCAAATAACGAAAAACACTCTTAGAAAACTACAACAAGAATGTTGCACCTTTTATAAAACAACACAGAGGAGATGAAAGCGATTAGAAATAATTTTAAAATATATATCATGGAGGTCTTGATTGAAGTGACAGGTGAGGTTGGTGAGAAACCTGGAAAAATTGTGTATCTTATGAATACATATGTAGCTAAGTATGAACATTATTTTGCTGCGAAAAAAGTACAACTTTGACATCTTTGATTTTTTTTTCGAAGTAGTTAACGGTGGTAAGAAAACCTTAGACCCAGAAAAGTGTTTTAGAGAAATATGTTATTCTCCCTTTTTTGCGATTCGCCTTTTTCAAGGAATGAATACTTATGTAAATAGACTCGTTCGATTTGTACAGCCTGTTGATTAATTTATTCAGGCCTGGTATCCTATAAAGCGGATAAAAATCATTGTGTGCAAATTTTTACAATAAAAGTAGAAGTTGGACCTTTACTTTTTTTTAATTTTCAGTATTATTATAAAATTCTTTTTATGCCGAATGTAGAATCAGCAATTGATTTATAACTATTTTGGCATTAAATTGGTTTGGACTAGAACATACTACACACAAGTAAAAAAATTACTAATTAATGTTTCTGTAATAAAATGAATTCGTAGATATTTTAAAAAGTAAATGATAAAAATCACTAAAATTCCTAACACTATACTCTTGTTTGACCATAGTCAGTTATTTAAAAGAAAGTTGTCTTTTATATGAAAATTTAAAAAAATTGACAAAAGTAATTAAGGAGAACTATCTAATTTTAGGTATATTGAAACAAACAAAAAATATTCAAAATAAGATTCCAGTTTTATTTTTCAGTAAATGGTTCATTTTTCCGAACAAAGGCTAATTTGAACAAATAATTAGATTTCCTAAATCGTTTCCGAAAGGATAGAAACTTTCATACCAGAAGCGAGGATCTAAACACAGTACTTTTGTATCTAGTGCCAGGGCTCGTCCTGCGATTCTAAATGTAGCATTACTAAATTGGTTTATTACACATTTAACTCCCTGAACTTTGTAAATATTATTTTAGAATGAGTTAGATAAACTAAAATTGCTTAAAATTAGACGCGTAATAATTCATTCTCAAAAACTTTGTTAAGCATTCTTTATTATGAGCCTAATGTTTAATATTACCCAGAACAATATTAATATCCGTCGCCATACGAAAGACAAAGATTTCTCTATGCACTTGAGTGTGATTAATGTCAATATTACGAAGGAATAATATTCAAGTCGGGTTCTGTGGCACACCACAGCGATCCCTATCGTTGTTAGATCTCGGAATGGCGATCCTGATAGAGCTGCCAAGGTGTTTTAAAATCTCACAAAAGCCTTGAAGTATGATAAATCTATCGCCCGTAATCGCGCGCCACAATCTGCAGGCATCTCAATTCCAAACACGAAGACACTCCACTGACGGTAGGGAATGTCACATAAAAGAATTCTCTGTTCTTTTTGTTTAGTTTCCCTTTCCTTTAGTTCCCCTTTTGTTTGGGTATAATCAGATGTTGTTTTAAATTTTAATTGATGATTTCAATTGTATTCATTATGTGTTGTCTGGAAGAGCCTGGGACCCCTTGTCAACCTATGTATTCTGCTAAATAAAGTTTTCTTCTAGTTTTTCGACAGATATTCCACTCGCTTTTAATCCTTTCAGTCCCAAAGAGCATTTTGGTATCATCATTTTAGAATTTTTTTTTTTTTCCTAATCGTGTATAACTATTTATGATATCAAAAAGCACCATAATTCGATTCTTCAAACTTCTTTCCATTCGAAAATATTTTTTATTAATACCAATCGGATGCTACTGCAACCCTCTTGCCCTCTAGGCTACGACCTGGAGGCACACGACAGCAACATAGCCCTATTACTTTTTTTAAATTGTGATCAGAAAAAATGATGATGAAAATTGGCAATTGGCATTGAAAGGGTTAAATTTTGTTTTTGCTTTATTGTACTACAATAATGATTCCTAATAACTAAAACGGCTGTTTGGTGAAATGTTTCACTTACATTTTTGATATTTTTGACCAAATACCGCTGTGGTGAAACAGAAAATGATGTGTCATGTAAACCAATGTGGTGTGTAAAACCAATGTGGTGAAACATTTCACTGCACAAATAATGTAGTTAAGGTTAGGTTAGGTTAGGTTTGAATTATCGTCGCACTAGAGCTACACGAGGGCTATTGGCGACGGGCGTCGTATTTTAGAACCACAGTCAAGTGACGAGCCACACCTGAATAGGCACCCAACGCAACCGTTAAGGGCGACATCGTACGCAGCGTTAGGACTTTGAAGGGTATTTAACGTGCACTCCCTTACACGGGGTATTATTCGTCGGGCATTTTTGGCTGCATGGGCCGTTTATAGGTCGGCAGCTATTTTGGCGATGCCCGGACCCGAACCTGGGACCTTCCGCATGCTAAGCGAGTGCTTAACCGACTGGGCTCCCCAGCCCCTAATGTAGTTGACATTAACCATATTTTGGGGGAAAATGATTTTAGATTGTATACAATTTTAAAAGGATACAATTTCCCCAAATCTAATGCATCACCCTCAATGCTAAGTCTATGGAGATGCCAAAATTTAAAACATTTAAATTATTTAATTCCAGCGCAAAGAATTTTTTTAAATATTTTCCCGCCATGTATGACCTTCGAAGTTGTTGTTTTTTGGAGTAAAATTAAAAATATCAGGCACCAGGGGCCAATGCGCTAGATTTATTTATATGATCTTTTAGATAACCTTAGCATGGTATGCCAATCAATAACGAACATAAAAGTTTTCAACACTGGAAAAGTTTTAAAAAAATCTCTTATTAATATTTTAAAAAAAGAAATAAATATTAATATTCTGCAAAAGTACTAGAAATATAGAACCACTGTTCTTTAAAAAGATCATACCTCGACCTCTGTCAGTGAAATTTTAGAAGTTGAAGTTCGCCATAAACTTGGAAGTTGGGTTCAAAAATCGGGTGGTCCCATAAGGATTTTTTGACATTGTGTTTTAATCGATGGAAGCACTTAAAAGAGTTTGGAGCCACGCTCAAGTTGTCACTGGCTGCGGTCATACGAGTTTTTCATGTGCGTTACAGACGCATAATCTGTTTCTTTTGTGTGTTGGAAATAAAGATATATCACGAATAATTCCACGCAGGTTAAAGGGGAAGATAAAAGTCAAACTGAGGAGGGAAATCGATGTTTCTTCAAACTAGATTAATTATTTGCCGGAGATCGTATTTCAAACAAAGGATTAACTCAACATGTGTTTTTTTGTCGAAAGTTATTCAAGTCGTAATCTTGCAAATAGTAATAATAAGCTAGAATATAATAAGAATTACACTTAGATTTATTATTAAGTGAAAGATTAATAAATAAACTTATGTTTACTTAACATTTGTTAAGAATTAAAATATGTGTTATTTTATCATCATGAACTGTAAAACTTAATATGAAACTTTGAGATTGCATAAACAATAACAAAATCAACATCAAAAACAACAACAACACTAATAATGATGATGATGATGATGATGATGATGACGACGATGATGACGATAATGATAATGATAATAATAAATAACTGAGTAGTTTAAAATTCCTTTCACTTATTTTCTCTGCATATAACCGAACTAAGTAGTGAAACAACATTGGAGTGATAATTATTTTTTAA